>CM038215.1:1616975-2030294 GCA_021442155.1 Cymbidium sinense | reverse complement strand
ACCACCTCCATTTCCACCAAAGACTCCGTGATCCCTCACCATCATTGTGATAATCAGAACCTCCAGCCTCCAATGCCTAGATCCAGCCTCGATGATGGTGATGTTCCTGCCATCAAGGTTCTTTCCATTCTTAGGGGTTAGGTATAGGTTTTAGTGTTTAGAATTATTTTTTAATTTATTTAGGGTTTGGGGTTTAGGGTTTCGGGTTTAGGGATACGGTTTAGGGTTTAGGGTAAAGGGTTTAATGTTTAAGGTTTTAGGTTTTATGCTTTTTAGGTTTAGGGTTTACGGTTAGGGTTTAGAATTTAGGGTTTAGAGTTTAGTGATTAAGATTTAGGGTTTAGTGTTTAGGATTTAATATTTAGGGTTTTTAGGGTTTAGGGTTTAGAGTTTTAGGGTTTGGGGTGTTGGATTTATAGGTTTAGTGGTTGGGGCCTCACAGGCCTGGGTTTTGGGGGGTTTGTCAGTTTAGGGTTTAGGATTGTTAGGTTTAGGATTTATAGTTTGTGTTTTGGGTTTAGCATTTAGGGTTTAGGGGGGAGGTTTAGTTTATGGGTTTAGTGGTTTAGGATTTGTGAAGTTTAGAGCCAAGGTTTAGGTTTAGAGTTTTAAGTTTTAAGGTTTAGTATTTTTGTGGGTTTAAGGTTTGTTTAAAGAAGTTTTATGGTTGTAGTTTAAGTGTTTAGGTTTGATTTTAGATTTAGGGTTTAGGGCCTATAATTTAGGGTTTAGGGTTTTTAAGGTTTGGTGTTAAGGGTTTGGGGTTTAGGGTTTTTTGTACAAAAAAATTAAATAAACTGGTAGGTTTAGGTTTATTTAGTTTACTTAGTTTATTTTTTATATATTTTAGTTTATTTTTATATATTTTAGTTGAGATTGATTTAGTTGAAATTCAATTGCAATTAGCTTGGGTTCAAATGAGTTTTGGTTCATTTGAACATTTGAAGTCAAAAGGGTTTAGTTTGGTTTGACTCGGTTGATTTTTATTTGGCTTGATGATTATAGATTTCATTTATATTTGTGAATTTAATTGAATGTATGATTGATTGATGAGAAAATCAATTGAATTTGGGTTTTGGAATGAAGAAATTTGGCTAAGTCCATGGAGTTGGGTCATGTGGCTTAAGTTTGGATTTTTTGATTTAGTTTTGATGATTTAAATGTATAATTCATTTAAATTTGTGAAGATGATTGAAAATATGATTGATTTGTGGGAAAATCAATTGAGTTTGACTTGATTTGGATTAATATTTGGCTAAGTCCATGGGATAAGACATATGGCTTAGGAAGGATTTTGATTTAATTTGATTTAGTTTGATTTAGTTTTTGTCATTTGAATGTAGATTTGATTTATATTTAGGAAGATGATTGAAGATATAAATTGATTATGAGAAAATCAATTGATTTTGGATTGATTTGGATTAAGATTTGTCTAAGTCCATGAGATAGGTCATATTACTTAGGAAGGGTTTCAAGTTTGGATTTGATCATGGGCTTCAATCATTTGGTTTTGAAATTTGGGTTTGGATTTGGATTTGAATTTGATGTTTGAATTGAACTTGAGGTTTGATTTGAGAAGGTGAACATGGATTGTATTTCGGTTGTAGGGTACGTGGATTATCTTAATCCTTAAGGCATAACCTAATCCTATGGTTAACCATTTTAAGTCTTTAGGCTTAGGTTAAGTGTTTACCTATTTGTTAGAAGTGTCTTATGACTAGGGAAGTCTTAGTGTCTAGAAGACTCCTAAGTCTAAGATGGAAAGATTGAATCTACAAAGCGAGGTCAACAGGACTCAGGATCCATAGTGCTGCCCTTAGAGATAGATGATTGAAAGACCAAAGCTAGGTTTCACATTATAAATTTGGATACAACTTTCAATGCTTTGCTTGGGAGACCATGGATACATGAGAGCAACATAGTACCATCCTCTCTATATTAGTGTATGAAGTTCGTGAGAGGTGGGATCGTCTACTATGTCAAAAGAGATCTCTAGCCAATTACAGTTCACGAGGTCAGCACATATGAGGATGTGGCTTACTACCTCCATCAAAATCAACAAGTCTATTCTCGTGACCTTGGTCAAAGTTTAAAATAAAATAAAAAGAACTAAAAGAAAAAAAAGAAAAGAAAAGAAGAGAGAAAATAAAAAAAATAAAAGGGAGCGAAAATAGACATGGAGGAGGAAGTGGAGCCTGGCATTAGATTCCACCCACAATTCATTACTCCATTCAACATATGGGTAGGACGACTTGACCTCCACTAGGCAAAAGAAGAGGCTAGTTTAGAGGCAGCCTAGGGGTGAAAAACCTCTTTATTGGCCACCAAATAGAGGATATGTCTCAGGTACCATGAGTACACCTGCTATCCATATAAACTTAAAATCTAGTTCATAGGATGAGTCTTATATGGTTAGCACCTCAACTACCTCTTCTTAGTAGTAGATTCCCTTAGAGGTGACACTTGAGCTAGATAGTGATGAAGATCGGGCTCCAAAGTAAAGCAGAAGTGTATCCAAGTCTATATGTAAAATAGTTAGGCATCAGTTGGGAACCTTAGCTCTAGCCCACTTTCCTCTCAAAAAGTTGAGGTTTTGGTAGTTAAGGAAGCCCCTAAGTCATCCACAGGTGTGAAGACTTAGAAGTTCTTTCTGAGAGCATCATCCTCAAGTCAAGAAGTTGATGTAGAACTTGAGGATGATTCATATAAAGATTTAATAGAATTACCTTTTGATTGGTACTTTCCTTATGTTCATAATTTAGCAAAGAATGGGCTAATCCCACATACTTCATCAAAGCACAAGTCAGACTACTCAGAAAGAATATGGAAGAATAAATGCAAAAGCTCTTAATCAAGACCAAGACTAGGATTCAGTATAGTGGGTGGTCCAATAGATGATGACGATTACTGCATAGTCATCACCGATCATTTAGAATTCGATAGGTTCTTTTCAAATCACATTAACTCATATGAGGAGCTGTGCTTAGAAACTTCAGATGATCTAGATGATTTTGAAGTCAAAGATGCACCACCAAAGTTTGAAGAAGTGATCAAGTCAACCATGAATGAGCTCAAGGAAATCAACTTAGGAACTGAAGAAGATCCACGCTCGACATACATCAGTTCTTTATTGGATGAAATTAAAACCAATGACTTAGTTGGGCTATTGTCTAAGTTTAAGGATTGCTTTGTATAGAATTATGAAGAGATGCTTGCATTGGCTCCTGATGTAGCGGTCCATAAACTAGTTATAGAGCATACTGCTAACCATATCAAGCAAGCTCTTAGATGCATGCGATTAGACATAGAATAATAGCTCATTTATGAAGTCAAGAAATTGATCGATGTTGGCTTCATCTAAAAAGAAAAATACCCTACCTGGTTAGCCAACATCATCCTAGTGAAGAAAAAGATTGGCCAAATTCTTATATGCATCGATGTTTGGGATTTAAATAAGGTGTGTACAAAAGATGAATTTATACTACCAATCATGAAGCTGATGGTGGACATTTCCTCATCTCATGCAATCTTCTCTTTCATGGATGACTCATCTAGATATAACCAAATAGAGATGGACCTTAAAGATGATAGAAATATTTCTTTTAAAACCCCGATCAAAATCTATTAATATAAGGTCACGCCTTTCAGCCACAAAAATGTCAGTGCTACATATCAGTGGGCTATAACTCAAATTTTCAATGAACTCATTCATCATCAAGTCGAGTGCTATGTTGATGATATCATTGTCAAAAGTAGAGAAAATGAAAACCATCTATTTGAATTGAGAGTAGTTTTTGATTAGTTAAGATAATTTAACCTCAAAATGAACCCCTTGAAGTGTGCATTCAGAGTAGCTTCAGGGAAATTTCTTAGGTTTGTTGCCTAACACAAGAGAATGAAAATTGATCTAGAGAAGATCAAGGAAATATTTGAAATGCCACCCCCTAAAAGTTTAACTCAACTCAGATCATTCCAAGGTTTGGCATATCTAAGATGCTTTATATCCAACCTATCAAGAAGATGACAGCCATTCTCAGCACTTGTCAAAAAGGATGTCAAGTTCAAGTGGGATGACAAGTGTGAGCATGTCTTCAAAGACATCAAGCATTACCTGATGTCGCCATTGATTCTAGTTGCTCCTATGTCGAGAAAGTCATTCATACTTTACATTGTTGTGTTAGACGACTCCCTTGGTATTTTGTTGGCCCAATCCAACAACGAAGGGAAGGAAAACAAACTCTACTACCTTAGCCATCGTCTAATCCTTCCTGAGATTAATTTTCCACCCATTGAGAAGCATTGCTTAGCTTTAATCTTTGCATCCCAAAAGTTATAGCACTACATGCTTTATCATAAGGTAAACTTGATCTCTAAGATCATTCCACTATAGTAACTCATGACATAGCCGATGCTATCCAGATGGTTGGCACGATGGTCCATGATCCTCTTTGACATTACCTTCGTACCCCTCCATGTGATGAAAGGATAAGTGCTAGCAAATTTCTTAGCAGCACACCCACTTCTTGCTGACTCTCTACTTAGTGATGATCACCCTGATGAGCAAATCATGAACTTAGGGGATACTAGAATTCACTACTATGAGATGTACTTTGATGGTGCAGCTTCCTCTCAAAGAGGAGAAGAACCATAATCTACTATTCCAAGAAAGGTAGGGGTAGGAATAGTTCTCTTAACTCTGAATTATGATGTGATGAGATTCTCATATCTTCTATTCAATCTTTGCACCAACAACAAAGCCAAATATGAGGCTCTGATTGCTAGTCTAGAGTTAGCCTTTACTCTAAGCATCCAGAACATCAACATCTTCAAGGATTCTCAACTAGTTATCAACCAAATCACTGGGTCCTATAAGGTTATAAAGCCCAAGCTCCATCACCACCATAAGTACACCATGGAGTTCTTGGCCCAAATCACAGAGGTTACCATTTATAAGATTTCTCGAGGAGAGAACACCGTAATATATGCTTTAGCCAAGTTTGCGAAGGAGTTGGCATGTCCAAAGGATGAGTCCATATCAATAAAGGTCCAAAATAGATAAGTCTTATTGATATTGAACTCATCAAAAAGTACTCTCTTGAAGGGGAGGTTGCCATTGCCAAGAAGGACAGGGAGTTAGATTGGAAGCAACCATTCATGGATTACCTAAATAAAGGATAACTACCTCAAGAGAAGTCCCAAGCCCATCAGATGAAGTAGAGAGCACTTTCCTATGCTCTCGTGGATGGTGTCTTGTACCAACAGTCTTTTGATCATATGTGGTTACATTATTTAGACAAGCATGAAGCCCGTAAGATCATGACTAAGGTACACTCATGATTATGTGAAGCCAACTAATCTGGTCCGTAGATGAAAACCAAGATCAAGAGAATAAAATATTACTGGCTTTTGATGATCAAAGATTGCATGGATACGGCTAGGCGATACCACCAATGTCAAATACATGGTGTGGTCCTACACCAATCACCCAACATTCTACATCCTACACTAGCCTCATGGCCATTCGATTGTTGGGGTACCAACTTAGTGGGTCTGATTGATCCACCTTCTTCTAAGGGTCAACAATTCATCTTAATTGCTACTGACTACTTTTCTAAATGGGCAAAGGCGATTCTGCTCAAAGAGGTCACAACACAGTATGTGCTTAAGTTTTTTAGGAACTATCTTATATATAGGTTCAGAGTGCCTCGATGAATATATCTGATAATGGTATTGCATTTAAGAGCATCGAGATTAATTACTTTGCCCGAAGACATAGTATAGATTAGAGATATTCTACCATTAACTACCCGAAGGTAAATGGCTTAGTAGAAGCCTTCAAAAAGACTCTCATCCAAATACTAAAGAAGATACTCGACAATAACAAGTGATAGTGGCATGAGCAGTTAGTTGAAGCCTTGTAGGCCTACCGCACCACATATAGAACTCCAACTCAGTCTACTCCTTTCTCCTTAGTGTATGGGTCCTAAGTTGTTCTACCATTAGAAGTCCAACTCCCATCACTAAGGATAGTGGGTAGCAAGATCACAATAGAGTAGAACGCCAAGTTACAGTTAGAAAAGCTTGAAGGTTTGGAGGATAGATGCTTGCGAGCATGCTAAAACCTCACGTTGTATAAAGCTAAAATGATTCAAGCTCATAATAAGTTGGTCCTTTCTAGAGCTTTTCACATAGGAGAGCTTATTTTAATTCTAATGAGATCTATTATTGCCTGTCATAAGATGGGAGACAAGTTTGAACCCACTTGGGAAGACCCTTTTGCCATAGAGAAGGCCTACCAAAAAGATCTTATCAGCTTATTAATTATAAGGGAGAGCGCCCAATTCTTCCAATCAATGAAATCTACTTAAAGAAATATTATAAATTATGTTTAAAAATAATTATCATCAATGAAAATTCCATTCTAATTCAGTATGTTCCATGTTGAAAGTATTCTTATTTGTGAATCTGCCATGAAGTGTTTAGGGTACGTGTAAGGAACCCAGTAGTGTCCTATCCTTCATTGACATAACACAAACACAAACTACACATAAACATATAAAACAAACACATATCTTTTGTATCGTGTTACTCTAAGTTGAGATAACACCCTCAATGACACTCACTTAGTAGCTACTCTAGGTCAGGCTAACATGCTACCCTGCTAGTGTATCACCCTAGTTGTCTTCTTGCTTTAGAGGATGTAAGTTTATTATGCTTTCCTTCTATACTCGGCCGTTGCTCACTGACGAGAGCCTTGTTAGTTTGGTAGGGCTTACCACGTGGCCAATAGGCTACCTCAAGTTGGTTTCATTTAAGAGGATGTGAGTTTGCTACACTTTCTTCTTGGATTAGCTTTCTTGCACTGACTGGGTCGATTATATTTAAGGTTTAGGATAAGTCCCCAAGAGGCTACTTTCCTCCTTACTACTTCAAGTTTGGGTCCAGTCCTTCCTCAGGGCTCCCCTTTAGTAGTCGCTCTATCTCAAATAGCATTTGTCCCATCATCGGCAGACTATCCTGATGATCAATTCTACTTGGAAAGTTGTAAGCTTACATGATTTCTTTCCATATCGATAGTTGCACACCGATGGGCACCTTAGGTTGGTTGGTTCTCACTATGCTGACAGATCCACCATTCATGCCGATGGATACACCTTAGGTTGGTTGGTTCTCGCACCTTAGGATACACCACTCATGGCAGATGTAACTCTGCTATGCTTTCTTATTGAGTTGGCCACAGTACACTTATAGGCTTTATGTTTTAGGGCTCAGGATAACGCCCCTAGCAGCACCTCCCCTGTGGGCACTAAATTTGGATATTATCCTTTACGACCCCATTTAGGCACTACCCGGGTTACTATCAGATTGGATAGTTCCCCTTTCCTAATGACCACCCATGTGGTTGGAGAATTCATCCTGTGGATGTGCAGATTCTACCTTAGTCCAGTAAACTTGAGATAAGTCAAGGTCAGCATAGCACCTTCTTAGTGTGGTCCCACGCACACCAATAGGGTCCACACAAACATATAAACAAAAAATATATTCACTTATGGATTAAGAGGACACCCATAGCGACACATTTTCCCGAGAAGGCATCCTATCTTTAGGGCAATGCAAGCAAAACTCTATATAGGAATCACCTGACTTCTCTTGAGTTGATATAAGTCCCCAATGACATTCACTCTATAGTATCCCCTATGTCATGTTTGATTTGTTGTGCTACTAACAGGTCACCCCAGCAGTTGTTCCTTTCTTTAGAAGATGTAAGTCTGTTGCACCTTCTTCCTAGCACAACCATTGCACACTGAAAGGCAACCCCTAAGGTTGGCAAGCTCTACCCCATGGTGAGTAGACTATCCCTTTGGATTTGTAAATCTGAGATAGGACAAGTTTGATATAGCTTATTCTCAGTGGGTCCATCACACACCGACATGGTCAATAAATTAAACATATCAAATTTGACTGAGCTCACATCCCAGTGAATATGCCTTCAATTCAAAATTAAACTAAACCAAACAAACCATATCAAATCATAAGAATTTAAGATAAAATTAATCCTGACTACTTTTGAGTTGGCATAAGTCCCCAGTGGCATTCACTCAATATTCACCCTAGGTCAGGTTTGATTTATTGTGCATCCAACAGCTCACCCTAGTGGTTGTTCCACACTTTAGAAGATGTAAGTCTGCTAAGCCTTCTTCCTAGCACAATCGTTGCATACTGAAAGACAACCCCTTAGGTTGGCTAGCCCTACCCCATATTTGGTAAACTATCCCTTTAGATTTGTAAATCTTTGGTAAGTCAAGGCTGATATAGCCCCTTCTCAATGGGTCCATTGCACATCGATAAGGTCCATACATTAACTTAGATTAAATTAAACCCAATCTAATTTTCCTCAGTAGAGCTAAATGACACCCTCTCCCTAGTGGAGCCCCAAATCATATATAAACAAAATAAGCAAACAAATCAAATTCAAAACTGACCTCCCCAATGGAGCCAAATTAAACTAACACCCCCAGAAGAGTATAAATCAAGAATATCCAACCAAACTACCCATGGATACATCCCCAAATAAATCTATGAAATCAAACTCAAATCCCACGCCAATGAATAGCTCAACTCGCCTCAATGGAAGGTTCATATACCCAATCCCTAGTGGACTAGCCCATATCTCTAGATATGCCTCCACATCAATTAAAACAAAACAAATTAAAGTTGATTTGATCTTAATCCCTAGTGGTTTATAGATTCTTATCCTTAGCAGATCTTCTTTCCATAAATTATATAATCAAATGAAATTCAAACCTTAACCCCAGCAGATTTTATTCTTCTATGCCCTTGACATAGACCCCTCACATGTCATGTATAATGCATGTGTGATCCCCTAGTGGATCTCCCTCCATGTCCTTTACATGGAATTCTCATCAAATCTTATTTCTTTTCTTATGCACACCTTTAATACTTCAACCAAATGCATAGCAATGTATTTGTTCAAATTATATTATCTTAACATTGTAATCAACATTTTATGATTTGTGATTGTGCAAGCTCAAACTAACTATACAATAAATATATTATAGTGAATTAACACACTATATTTATTATAATATATGATGTTATATTATAATTTTTTATAATATAATATATCGTCTAACATTACACCTCATTAGAATCACTTAAAAGGAACAAATAACAAAATTTTCTCAAAATATGAATAATGTTCATTTTGGATGTAAAATTGTTATTTTTCTATTGAAAATGGTATAAAATAGCATAATTTTGGCGTTGCTTCTTTGTGTGCGCTATGAATTTGGTCAAATTCTTCCATCACAACCTTCAAATTAACATTTTTGTGTGTTTTGACCCAATGTATTATAACAAAAGTAAAACATACTAAAATGTACAATAACATTTAGTAACACACCACCACATTCATATATATGTGAAGTTATATTGTTATGTACATTATATTTTAATATGCTTTCATATAACATATTCTCTTACAGTACACCTTAAAATGAATCTCTTTAAGCAAAAACTTTATAAAATTTTGTTGAAAACTGAACCTTCATTTTGAATGCAAAATTCCATTCTTTTGATTAATTTAGTTTATTTTAGTTTTGGTTTTATTTATTTTAATTTAGTTTATTTTAGTTTAGGATTAGGTTTATTTTAGGTTTAGGTTTTTTTTTTAATTTAGGGTTTAGGTTTTATTTTTACTTTTTTTAGGTTTTATTTTTTGGTTTATTTTTTGGTTTAGGTTTTTATTTAGTTTTTAATTTATTTTAAGTTTATTTTATTTTTATTTTACAATTAGTTTTTATTCTATTGAAGTTTTTTACTTTCAGGCTTATTTTATTTTTTAGTTTAGTTTAGGTTTTTATTTATTTTATTTTGGTTTATTTTTATTTTTTATTTTATTTAATTTTTAGGTTTATGTTTTAGTTTAGGTTTTATTTTATTTTATTTTATTTTATTTATTTAGGTATAAGTTTTATTTATTTTATTTTAGGATTTATCTAGTTTAGTTATTTTAGGGTCAGAGTGTTTTTTAAGATTTAGTGTATGGGTTTAGTGTAGTATTGTAAGTTTAGGGTTTAGGGTTTAGAAATTATTTTAATTTATCTAGGTTTTATTTTTTTATTTTTTATTTTAGGTTTAGGTTTTCTTTATTTTTTAACCTTTAATTTTAGGTTTATTTTATTTTTTTTTAGTGTAGTTTAGGTTTATTTATTTTATTTTAGTTTAGTGTTTATTTTTATTTTATTTTAATTTAGGTTTAGGTTTAGGTTTGTTTAGGTTTATGTTTAGGTTTAGGTTTCAGTTTTAGTTTAGGTTTTTATTTTATTTTATTTTATTTTATATTTAGGTTTAGGGTTTATGCACATTTTAGGTTTAGGTGTTAAGTTTTGGGCCTGGGGTCAGTAGGGTCTTTGGCAGTGGCCTGGGGGCTCAGGATCAAGGTTGCAGGATTTAGGTTTAGGGTTTAAGTTTAAAGTTTATTTGTGGTTTAGGGTTTGGTTTAGATGATTATAGGGTGGTAGGCCCATTTAGGGAAAACCAATGGTTTAGGGTTTGCACAAAGCCTGGGAGTTTAGCCCAGATCTGGTGGTAGGCAAGCCCAGATTTAGTGGTAAGATTTATTTTTGTGGTGGATTTAGAGTTTAGGGTGGAGCCCAGGTTGGTATTTATCTTTAGTTTAAAGATCAGTTAGTATGTTATTTATCTTTATAACATCTTATCTTAGTTTAAGTTCTTTATTTTATTTTCTTATTAGTTATTTGGCCCAGGTTTAGGTTAGTTAGGGCCTGTGGATTTAGGGTTTGGTGTTTAGGAGTTTATTGAGGGCCTGGGTTTGGGGCCCAGGGTTTGTGGTTTAGGGTCAGGGCCTAGGGCCCAGGGCCTTTAGTAAGTGGCCCAGTTTAGGCCCAGGTAGTAGGTAGGTCAGTGCCCAGGTTGGTTTAGTTTAGGGTCATCAGTTTAGTTAGTTTAGGGCCTTAGGGTTTTGGGTTTGGCCTAGGGTTTATGGGTTGGATTATTTAGGATTTGGGTTTGTGGCAGGTTTAGGGCTTTGCCTTTAGGTATTTATTTTTAGGTTTAAGTTTAATTTTAGCTTTATTTCTTTTAATTTAGTTTTTAGATATTTTTTAGCTATTTTATTTTATTTAGGGTTTAGGTTTGTTTATTTTAGGGTTTAGGGCTTAAGGTTTAGTATTTAAAGGTTTGGGGAGGGTTAGGTCAGTTATTTGTGGTTTAGGGTTAGTCAAGTTTTGGATTTGGGTTGGGTAGGTTTATTTATCTTAGGTTTATGTTAGGTTTATTCATGTTGAGGTTTGGTTTTATTTTAGGTTTATTATATTTTATTTTATGTTTAGTTTTCTATTACAGGTTTTATTTTTTATTTTAATTTTATTTAGTTTTTATTTATTTTCTTTAGTTTAGTTTATTTATTTTATTTTTATTTTATTTTATTTTATTTTATTTTTATGTTTAGGTTTTCATTTAGGTTTTAGTTTTAGTTTAGGTTTTTATTTTATTTTATTTAGATTTAAATTTTTGTTTATTTTATTTTTATATTTTATTTAGTTTAAGTTTAGGTTTTAAGGGTTTAGGGTTCAGGGTTGTAGATTTTAGGGTTTACTGGTTTAAGGTTTACGGTTTAGGGTTTTAGGGTTTTGGGTTTTGGGTTTTGGGTTTTGGGTTTTGGGTTTTGGGTTTAGTGTTTTAGAGTGTAAGGTTTAGGGTTGAAGGTTTAAGGTTTAGGGTTTAGGGTTAGTTTTAGGGTTTGAGGTTTAGAATAATGGCTTATTTATTTATTATTTATTTTAATTTTTTTATTTTTTAAATTAAGTAAACTAATATGTTTAGGTTTATTTAGTTTATTATTTATTTTTTTTAATTTTTTAAATATTTTTATTTAGGTTTATTTTATTTTTATTTATTTTAGTTTTTTTATTTTAAGTTTATTTATTTTAGGTTAGGTTTTTTTATTTTAGTTTATTATTTAGGTTTAAGTTTAGGTTTAGGTTTATTTTTTAGTTCAGTTTAATTTTTATTTTATTTTTGTGGTTTAAGTTTTATTTTTTACTTTTAGGTTTAGGTTTAGGTTTTTATTTTATTTTTTTAGTTTTAGGTTTTATGCTTATTTTTAGGTTTTATGTATTAGTTTATGTTTAGGTTTATTTTTAGTTTATTTTATCATTTTTAGTTTAGTTTTAGGTTTAGGTTTAGCTTATTTTAGGTTTAGGTTTATTTTTTATTTTAATTTAGGTTTATTTTGTTTTTATTTTAGGTTGAGGTTTTTTTTAGTTTAGCGTTTAGGTTTTATTTATTAATTATTTTTAGGTTTATTTTTAAGTTTAATTTTTTATTTATTTTTTAGGTTTATGTTTAGGTTTAGGTTTAGGTATAGGTTTAGGTTTTAGTTTTGGTTTTATTTCATATTATGTTTTTCTTTTATTTAGGTTTAAGTTTTTTTTTATTTTATTTTATTTTAGGGTTTATTTAGTTTAGGTTAAGGCTGGGTTTAGGTTTAGGGTAGATTTAGGGTTTAGTTTAGAGTTTATACAGGATTTAGAATTTAGGGTTTAGGTTTATTTTTCATTTTTATTTAGTTTAGTTTATTTATTTTTGGTTTATTTACTTTCGTTTAGGTTATTTATTTAGTTTTTTTTTTTTTTTTTTAGGTTTAAGTTTATTTTTTTAGTTTTGTTTTATTTTTATTTTATTTTTTAGGGTTAGGTGTTATATTTTAATTTTATGTTTAGGTTTAGGTTTTTATTTTATATTTTTAGGTTTAGGTTTTAGGATTTTATTTTAGGTTTTTTATGTTTATTTTAAATTTTATTTAGGTTTTCTTTTTAAGGTTTATTTTATTTCTTTAGTTTAGTCTAAGTTTTAATTTATTTTATTTTAGTTTAGTTTTTATTTTCTATTTTATTTTATTTTTAGGTTTAGGTATAGCTATAGGTACAGGCATGTAATTTTTTTTTATCTTATATTTTTTTATTTTATTTAGGTTTAGGTTTTTATTTATTTTATTTAGGTTTTATTTAGGTTTAGTTTAGGTTTAGGTTTAAGATTTTAGGAGTTTGTGGAGGGTTTGGGGTTTAGGGTCAGGGTTGTGGTAGGGTTGGTAGGGTAGGATTTGTGGTTTGTTTTGTGGTCCAGGGTAGGTTAGGGTGGGGTTTGGCCTGGGTTGGCTCAGTGGGTTTGGAGGGTTTTGGTTTAGGGATTACAGTAGGGTTTAGAGTCAGTTTTTAGGGTTTAGGGATTAGGGTTAGTTTTAGGTTTTTTTTATTTTTTTAAAATTAAGTAAACAAGTAGGTTTATGTTTATTTAGTTTAATTTTTATTTATTTTAATTTATTTTATTTTTTTATTTAAGTTTTTTTATATTTTATTTAGTTTAGTTTATTTATTTTAGGATTATTTATTTTAGTTTAGGTTTTTATTTCAATTTATTTTTTAGGTTTAGGTTTAGGTTTAGGTTTATTATTTAGTTTTGCTCGATTTTTATTTTATTTTTTAGGTTTAAGTTTAGATTTATTTTTTAGTGTAGTTTTAATTTTATTTTATTCTTTAGGTTTAGCTTTTATTTTTGGGTTTAGGTTTCTGGTTTTTATTTTAGGTTTATTTTTAGGTTTTATTTCTTAGTTTAGGTTTAGGTTTATTTTTAGTTTATTTTATTTCATGTGGTTTCGGTTTAGGTTTAGGTTTAGATTATTTTATGTTAGGTTTATTTATTTTAGTTTACATTTAGGCTTATTTTATTTTTATTTTAAGTTTAGGGTTTAGTTTTTTTATTTATTTTTAGGTTTTATTTTTAGGTTTATTTTTTAGGTTTATATTTTTGTTTAGTTTTTATTTCATTTTATTTTAAGTTCATTTTTTTATTTTACATTTAGTATTTATTTTATTTATGTTTATTTTATTTTTTAGTTTAGTTTATGTTTTTATTTATTTTATTTTAGTTTAGTTTTTATTTATATAATAATTTATTTTTAGGTTCAGGTTTAAGTTTAGGTTTTTATTTTATTTTATTTTATTTAGGTTTATTTATTTTATTTTTTATTTTATTTTGTTTTATGCTTTTAGGTTTTTAAGGTTTAAGGTTTAGGTTTAGGGTTTAGGGTTTGGGGTTTAGGGTTTAGGGTTTAGGGTTTAGGGTTTTGGCTTTTAGGGTTTAGGGTTTAGTGTTTAGGGTTTTTTGGGATTTGGGTTTAGGGTGTCGGGTTTATGGTTTAAGGTTTGTTTAAGGGTTTAAGGGAAGGGTTTTTTTTCTTTTTAATTTTTAAAAATTTAGGTTTAGGTTTATTTAGTTTAATTTTTATTTATTTTAGTTAATTTTATTTTTTATTTTTATTGAGGTTTATTATTTTTATTTAGTTTAGTTTATTTATTTTAGGTTTATTTAGTTTAGGTTTTTTACTTTAGTTTATTTTTTAGGTTTAGGTTTAGGTTAAGGTTTATTTTTTAGTTTATTTTTTATTTTTATTTTATTTTTTAAGTTTATGTTTTTTTATTTGTAGGTTTAGGTTTAAACTTTTATTTTATTTTTTTAGGTTTAGTTTTTAAGTTTTTATTTTAGGTTTTGTTTAGGTTTTATTTTTAGTTTAGGTTTAGGTTTATTTTTAGTTTATTTTATTTTATTTAGTTTAGGTTTGGGATTTATATATTTTACTTTAGGATTAGGTTTATTTTATTTTTATTTTAGCTTTAGGCTTTTTTTTAGTTCAGGGTTTAAGTTTTATTTTTTATTTATTTTTAGATTTTTTTTTAGGTTTAGGTTTTTATTTAGTTTTTATTTTATTTTATTTTAGGTTTATTTTATTTTTATTTTAGGTTTAGTTCTATTTTATTTAGGTTTTTTATTTTTTAATTTAGTTTAGGTTTTTATCTCTTTTATTCTAGTTTAGTTTTTATTTTTTATTTTATTTTTTTAGGTTTATGTTTAGGTTTAGGTTTTAATTTAGGTTTTTATTTTATTATAGATTTTTTTGGGTTAAGTTTTTTTATTTATTTTATTTTTAGGTTTTATTTAGTTTAACGTTTAGTTTTTGGCTTTTTTGGGTTTAGGGTTACTTAGGGCTTTATGGGAGCTGGGTTGGGTTTAGGTTTAGGGTTTAGGTTTTAGATTTTAGGATTTAGGGCTTAGGGTTTAGGGTTTAGGGTTTTAGGGTTTAGGGTTTACAGTTTAGGGTTTAGGGTTTTTAGGGTTTAGGGTATAGGTTTTAGGTTTAGGGTTAAGGTTTTAGTTTTGTGTTTAGGATTTTTGGCTATTTTTTTAGTAGAGAACAAATTCATATTCAACATTTCTTCTTTTCGATTTCATCAACCAAGTAACACACCAAGTTTTCTAAGACACAAGTGATAACATTGATAAAAAATGGGCATGCATAGAGAAAATCATAAACCTTAGATAACTAGAACCATCTCTACTATAAAGACATGGTTCCATAAACAGCAGATCGGATCGGCTGTTCTTTAGTTTCTTCAGTTCCCATCAGAACCACCCTGGCTTCTCAAGTAGCAAGATCCACCACCATATCCCTGATCTCCCCCTCGCCATCGCCACGGCTTTAACCTCTATCGCCTCTCGCCTCCATAACCACCACTGCTCTGACCACCACCTCCATATCCACCAGCACCTCTAGATCCCCCACCACCATTGTGATAACTGCCTCCTCCACCTTAAGGTTTTTTATTCTTAGGGATATTTTAATTTTTTTAGTTTAGTTTAAGTTTATATTCATTTTATTTTAGTTTATTTATATTAGGTTTAGGTTTAGCTTTTAGTTTACATTTTTTATTTTATTTAGGTTTAAGTTTTTTTATTTAGTTTAAGATTGCATTTTTAGGTTTTTAGGCTTAGGGTTTAGTGTTTAGGGTTTAGGGTTTTTGGGTTTTTGGTTTTAGGGTTTTTGGTTTAGGGTTAGGGTTTTGGGTTTAGGGTTAGCTTAGGGTTTAGAGTTATTTTAGGGTTTAGGGCTTAAGGTTTAGGGTTTTAGCTTTAGAGTTTTTAGGGTTTAGAGTTAGTTTAGGGTATAAGGTTTAGGGTTTTAGAGTTTAGGGTTCAGGGTTTAAGGTTTACAATTTAATGTTAGTGTTAGGGTTTTGGATTTAGGGTTTAGGGTTAACAGTTTAGGGTTTAGGGTTTGTTTAGGGTTTAGGGTTTTGGGTTTAGAGTTGTTGGTTTAGGGTTATAAGTTTAGGGTTTAGGGTTTAGTGTTAGTTTAAAGGTTTAAGGTTTCATGTTTAGGGTTTAGGATTTTTTTTTAGGGTTTAGGTTTAGGTATAGGTTTAGGTTATAGTTTTCATTTTAATTTCATTTTATGTTTTTATTTTATTTAGGTTTAGGTTTTATGTATTTATTTTATTTTTATATTTTATTTAGTTTAGGTTTTTTAGGGTTTAGGGTTTAGGGTTATAGATTTAGGCTAGTTTTGGGGTTTAGAGTTTATGGTTTAGGATTTAGGATTTAGGGTTTATTTATTTTATTTTTTCATTTATTTTATTTATTTTTATTTACTTTAGTTTATTTTATTTTATTTTTTAGTTTATGTTTATTTTTTTAGTTTAGTTTTATTTTTATTTTATTTTTTAGGGTTAGGTTTTATTTTTTATTTTTATGTTTAGGTTTAGGTTTATATTTTATTTTTTTAGGTTTAGGTTTTAGTTTTTAATTTTAGGTTTTTTATGATTATTTTATATTTTATTTAGGCTTTTTATTTTTAGGTTTATTTTATTTTTTTAGTCTAGTATAAGTTTTAATTTATTTTATTTTAGTTTAGATTTCATTTTCTATTTTATTTTATTTTTTGGTTTAGGTATAGATATAGGTATAGGTTTAGTTTTTTATTTTATTTTATTTAGGTTTAAGTTTTTTTATTTATTTTATTTTTTAAGGTTTTTTTTTAGTTTAGGTTTAGGTTTTTAGGTTTTTAGGGTTTAAGGTTTTTTTTTTTTAAGGAAGCCCCATGAGGGGTATTTTATTACCATAAAAAGAGGGTTACAAGGTCCTTAAAGGGGATAAACTCCAGATCTACTGCTCAAAGAGCTACATTCAGCCTAAGGAGTAAATCCCCAATCTAAATACAGGCAAAAGCAATAGAACACTTTAAAACAATCAAAAGATACAGTTAGATTCGCATAATAAACCAAAAGCAAATTGTGACCAATACTCTGCAGGACTTGAGAATGACTGCCACTGTGGTGCAAACCTACAAGAGAAAAAGGAAGGAGGTCCTGCAACAATTTAGACTGACAAAAATTAGAGCAGTTATAGTAGTGCAGACAATATGATGACTGAAAAATGCAAAGTCTGCAAAATTTAGAAAAGAGAAAAGATAGAGAAGGCTCAGTCACACACAGATGGGGCGATGCAAAAGTGTGCATCCAAACGGAGAAGGGTTACTTCACAAGAGCCGCTACCAAATCAAAATGGATAACATCACCATCATAGCCAACAAACCTGTTAGGAGATAGCAGCCAGTTGTAGAAGGTCTGATTGAGTGGATTACAAACACACCTAATCGACAATATCATCACCATATCAAGAGAATACAGAAGCAAATGTGATGGAGCCAACATTGCAGAATCCCATTAATAGGATCGCATGAGGGGACCATAACAAATGAAGTGAAGCATCGGAACCAAGCCAAATAAAAGCAACCTCATGCATTCGATTAAGAAACCAGCAAGAAAGGTAAATCGAAAGTCCCATTAAGTTACCAAATTATAGCATTAAAGTACGAGATTAAGAGATAAAAGATAATGTCAGACTCCAACGAGACAAATCCAAGGAAAAAGCTACCACATAAGGAACATTCATAACAGAAAGAACAATATCCCAATTCAGCAATCCTTGCGAAATACCCTGTGCTTGCCATAATAACAATCATTGAGAGTATACAAACCATAGGTTAAGATCAAATAGTTGATTAGTACGTTGTTCTCGCACAATACGGACAAAAAGGGATACTATAGCGTTAAGATAGTAGCAGAGACAACTAATCGATAAACCAAATCAACAAACATCCAAAGTCTTAAAACAAAGAACAAAATATCGACTATAGTACCTCTCAAATAGAAATGACACTCCAATCCAAGAAGGTAAAAGACAAACCTAATAGATGTGGATTATAATATAAATAATGATCAGAATATGATTCACATCCACCAAATGAGAACCCCAAATAGGGCAATCGAAAGTCACTCCCATCGAGCAACATGCAACATTGTAAGCCACTAGAATATAAAATAAGAAGATGATTCCTAGAGACATCATTACCAAGGTGAATTTTAAGACAATAAAGGTCCAAAACTAGAACTTGCTAAGACAAGAGTGCAAGATGGCAAAAATAGAGGAAAATCGGGAGAAGCGCAGAAAAAAATGCATGCCCAACCCAAAGGGATTAAAACCAAATCAACAAATAAATCAACAGACAACCATGGCAGCAAACCTCCAAAACCCAAAAAGTAATTAAACCCATTCCATTCCAGTACAAGGATTTCAGACCAAAATAACCATTAAAAGAGACTAGGGTATTACAATTTTTCCCTAGAAAGCATCGAGGTTAGGCATTATATAAGCAAGGACGGTAGAAGTCTGCCCAACAAACAACCAAAATCCTTTTAGCATAAGTGTTGAAACCTTTATGAATTAGGCCTTTAAGGAGGAAAGAGTCCCAAGAATGTAAGCATCACCAAAGAAATACTATAATCATCAAAATAAAACCGCAACCAAGATAATGCACACTAACTGCTAGAAGCAACATAGGTAGTAATGCTCCAAGCCATATTGTCGTGAGAAAAGGTTAAAGAAGTTAGTACTAAAATCTAAGCCCATCAAAACAGATAACTTCCTCCAAAGAATGGTTAATTCTCTGTTTAGAAATGAATGTATCAATGAAATTAAATTCCCAAGTGGGATTGCAGTTATAAAACCAGTAATAGGTAACACAAGGCTCAACTGGGTTCCAATTCAAGAGATTGATGTGCATATAGTTTAACATCTGCCCCATAATACTATAAATGCAAAAAATAGAAATCTTCCAACTAAAGGAGAAGGGGTAAAGGCAGCAAGTCATGGCAAAGAGCATAAGACAACAATGATATCTATGAGGAGTATCCATAAAGAACACAAGGAAACAAAAAACCAGAAAAAGGGAGGCGAAGAGGAGAATTAGGTTTAAGGTTTAGGTTTTATGGTTTAGGGTTTAGGGTTTGGGATTTAGGGTTTAGGGTCTAGTGTTGTGGGTTTTAGGGTTTAGGGTTTTGGGTTTTGGGTTTTAGGCTTTGGGTTTTAGGGTTTTGATTTTAGGGTTTAGGGCTAGATTTTAGGGTTAATTTTAGTTTTTTAGGTTAGTTTTTTTTTTTTGTTTCCTTTTAAAATTACGTAAACAAGTAGGTTTAGGTTTATTTAGTTTATTTATTTTAGTTTATTTTATTTTTCTTAAAGTTTTTTTTATATTATATTTAGTTTAGTTTATTTATTTAAGTATTATTTAATTTAGTTTAGGTTTTTAATTTCAATTTATTTTTTAGGTTTAGGTTTAGGTTTACTTTTTAGTTTTCTTTTATTTTTAATTTATTTTTTAGGTTTAAGTTTAAGTTTATTTTTTAGTTAAGTTTTATTTTTGTTTTATTCTTTAGGTTTAGGTATTAGGTTTTTATTTTAGCTTTATTTTTAGGTTTCATTTATTAGTTTAGGTTTAGGCTTATTTTTAGTTTATTTTATTTCATTTAGTTTAGCTGTAGGTTTAAGTTTAGTTTATTTTATGTTTAGGTTTAGGTTTTTTTATTTTAGTTTAGATTTAGGTTTTTTTTTAAGTTTAGTTTTTTTTTAGTTTAGGGTTTAGTTTTTATTTATTTATTTTTAGATTATATTTTTAGATTTATTATTTAGGTTTAGATTTTTATTTAGTTTTTATTTCATTTTATTTTAGGTTCATTTTATTTTTATTTTACATTTAGTATTTATTTTATTTAGGTTTTTTTTAGGTTTAATTTATTTTTTAGTTTATTTTAGGTTTTTTTTTATTTTATTTTAGTTTAGTTTTTATTTATATTATATTTTATTTTTAGGTTTAGGTTTAAGTTTAGGTTTTTATTTTATTTATTTTATTTATTTTATTTATTTTATTTATTTTATTTATTTTATTTAGGTTTAGGTTTTCTTTATTTATTTTATTTTTAGGTTTTATTTTGTTTAAGTTTAGGTTTTTAAGTTTTTAAGGTTTAAGGTTTAGGGTTTAGGGTTTAAGGTTTAGGGTTTGAGGTTTAGGGTTTAGGGTTTAGGGTTTAGGGTTTTGGGCTTTGGGTTTTTTGGTTTTGTGTTTTAGGGCTTAGGGTTTATGGTTTAAGGTTGGTTTAAGGATTTAGGGTTTAGGGGTAGGGTTTTTTTATTTTAAATTTTTTTAATTTTTTTAAAAATTAATTAAACAAGTAAGTTTAAGTTTATTTAGTTTAATTTTTATTTATTTTAGTATTTTTTTTTTATTTTTATTTAGGTTTATTTTTATTTTTATTTAGTTTAGTTTATTTATTTTATGTTTATTTATTTTAGTTTAGGTTTTACTTTAGTTTATTTTAGGTAGGGTTTGGGTTT
Organism: Cymbidium sinense; assembly: GCA_021442155.1. Taxonomy (NCBI): domain Eukaryota; kingdom Viridiplantae; phylum Streptophyta; class Magnoliopsida; order Asparagales; family Orchidaceae; genus Cymbidium; species Cymbidium sinense. Next base: position 2,009,684 of record CM038215.1, on the reverse strand, counting down.
AGGGTTTGGTTTAGGTTGTAAGTTTATGGTAGGGTTATTTTAGGATTTAATCATGTTTAGGGTAGGATTTAGGATTTAGTGTTTAAAGTAGTGTTTTTAAATTAAGTAAGCTAGTAGTTTAGATTTATTTAGCTTATTTTAGTTATTTTAATTTATTTTAGGTTTACTTTAGTTTATTTTATTTAGTTTTATTTTATTTTATTCTAGATTTATTTTATTTTTATTTTTGTCTAGTTTTTTATTTTATTTAGGTTTTTATTTTTAATTTAGCTTAGGTTTTATTTATTTTAGTTTAGTTTTTAATTTTTATTTTATTTTCTTTTTAGGTTTAGGTTTAGGTTTTGGTTTAGGTTTAGGTTTTAATTTAGCTTTTATTTTTTTATTATTTTTTTGGCTAGGTTTTTTGGGTTTAGGGTTTAGGGATTAGAGTTTGGGATTTAGGGTTTAGGGTTTAGCATTTAGGTTTTAGGGTTTAGGGCTTAGGGTTTAGGATTTAGGATTTTAGGTTTTAGGGTTTAGGGTTTAGGGTTTAGGATTTAGGATTTAGGTTTAAGGTTTAAGGTTTAGGATTTTTGGATTTTTTTTAATAGAGAATAAATTTAGATTAGACATTTCCTCTTTTCAATTTCATCAACCAAGTAACCCACCAAGTTTTCTAAGACATAAGCGACAACATAGATCATAAATGATAACGCATAGAGCAAATCAAAACCCTAGATAACTAGAACCATCTCTACTGTAAAGACATGGTTCCATAAACAATAGATCGGATAAGTCATTCTTCAGTTTCTTCAGTTCCCATCATGACCACCCCGACCTCTCGAGTAGCGGGATCCACCACCATATCCCTGATCTCTCACTCCGCCATCACCATGGCTACAACCTTTATCGCTCCTCCCGCCTGCATAACCACCACTACTTCGACCGCCACCTCCATATCCACCAACACCTCTTGATCCGCCACCATCACTGCGATAACTGCCACCTCCGCTTTTGCCTTCACCGCTAGATCTAGAATGAGCCTAGTTGACAGTGATGTTCCTGCCGTCAAGGTTCTTCCCATTCTGTGGTTTGGTAGTTTAGTTTATTAAGTTTTAAGGTTTAGGTTTATTTTTTAATTTATTTAGTTACTTTAGGTTTAAGTTTAGGGTTTGGGGTTTAGGGTTTAAGGATAAGGTTTAGAGTTTAGGATTTAGGGTTTAGGATTTTAGGGTTTATGCTTAGGGTTTTATGGTTTAGGATTAGGGTTTAGGTTTTAGGGTTTAGGGTTTAGGGTTTAGGGTTTAGGGTTATTAAAGACTTTAGGGTTTAAGGTTTTTAGTTTTTTAGGGTTTAGGGTTTAGGGTTTTAGGTTTAGGGCTTAGGGTTTAGGGTTTAAGGTTATAGGTTAAGGGTGTAGGGTTTCGAGTTTAGGGTTTAGGGTTAAAGATTTAGGGTTTAGTGTTTAAGGTTTAAGGTTTAGGGTTTTTATTTTATTTTTATTTTATTTTAGGTTTATTTTATTTTATTATGTTTAGTTATTATTTTATTTTAGTTATTTTAGGTTTATTTTATTTTAGTTTAGTTTATGTTTAAACTTATTTTTAATTTATTTTATTATTTTATTTTATTTTAATTAGGTTAGGTTTAGGTTTTAGTTTACATTTTATTTTTTATTTTTTTATTTTATCTTTTATGTTTTGATTTAGACTGGATTAGTTTAGGTTTTAGGTTTAGGGGTTTAGGTTTAGATTTATGGTTTTAATGTTTTGGTTAATGGTCAGGGTTTAGGGTTTGGGTTTAGGATTTAGGTTAGTTATGATATGGTTAGAAGGGCTATGTTTTTTTGTAGGATTTAGGGTTTAGCATAGGTTAGCTTAGATTGAAGGATTTATGGTTGTGGTCAGGGTTTAGGGTTTAGGTTAGGGTAGCGCAAGGTTGGGTTTTAAAGTTAAGCAAACCAGTAGTTTATTTTAGTTTTTTTTTAATTATTAGTTTATTTATTTTATTTTATTTATGTTTATTTATTTAGTAGGGTGCAGGTGTCAGATTTAGGGTTTAGGAGGGTAGTTAAGTTGGTAAGTTTTTGGATTTATGGTGGTAGGGTCAGGTTGGGCTAGGGTTGGTCTGGGAGGTTAGGCCTGAGATTTTGTTGATTTATAGGTGGGTTACTGGGTTTATGATAGTTTAGGGTCCAGAGAGGATTTAGTGGGGTTTATGGTTTGCAGTAGGGTTTAGGTTTAGGGTTTTAGTTTAGGATTTAGGGTTTAAAGTTTAGGTTTAGTTGGGGTTTAGGTTTAAGGATTAAGGCCAGTTTTGGGTTTTATTTTAGGGTTTAAAGTTTAAGTTATAGTAGGTTTGGGTTTAGGATTTAGGGTTTAGCTTACTTTAAAGTTTAAGGTTTAGGATTTATGGTTTAGGGTTTAGGGTTTAAAGTTTAGGCTTTAATGTTTAGGTTTTTCCTTATATTTTATTTTAGTTTTATTTAATTTTTATTTTACATTTAGTTTTTATTTTATTTAGGTTTTTTATTCTTAAGTTTATTTTATTTTTAAGTTTAGTTTAGGTTTTATTTAATTTATTTTAGTTTATTCTTATTAGTATATTTTATATTATATTTAGGTTTAGGTTTATATTTTTATTTTATTTTATTTATTTTATTTTATTTTGGTTTACATTTTTTATTTAATTCATTTTTAGGATATATTTAGTTTAGGTTTAGGTTTTAGGCTAGGGTTTTGGTTTATTATTTATTATTTTAAAAAAAAATTAAGTAAACAAGATGGTTTAGGTTTATTTAGTTTAGTTTTTATTTATATTAGTTAATTTTAATTTTTATTTTTATTTTGGATTTATTTATATTTTTATATAATTTAGTTTATTATTTTAGGTTTATTTATTTTAGTTTATGTTTATTTTAGTTTATGTTTATTTTAAGTTTTTATTTATTTATTTTAGTTTAGGTTTATTTTAGGATTTAGGGTTGGAGTGGTAGCATTTTTAAGATTTAGGGTTTGTGGTCATGGTTTAGGTTTAGGGTTTTAGGGTCAGTCAGAGTCAGGGAGGATCAGGGGTTAAGTAGGTGGGGTAGTCAGTGGTTTGAGAAGATTTAGGTCAGGATTTAGGAGGTTTAGGGTTTGAGTTTAGGTTTATAATTTTATTTTTAAGGTTAATTTAGGGTTCTTAGGGAAGATTTTTATTTATCTAAATTTTATATGTTTAGGAGTTTGTGTGCAGATTTAAGGAGGCTTATTTATAGGTCAGGGCCCAAGATGATTAAAGGCCTGTGTCAGGGCCCAGGTTTAGCTCTATGGTTTATGATTGTGGCCCAGGGCCCAGTGGTCAGGGTCTCAGCCTGTGGCCTGAGGGGTATATCAATCCCATGATCACAATGGACATGATCAGGGTCAGTATAGGACTTTGGTTGAGTTTATGGCTCTATGTATAATTTAGGTAGTCAGTTCCTAAGATCAGGATTTCAGGGCCCAAGATTAGGGCATGACCAAGGCCCTGGGTTTCCTAGGGTCAGGTTTAGGATTTAGGGTAGGGCCCAGGTTTGTGGCTCAGATTTTGGCTCAGGGTCAGTATTGGTGGCCTGGTTTAGGGCACATTAGGGTGCATGGTTGGTAGGTGGGCAAGTAGTTGTGGGGGGTTGGGTTTAGAGAGTCATTTTATTTTAAATTTTAAATTTTAAAATAAACAAGGTTTTTATTTAGTTTATTTTATTCTTTATTTTATGCAAGTTTATTTTAGTTTATTTTGTTTAGTATTTTATTTATGTATTTTATTTTATTTTTTTAAGCTTAGTTTATGTTAATTTTTTAGTTTAGTTTTATTTTGATTTTTTAGGTTTAGGTTTTATTTTTTTATTTTTAGGTTTAAGTTTAGGTTATAAGTTTTTATTATAAGTTTATTTTTAGGTTTTATTTTTAAGTTTAGGTTTAAGTTTATTTTTTGTCTATTTTATTTTATTTAGTTTAGGTTTAGGTTTTATTTATTTTATTTTAGTTTATTTTAGTTTAAGTTTAGTATTTTATTTTTATTTTAGGTTTAGGTTTTTTTTAAGTTTAGGGTTTAGTTTTATTTTTAATTTATTTTTAGGTTTATTTTAGGTTTAAATTTTTATTTATTTTATTTTATTTTATTTTATATTTATTTTATTTTTATTTTAGGTTTAGTTTTTATTTTATTTAGGTTTTCTATTTTTTTAATTTAGCTTACATTTTTATTTATTTTATTTTAGTTTAGTTTTTATTTTTTATTTTATTTTCTTTTTAGGTTTAGGTTTAGGTTTTAATTTAGCTTTATTTATTTATTTATTTTTTTTTTGGGCTAAGTTATTTGGGTTTAGGGTTTAAGGATTAGGGTTTGGGGTTTAGGGCATAAGGTTTAGGGTTTAGGATTTTAAGGTTTATGGTTTAGGGTTTAGGGTTTAGGATATAGGTTTAGGGTTTAGGATTTTAGGGTTTAGGGTTTAGGGTTTAGGATTTAGGGTTTAGGATTAGGATTAAGGTTTAGGGTTTTTAGATTTTTTTAATAGACAATAAATTTAGATTCAACATTTGTTCTTTTGTATTTCATCAACCAAGGAATACACCAAGTTTTCTAAGACACAAGTGACAACATAGATCATAAATGGTCACGTATAGAGCAAATCAAAAACCCTAGATAAATAGAATCATCTCTACTGCAAATTCACAGTTCCATAAACAACAGATCGGATAGGCCATTCTTCAATTTCTTCGGTTCCCCTCAGAACCACCCCGACTTCTCGATTAGCAGGATCCACCATCATATCCTTGATCTCTCACTCTGCCATCACCACGGCTATAACCTTTGTCGCTCCTCCCACCTCCATAACCACCACTACTTGGACTGCAACCTCCATATCAACCAACACCTCTAGATCCGCCACCACCACTGCGATAACTACCGCCTCCGCCTTCGCCTCCACCGTAAGCTTTAGAATGAGCTAAGTTGATGGTGATGTTCCCGCCATCAAGGTTTTGCCCATTCATAGGGCTTGGGTTTAGGTTTAGGTTTATTAGGTTTTAGGGTTTAAGTTTATTTTTTAATTTATTTAGTTACTTTAGGTTTAGGTTTAGGGTTTAGGGTTTGGGGTTTAGGGTTTAAGTTTAGGGTTTAGGATTTAGGGTTTAAGGTTTTAGGGTTTATGCTTAGGGTTTTATGGTTTAGAATTAAGGTTTAGGGTTATATGGTTTAGGGTTTAGGGTTTAGGGTTATTAAGGACTTTAGGGTTTAAGATTTAGGGTTTTAGGGTTTAGTGGTTAAAGTTTTGGATTTTTTATGGTTTAGTAGGAGGCTGATTTGTGGTTTAGGTCAGGTTAAGGTAGGGTTTAGAGTTTAGGTTTAGGGTTAAGGATTTAGGGTTTAGGGTTTAAGGTTTAGGTTTTATTTTTATTTATTTTTTATTTTATTTAATTTATTTATTTTATTTTTATTTTAGGTTTAGTTTCTATTTTATTTTAGTTTTTTTGATTTTAGGTTTATTTTATTTTTTAGTTTAGTTTAGGTTATATATATTTTATTTCAATTTATTTATTTTATTTTATTTTATTTTATTTTATTTTATTTTATTTTATTATTAAGTTTAAGTTCAGGTTTTTGTTTACATTTTTATTTTATTTTATTATTTTATTTTATTTTAGTTTAGGTTTTTTATTTAGATTGGGATTAGGTTTTTAGGTTTTTAAGATTAGGGTTTAGGGTTTAGGGTTTTAGGCTTTATGGTTTTAAGGATTTTGGTTTAGGTTTTTATTTTATTTTATTTTACGTTTATTTAATTTTTACTTTACGTTTAGTTTTCATCTTATTTGGGTTTTTTATTCATAGGTTTATTTTATTTATTAGTTTATTTTACATTTTATTTAATTTATTTTATTTTATTTTTATTAGTATATTTTATATTATTTTTAGGTTTAGGTTTAGGTTTTAGTTTAGGTTCGATTTAATTTTATTTATTTTATTTTATTTTGGTTTATGTTTTTTATTTATTTTACTTTTAGGATTTATTTAGTTTAGGTTTAGGTTTTAGGGTTTAGGGTTTAAGGTTTAGGATTTTTTAGGGTTTAGGGTTTAGGGTTTAGGGTTTAAGGTTTAGGGTTTTGGGTTTTGGGTTTTAGGGTTTAGGGTTAGTTTTAGGGGTTAGGGTTTAGGGCTAGGGTTTTGGTTTATTTATTATTAATTTTTTTTAAAAAATTAAATAAACAAGATGGTTTAGGTTTATTTAGTTTATTTTTATTGATTTTAGTTTATTTTATTTTTTATTCTTATTTTGGTTTATTTATATTTTTATTTTGTTTAGTTTATTTATTTTAGGTTTTTTTATTTTAGTTTTGGTTTTTGTTTTAGCTTATTTTTTAGGTTTAGGTTTATTTTTTTAGTTTACTTTAATTTTTATTTTATTTTTTAGGTTTAGATTTTATTTTTTTTATTTTTAGGTTTAGGTTTAGGTTTTACTTTTATTTTTTTAGGTATAGGTTTCAAGTTTTTATCTTAGGTTTATTTTTAAGTTTTATTTTTAAGTTTAGTTTTAAGTTTATTTTTTGTTTATTTTATTTTATTCAGTTTAGGTTTAGGTTATATTTATTTTAAGTTTAGGTTTATTTTATTTTTGTTTTAGGTTTAGGTTTTTTTTTAGTTTAAGGTTTAAGTTTTTTTTATTTATTCTTGGGTTTATTTTTTAGGTTTAAATTTTTATTTTATTTTATTTTAGGTTTATTTTATTTTTATTTTAGATTTAGTTTTTATTTTATTTAAATTTTTTATTTTTAATTTAGTTTTTGTTTTTATTTATTTTATTTTAATTTAGGGTTATTTTAGGATTTAGGGTTTAGGGTTTAGGGTTTAGGGTTTTAGATTTAGGGTTTAAGGTTTAGGGTTTTTTAGGGTTTAGGATTTATGGTTTAGGGTTGTAGGTTCAGGGTTTAGGCTTGTAGGTTCAGGGTTTAGGGCTTAAGATTTAAGGTTTAAGGCTTAGGGTTTGGAGTTTAGGGTTTAAGGTTTACGATTTTTATTTTTTATTTTTTTATTTTGGGTTTTTTGTGTTTTTTTTTAAGTTTAGCTTTTATTTTATTTAGGTTTTTTATTCTTAGGTTTATTTTAATTTTTAACTTTAGTTTATCTTTTTGTTTATTTTATTTTAGTTTATTTATATTATTTTTAGGTTTAGGTTTAGGTTTAGGTTTTTGTTTAGGTTTTTATTTATTTTTATTTTATTTTATTTAGGCTTAGGTTTATTTATTTATTTTATTTTTAAGATTTATTTAGTTTATGTTTAGGTTTTTTAGGTTTTAGGGTTTATGGTTTTAGGTTAAGTGTTTTGGGGTTTAGGGTTTAAGGTTAAGGTTTAGGGTTTAGGGTTTAGGGTTTATGGTTTAGATTTAGATACAGGTTTGTGGTTCTGTTAGTTTAGGGTTTGGATTTAGGATTTGCATGTGGGTTTAGGGTTGTAGGGTTTAGAGTTGTAGGTTGTAGGGGGTTTAGGATTTAGGGTTTAGGGTTCAAATTTTAGAGTTTAGGGTTTAGGGTTTAGGGTTTTTTTTAGGTTTAGGGTTTAGGTTTTAGGGTTTAGAATTTAGGGTTTATGATTTTAGGTTTAGGTTTTAGGGTTTAGGGATTTACGGTTTTTATTATTTAGGGTTTATGGTTTTTAGGGGTTTAGGGTTTAGTTTATAGATTTTTGGTTTAGGGTTCAGATTCTAGTTTAGGGTTTAGGGTTTTGGTTTTTTTTAATAGAGAATAAATTCAGATTAAACATTTCTTCTTTTCAATTTCATCAACCAAGTAACCCACCAAGTTTTCTACACAATACAACATGATAAACAATGAGCACCCATAAAGCAAATTACTAGATCCGCCTCTACTATGAATACACATATATAAGGTGATCGACCATTTTTTAGTTTCTCCAGTTCACATCAGAACCACCCTAGCCTCTCGAGTGGCGGGATCCACCATCATATCCTGATTTTTCCCTCCGCCACCACAACGGCTACAACCACTACTTCGACCACCACTATGATAACTTCCACCTCTGCCTACACCTCCACCACCATATCTAGACTAAGGCTGGTTGACGGTGATGTTCTTGCCATCAAGGTTATGCCCATTCTTAGGGTTTAGGTTTAGGTTTAAGTTTATTTGGTAATTGGGTTTAGGTTTATTTTTTATTTATTTAGTTACTTTAGGTTTAGGTTTATGGTTTGGGATTTAAGGTTTAGGTTTATATGCTTTAGATCAAGGTTTTTTAATTTATTTAATTACTTTATGTATAGCTTTTTCAGGTTTAGGGTTTAGGGTTAGGGTTTAAGGTTTAGGGTTTACAGTTTAGGGTTCTAGGATTTATGGTTTTATGGTTTAGGGTTTAGGGTTTAAGGTTTAGGGTTTAGGGTTTAGGGTAAAGGGTTTGGGTTTAGGGTTTAGGGTTTAGCATTTTGGGTCTTAGGGTTTAGGGTTATTTAGGGTTTAGGGTTTAGGGTTTATGGTTTACAGTTTAGTGTTTAAGGTTTAGGGCTTAGGGTTTATAGTTTAGGGTTTAAGGATTAGAATTTTATGGGGGTTTAGGGTTTGGGGTATAGAGTTAGTTTATGGTTTGGGTTTAGGTTTAGATTTTGGTTTTAGATTTAGGGTTTTGTGGTTGTGGTAGGTTAAGTTTGGGTTTAGGGTTTATGGTTTAGGAGGTTTAGGGGTTTAGGCCTTAGAGTTTAGGATTTTAGTGTAGGATTTAAGGTTTAATGTTTATTTAGAGTTTAGGGCTTAAGGTTTTTCATTTATTTTAATTTTATTTTTTGGTTTATTTTTGGTTTAATTATTTATTTATTTTTCCCTTTAGTTTTTATTTTATTTAGGTTTTTTATTCATAGATTTATTTTATTCTTTTTAGTTTAGTTTTTATTTTTATTTATTTTATTTTACTTTATTTTTATTAGTTTATTTTATTTTATTTTAAAGTTTAGGTTTATGTTTATATTTAGGTTTTAATTTTATTTTATTTAGGATTAGGTTTTTTTATTTATTTTATTTTGAAGATTTATTTAGTTTAGGTTTAAGTTTTTAGGTTTTTAGGATTTAGGGTTCGTGGTTTAGGGTTTGGTTTTGGTTTTGTTTTTCTAGTTTAGGATTTAGGTTCACTAGGTTTAAGGTTTGGGTTTAAGGTTTAGGTTTGGGTTTAGGTTTAGGGTGTGGTTTAGGGTTTAGGGTTTTAGTTGAGGATTTAGAGTTTAGGGTTTAGGGTTTAGGTTTAAGGTTGAGTTTAGGGTTTATGGTTCAGGGGTTTAGGGTTTGTGGAGACTTAAAGTTTAGGATTTAGGTTTTTTTTTTTGGTTTAGGGTTTAGGGTTTAGGTTTTAGTGTTTAGGGTTTCGGATTTATGGTTTGGGTTTTAGGGTTTATGGGTTTAGGGTTTTTATGGTTTAGGGTTTATGGTTTTTAGGGTTTAGAGTTTAGGGTATAGGTTTTTGGTTTAGGTTCAGTTTAGTTTAGGTTTTAGGGTTTTTGTTTTTTTAACTGAGAAGAAATTCAGATTAAACATTCCTTCTTTTCAATTTCATCAACCAAGTAACCCACCAAGTTTTCTAAGATGCAAGCAACAACATAGATAAAAAATGAGCACACATAGAGCAAATAAAAAATCCTAGATAACTAGAAGCGTCTCTATAATGAAGACAGTTCTATAAGCAGTAGATCGGATCGACCATTTTTTAGTTTCTCCATTTCCCATCAAAACCACCCTGGCATCTCGAGTGGCGAGATCCACCATCATATCCTGATTTCTCCCTCGCACCATAAGTATAACCTCCTCCCACTCCATAACCACCACACCCATGCGCCATGTGATAATCGTGGCCTCTACCTTCACCTCCATCGCCATAACTAGACTGAACGTGGTTGACGGTAATGTTCCTGCCATCAAGGTTCTACCCATTCCAAGGGTTTAGGTTTAGGTTTAGGTTTATTAGGTTATAGGGTTTAGGTTTATTTTTTTTATTTCTTTAGTTACTTTAGGTTTAGGTTTATGGTTTGGGGTTTAGGGTTTAGGTTTAGGTTTAGGGTTATTAGGTTTTAGGGATCAAGTTTATTTATTAATTTATTTAATTACTTTAGGTTTAAGTTTAGGGTTTGAGGCATAGGGTTTAGGGTTTAGGGTTAGGGTTTAAGATTTAGGGTTTACGATTTAGGGTTTTAGGATTTATGCCTTAGTGGTTTTAGGTTTAGGGCAGGGTTTTAAGACATAGGTTTAGGTTTTGATTTAGGTTTAGGATTTTGTATGGGGGTTTCCGTTTAGGGTTATTTAGGGTTTAGGGTTTAATATTTTAGGGATGGTCAGTGTGATTAGGGTCAGTATGGTTAGTTTAGGGTTAGTTTTAGGGTCAGAATTTAAGGTTTAGGGTTTAGGGTTTACAATTTTAGGGTTTAGGGAGTTTTTTGGGTCCTGTTTAATGTTGAGGAGGGTTTTATGGCTGGTTTATGGTTTGGTTTTAGTTTGTGGTTTAGGTTTGGTGGTTTAGGGTCAGTTAGGTTTAGGTAGGGTTTAGGATTTAGGGTTTAAAGTTTTTAAAGTTTAGGGTTTTTTTTTAAAATAAGCAAGCCACTAAGTTTAGGTTCATTTAGTTTATTTTTTATTTATTTTTGTTTATTTTATTTTCTATTTTGATTTAGGTTTATTTTTATTTAGTTTAGTTTATTTATTTTAGTTTTATTAATTTCAATGTAGGTTTTTTTTATTTTAGTTTATTTTTTAGGTTTAGGTTTATTTTTTTAGTTTAGTTTTATTTTTATTTTGTTATTTTAAGTTTAGGTTTTATTTTTTATTATTAGGTTTAGGTTGTAGTTTTTATTTTATTTTTTTAGGTTTAATTTTAGGTTGTTATTTTAGGTTTTATTTTTTAGTTTAGGTTTATTTTAGGTTTAGGCTTATTTTTTAGGTTTAGTTTATTTTAGGTTTAGGTTTTGATTTTATTTTTTTTTTATTTTATTTTAGTTTTGGTTTAGGTTTATTTTATTTTGTTTATTTTAATTTTATTTTAGGTTTAAGTTTTTTTTAGTTTATGGTTTAGGTGTTATTTTTTAGTTATTTTTAGGTTTTATTTATAGATTTATTTTTAAGGTTTAGGTTTTTATTTAGTTTTTATTTTATTTTATCTTAGGTTTATTTTATTATTATTTTAGTTTAGTTTTTATTTTCTACTTTATTTTGTTTTTTGGTTTAGGTTTAGGTTTAGATTTTAGTTTAGGCTTTTATTTTATTTTATTTATTTAAGTTTAGGTTTTAGGTTTTAGGGTTTAGGGTTTATTATTTTGGATTTTGGTTTTCTGGGTTTCTGGTTTAGGGTTTAATTTTAATGTGGGTTTAGGGTTTTAGGTTTTAGGGTTTAGGTTTATGTTTTAGGTTAGGTTTTGTTTATGGTTTAGGGTTTATGGTTTGGGTTTAAGGTTTTTTTTAACAAAGTTTAGGGTTTAGGCATGTAATTTTAGTATAGAGTTTAGGGTTTGGTTAGGGTTTTTAATTTTAATTTTTATGGTTTTGGGTTTAGGTTTAGGTTTTTATTTCTAGGTTTAGGGTTTAAGGTTTAGGGTTTATTTTTTAGGTTTATTTTTTAGGTTCAGGTTTTTATTTAGTTTTTATTTTATTAAGGCTTTTTATTTTTTTTTTAGCTTAGTTTAGGTTCTTATTTATTTTCTTTTAGTTTATTTTTTATTTTTTATTTTATTTTCTTTTTAGGTTTAGGTTTAGGTTTGAGTTTTACTTTATTTTATTTTTTATTTTATTTTGGTTTCAATTTTTTTATTTATTTTATTTTTAGGTTTTATTTAGTTTAGGTTTAGTTTTTAGCTCTTTAGGGTTTAGGGTTCAGGGTTTAGGTTTTGGGGTTTAGGGCTATTTAGCATTTAGGGTTTAGGACTTTTTTAGGGGGAAAGTTAGAATTTTGTTATCATAAAAGGAAAAGATACAATGTCCTTAAAAGTTGTAAAGCTCTAAAATTCTACTGCTCTAAGAGCAACAAGAAACCTAAAGAGCTAAGCCCACTTCTAAGTACTTTTGAAAAAGAAAAGAAAACAAAAGAGAAAATACAACAGCTAAAAAGCATAAGAGAAAAAGACACAGAGTAAGATGAAAACAAATCTTGAAAATAGTAAAAGGATGAGTCAGAAGCAGTTCATGATTCCTTTGAGAAAGCAAGATAAGCAAGATCCACAACAACAACAATTAGGTTGACTGAGTAATGACCATTCCCTTTGTAAAGTTTCAGCCTCTAAAAGAAATTTGTAAAACACTACAAAGGCAAAAGTCATAGCTAAAATGGTTAAGGATAAAGAGATGAAAAGAAGAGAGCTACGAAAGAGATGGCACAAGCTCAGTTAGGATCATCTCAAGGGGCAACAATACATATGAGCAACCAAACCTCATAAAGAAGGGTTAAAATCATATGTAATGCTACCAACCAGAGAGAAGAGGTGAGTAGCATCAAAGCCATCCTAGCCAGCATACCTGATACAAGCAAACATTCAAGGCCAGTTGTCCATAGAGTTCCAAGTCCTGCACCATTAAACAAAGAGCAACTGACCAGCAACTAGCTAGCAGGCAAACCACCAAACAAAAACCACAACAGACTAATCACAATAACCTAGAGAGAGGCTAAAACAAAGTCAGAACACCAACAACAACCATTATCCAAATACCCATCCAAGCTCCAAACTAGGGAAAATTAGAACCAGCCATCAGCAAGCACCCCCCATGCCAATTAATAGAGAAATAGCCAACAAAAAAGAAAAAAAAATCAACCAACCAAGATTTCAAAGACAACTAAAAGTCCTCCAACCAAAACAGCTTAATAAAATAACCATAAGGCAACCACCAGAGAATAACCCATCATAAGTAACCAATAAAGGAAGCATCCCCAACAGCCAAGGAAAAGGAAAAAACCAACAAAGCACCACACAATAGAATTCCAAAAGAAGCACAACCACCATAGAAAGGCAACAACAGTAGCTAGCTAGGACAAGTTGAAAAACCAAACTTCCCCAACAATAAAGACTAACATGACAAGAATCATAATAACAACATAAAATGTGCTTCAAACAAAGGACCCAATAGAGGCTAATGCTAGGAGAACAACCAAATACAAAATGAAGGAAAAAAGAAGGATCCAGTAATAAACAACAAGGAACTGTGAGGCAACCCGCAAAAAAGCAATCAAGAAATTCTTCAAAGGAAGGCCCAAAATGGGAACAACCAACAATAGTTCCCACTAGGAAGGTCACACATCCAACCAAGAAAAACTAGCTAAAAAGTAATTCAAGTTCAAGAGTAGAGCCAACAAACTAGCCATTACAGAAAACATAATAAAGCTAGAGCAGAAACCATCTCATCTACCAGCAACTAGAGTAAGAAGGCAGAGAAGATAGCAGCTACCAGGCTGAAAAAACCTAGCCAACACAAGCTGAAAAGACAGAAACCACTAAGTAGCAACCACCAAGCCAACCCAAAAGAAAGAGGTCAAAAACATAACCCAACTCAAGCCAAAAAGTGAAAATAAGATTAGGGTTTAGGGATATGGTTTAGGGTTTAGGGTTTAGGGTTTATGGTTTAGGGTAAGGGTTTAGGGTTTAGGGCTTAGGATTTAGGGTTTAGGGTATAATGTCTAGGCTTTAGGGTTTAGGGTTTAGGGTTTTGAGGGTTTAGTGTGTAAGGTTTAGGGTTGTTAAGGGGTTTGGGGTTAGGGTTAGTTTAGGGTTTAGGGTTTAGGATTTGTTAGTTCAGGGTTTAGGGTTTATGGTTTTAGGGTTTAGATTTAGTGTTTAGGTTTAGGGTTTAGGTTTTTAGGGTTTAGTGTTTAGAGTTTAAGGTTTAGGTTTTTTTAGGGTTTAGGGTTTATGATTTATTTTAGGTTTAGGTTTTTTATTTTTAAATTACGTAAAGTGTTAGATTTAGGTTTATTTAGTTTATTTAGTTTTTTTTTTTTAGTTCATTATATTTTTTATTTTTCTTTAGGTTTATTTTTATTTTTAGTTATAGCTTTATTTATTTTAGGTTTATCTATTTTAGTTTAGGTTTATTATTTTAGTTTTTATTTTATTTTATTTTAGTTTATTTTATTTTTCTTTTAAGTTTAGTTTTAATTTTATTTAGGTTTTATATTTTAATTTTATTTCATTTTTATTTTAGTTTAGGTTTTCTATTTATTTTATTTTAGTTTATCTTTTATTTTTTATTTTATTTTATTTTTATGTTTAGGTTTAGGCTTTCGTTTAAGTTTTTATTTTATTTTATTTTTGATTATTTATGTTTAGGTTTTTTTATTTATTTTATTTTTACATTTAATTTAGTTTAGGTTTAGGTTTCAAGTTTTTAGGGTTTAGGGTTTAGGATTTAGGGTTTATGGTTTAGGGTTTGGGGTTTAGGGTTTAGGGTTTTTAGTTTAGGGTTAGTTTTACAGTTTAGGGTTTATGGTTAGGGTTTTTTAAAAAATTTTAATTTTATTTATTTATTTTTAAAGTAAGTAAACTAGTAGGTTTAGGTTGATTTAGTTTTTTTTTATTTATTTTAGTTTATTATATATTTTATTTTTATTTAGGTTTATTTTGGTTTTTATTTAGTTCAGTGTAATTATTTCTGATTTATTTATTTTAGTTCAGGTTTTTCTTTTAGTTTATTTTTTAGGTTTAGGTTTAAGTTTAGGTTTGTTTTTAGTTTAGTTTTATTTTATTTTATTTTTGTGTTTAGGCTTTATTTTTTTATTTTAGTTAGGTTTTTTTATTTTATTTTTTTAGGTTTAGGGTTTAGGTTTTAGGTTTATTTTTAGATTTTGTTTTTTTAGTTTAAGTTTAGGTTTATTTTTAGTTTATTTTATTTTATTTAGTTTAGGTTTAGGATTAAGTTTAATTTGTTTTAGGTTTTATTTATTTTTGTTTAGTTTATTATAGATTAGATTTAGGTTTATTTTATTTTTATTTTAGGTTTAACTTTTTTAAGTTTAGGGTTTATGTTTTATTTTTGTTTATTTTTAGTTTTATTTTTTAGGTTTATTTTATTTTTATTTTAGGTTAAGGTTTTAATTTATTTATGTTTTCTACTTTTTAGTTTAGTTTAGGTTTTTATTTATTTTATTTTAGTTTAGTTTAATTTTTATTTTATTTTCTTTTTAGGTTTAGGTATAGTTTTAGTTTGGGTTTTATTTTTTTTATTTTGATTTAGGTTTTTTATTTATTTTATTTTTAGGTTCTATTTAGTTTAGGTTTTGGTCTTAGGTTTTTAAGGTTTAGGGTTAATTTTGAGTTTCAGGTTTAGGGTTTTTTTATGAGTTTCGTATTTAGGGTTTAGGGTTTGGGGTTTAGGGTTTAGGGTTTAGGTTTAGGTTTAGGGTTTAGGGTTTTAGGGTTTATGGTTTAGGGTTTAATGTTTAAGGTTTAGTGTTTAGGGTTTAGGGTTTTTAGTGTTTAGGGTTTGGGTTTAGGGTTTATGTTTTAGGTTTAGGATACAAGTTTTAGTTTATGATTTTGGGGTTTTGGTTTTTTTTAAAATGTAGAAAAAATTCAAATTCGATATTTTTTTTTATTTCATCAACCAAGTAACACACCAAGTTTTCTAAGACACAAGCAACAACATAGATAAAAAAATGTACATGCATAGAGCAAATCAAAAACACTAGGTAACTAGAACCGTCCCTACTATAAAGACAATTCCATAAGCAGATGATCGGATCGACCGTTCTTCAATTTCTCTAATTCCTATCACAACGACCCCGACCTCTCGAGTAGCAGGAGCACCATCATATCCCTGATCTCTCACACTACTACCACCATGGTTGTAACCTTCGTTGCTCCTCCCACCTCCATAACCACCATTGCTCCGACGACCACCTCCATTTCCACCAGCACCTCCAGATCCCTCACCACCATGTGATCACCTCCGCTCCCAATGCCGCCTTCATCGAGCCTCGATGATGGTGATGTTCCCGCCATCTTCCCATTCTTTAGGTATATGTAGTTTAGATTATTTTTAATTTATTTAGTTTGGGAGGTTTGGTTTAGGAGTTTAGGGTGGGCAAAAGTTTAATGTTTGGAGTTTTAGGTTTAGGGGTTTACTGCCAGTTTAGTTTAGAATTTAGGTTGGGGAGTGTTTAGGATTTAGGTTTAGTGTGATTTAATATTTAGGGTTTAGGGAGAGAGTGGTTTGGGGTGGATTTAAGGTTTAGGGTCAGCTTTAGTTTAGGCTGGGTTTAGGGTTTAGGAGTTTTAGGTTTAGAAATTTAGAATCAGGATTTACATTTGGTTTAGGGAAAGATTTAGGTTGGTGTGGAGTTTAAGTGGAAGTGTAGGGTCAGTTTAGATTTAGAGAGAGTTTAGTGAGGGTTTAGAGAGTTGGGTCAGCATTTAGGTGGAGTGGGTAAGCCTGGGGTTTGTGGTGGTGTAGCCAGTGGCCCAGTATCCAGATGGGTTTAGGGTTTTGGAAGTGGGGTTTGGTAGGTTTTTGTAAAAAAATTAACAAACCAGGTTTAGGTTTATTTAGTTTATTTAGTTTATTTTTATATATTAGTTTATTTTATTTTTTATTTTTATAGGTTTATTTTATTTTATTTAGTTTAGTTTATTTATTTTATTTTTTAATTTTAGTTTATTTTAAGTTTATGTTTAGGTTTAGGTTTATTTTTTTAGTTTAGTTTTATTTTATTTTTTATTTTTTAGGTTTTAGGTTTTGTTTTATTATTAGGTTTAGGTTTAGGATTTTATCTTATTTTAGGTTTAGGTTTTAGGTTGTTATTTTAGGTTTATTTTGAAGTTTTATTTTTGAGGCTTAGTTTATTTTTAGTTTATTTTATTTTATTTAGTTTAGGTTTAGGTTTTATTTATTTTAGTTTAGTATTTTAGTTTTGGTTTAGGTTTATTTTGGTTTATTTTATTTTATTTGTAAGTTTTGGTTTCTTCTAGTTTAAGGTTTAGGTTCTTTTTTTTTATTTTTAGGGTTATTTTTTAAGTTTAGGATTTTATCTAGTTTTTATTTTATTTTATCTTAAGTTTATTGTATTTTTATTTTAGGTTTAGTTTTTATTTTATTTAAGTTTTTTATTTCTAGGTTTACTTTATTTTTTAGTTTAGTTTAGGTTTTTATTTATTTTATTTTAGTTTAGTTTTTATTATTTATTTTATTTTATTTTTAGGTTTAGGTTTAGGTTTTTATTTTCTTTTATTTATTTATTTATTTAAGTTTAGGTTTAAAGGTTTATGGTTTAGGGTTTATGGTTTAGGGTTTTAGGGTTTAGGGTTTAGGGTTTAGTTTTTAAGGTTTAGGCTTTTTAGGGTTTAGGGTTTAGGGTTTAGGATTTAGTTTAGGGTTTAGGATTTAAGGTTTAGGGTTTAAGGTTTTTTTTTAACAGAGTTTACGGTTTAGGTTTATGGTTTATGGTTTAGGGTTTAGGGTTTATGATTTAGGATTTAGGGTATAGGGTTTAGGGTTTTAGGGTTTACAGTTTTGGGTTGTTAAGGGGTTTTTTTGGGAAAGTTAGAATTTTATTAGCATAAAAGGAAAAGATACAATGTCCTTAAAAGTGGTAAAGCTCTAAAATTCTACTGCTCTCAGAGCTACAAGAAACCTAAAGAGCTAAACCCCCATCTAAGTACATTAGAAAAAGAAAAGAAAAAAAGGAGGAAATACAAGAGCTAAAAAGCATAAGAGAAAAAGACATAGAGTAAGGCTAAAACAAATCCTAAAAATAGTAAAAGGATGAGTCAGCAGCAGTTCATGATTCCTTTGAGAAAGCAAGATTAGCAAGATCCACAGAAATAACACTTGGCTTGACTAAGTAATGACCATTCCCTCTATAAAGTTCTAACCTGTAAAAAAATCATGCAAAACACTACAAAGGAAAAATTCATAGTTAAAAAGGATAAGGGTAAAGAGAGGAAAAGGAGATAACTGAGAACGATAAGGCTCAGGCACAATTAGGGTCATCTCAAATGGCAACAATACATATGGGCATCCAAACACCATAAAGAAGGGTTACAATCATATGTAATGCTACCAACCAGAGAGCAAAGCCATGATAGCTAGCATACTTTATACAAGCAAACATCAAAGGCCAACAGTCTTTAGAGTTCCAGATCTTGCACCATTAAACAAAGAGAAATTGACCAGCAACCAGCTAGAACAAAGCCAAACCACCAAACAAAAACCATAATAGACTAATCAAAATAACCCAGAGAGAGGCTAGAATAAAGTCAGAACACCAACAACAACCATTATCCAAATAGCCATCCATGCTCCAAATTACGGAAAACCAGAACTAGCCATCAGCAAACACCAGACCAATGCGAGTTAATAGAGAAATAGCCAACAAAACCAAGATAGGAGCCCTCAAGCCAAAGTCCCAACAAGAAGCAGTCACCAAGCTAAACCAAGGTGAGCAACCACAAATGACTAAATAGCTCAGAAATGAAACCATCAATTGAAGGAAACATAAGTTGTAGCCAGTGCAAATCACCAGAAGACAAAACAACCACACAAAAGGTGGCCAAAGGTATCCACCAACCACAAGAAACCGAAAAGTCCAATCCAAAAGGATCAATAAAGGTTCGGCAAGCACAACTAAAGGCTCCAACAAATTGTCCAAGAAGAAGGAAAAGACCAACAAGGAAAAAGAAATCAACCAACCAAGATTCCAAGGACAACTAAAACTTCTCCAACAAAACCAGCTAAGTAAAACAGCCATAAGTTAACCACTAGAGAACAACCCATCATAAATAACCAACAAAGTAAGCATCACCAGCAACCAATGAAAAGCATAAAACCAATAAAGCACCACACAACAGAGGTCCAAAAGTAGCACAGCCACCATAAAAAGGCCACAACAATAGTTAGCTAGGACCAGGCGAAAAACCCAACTTCCCTAGCAACAAAGACTAACTCGACAAGAAGCATAATAATAACACAAATGTGCTGCAAACAACGTACCCAATAGAGGCTAATCCCAGGAGAATAACCAAACACAAAACTAAGCCAAAAGAAGTATCCAGCAAAAAATAACAAGGAACTGGGAGGCAACCCCCAAAAAATAGGCATGAAATTCTCCAAAAGAAGGCTTAGAAAGGCAACAACCAACAATAGTTCCCACTAGGAAGGCCACCCATCCAACCATGAAAAACTAGCAAAAAGTAATTTGAGTTCAACAGGAGTGTTAATAAATAAATCAGTGCAGAAAACTATCTCATCCACTAGCAACTAGAGTAACAAGGCAGAGAAGACAATAACCACCAAGCTAACAAAACCAAGCCAACCTAGGCTGGAAAGACAAGAACCACCACGTAGCAACCACCAGGCCAACCCAAAAGTAAGAGGACAAAAACATAGTCCAGCTCAGGCCAAAAAGTAAAAATAAGTTTAGGGTTTAGGGTTTAGGGTTTAGGGATAGGTTTTAGGGATTAGGGTTTAGGGTTTAAACTTTAGGGTTTATAGTTTTGGTGGTTTAGGGTTTAAATTTTAGGGTTTATTTTGTTTAGGTTTAAGGTCAGGGTTGGGTTTCGTGTTTAATGTTTGAGTTGCAGGGGGGTTTATTTAGGTCAGGTGGTTTTGGTTTTTTTTTGGTTTATATTTTAGGGTTTGGGGTTTAAGGTTTAGGGTTTTGTGGTTTAGTGTTAAGGTTTAGGGTTTTAGGGTTTTAGGATTCTCAAGGTATTTTGGTTTTAGTTTAGTTTTTAGGTTTAGGGTTTAGGTAGTTAATTTTAGGTTTATGGTTTTAAAATTAAGCAAAAGTAGTTTAGGTTTATTTAATTTATTTTTTATTTATATTATTTTATTTTTATTTTTTATATAGTTTTATTTTTAATTTTTATTTTAGTTTATTTATTAGGTTTAGGTTAAGGTTTACATTTATTTTTAGTTTAGTTTTATTTTTATTTTATTTTTTAGGTTTAGGTTTTATTTTTTATTTTTAGGTTTAGTTTTAGGATTTTACTTTTTTAGGTTTAAGTTTTTGGTTTTTATTTTAGGGTTACTTTTAGGTTTTATTTTTTTTAGTTTAGAATTAAATTTAATTTTGGTTTATTTTATTTTATTTTGTTTAGGCTTTAGGTTTAGTTAATTTTAGGTTTAGGTTTAGGTTTTATTTATTTTAGTTTAGTTTATTCTAGTTTAGGTTTAGGTTTATATTATTTTGTCTATTTTTTATTTAGGTTTTTTTTTAGTTTAGGTTTTTATTTAGTTTTTAGTTTTTTTATTTTTGGTTTATTTTATTTTTATTTTATGTTTAATTTTTATTTTATTTAATATTTTTATTTTTAGGTTTATTTTATTTTTTTAGTTTAGTTTAGATTTTTATTTATTTTATTTAAATTTAGTTTTAATTTTTAGTTTATTTTATTTTTTAGTTTAGGTTTAGGTTTAGGTTTTAGTTTCAGTTTTTATTTAATTTTATTTTTTTATTTTATTTAGGTTTAGGTTTTTTTATTTATTTTATTTTTATATTTTATTTAGCTTAAATTTAGGTTTTTAGGTTTTTAGGGTTTAGGGTTTAGAGTGAAGGGTTTAGGTATTAGGGTTTAGGGTTTAGAGTTTAGGGAGGGAGCTTTTTTTATTTTATATTTTTTAATTTTTTTGATTTTTTTTAATTCACTAAACTAGTAGGTTTAGGTTTACTTATTTTATTCAGGTTAATTTTTTATTTATTTAAGTTTATTTTATATTTTATTTTTCTTTCAGTTTATTTTTATTTTTATCTAGTTTAGTTTATTTATTTTAGGTTTATTTATTTTACTTTAGGTTTTTTATTTTAGTTTATTTTTTTAGGTTTAGGTTTAAGTTTAGGTTTATTTTTGTTATTTTTATTTTAATTTATTTTTGAGGTTTAGGTTTTATTTTTTATTTTTAGGTTTACGTTTATGTTTTTATTTTATTTTCTTAGGTTTTTGTTCAGGTTTAGTTTAGGTTTTAGTTTAAGTTTTTATTTTTTTAGGTTTATGTTTATTTATTTATTTTATTTTTAGGTTTTATTTAGCTTAGATTTAGATTTTTAGGTTCTTAGGGTTTAGGGTCTGCTGGCAGGTTTGTTTGGTTTAGGTTTTAGGGTTTAGGGTTACTTTTAGGGTTTAGGGTTTAGGGTTAGGATTTTTTAATTTTAATTTTAATTTTTAATTTTTTATTATTTTTAAAAGAAGTAAATTGGTAAGTTTAGGTTTATTTAGTTTTTATTTATCTATTTTAGTTTATTTTACTTTTCATTTTTATTTAGTTTAGTTTATTTATTTTAGTTTTGGTTATTTATTTTAGTTTATTTCTATTTTATTTTCATGTTTTAAGTTTATTTTTTATTTTTAGGTTTATGTTTTGGTTTTTATTTTAATTTTTTAGGTTTAGGTTTTATGTTCTTATTTTACGTTTATTTCAAGGTTTTATTTTTAAGTTTAGGTTTAGGTTTATTTTTAGTTTATTTTATTTTATGTAGTTTAGGTTTAGGTTTAGGTTTAGTTTATTTTAGGTTTAGGTTTAGGTTTAATTTATTTTAGTTTAGTTTAATTTAGTTTAGGTTTATTTTATTTTTTTTATTAGGTTTAGATTTTATTTTAGTTTAGGGTTTAGGTTTTATTTTTATTAATTTTTAGGTTTATTTTTTAGGATTAGGTTTTTATTTAGTTTTTATTTTATCTTATTTTAGGTTTTATTTATTTTTATTTTTATTTCAGCTTTAATTTTTATTTTATTTAAGTTTTTTTATGTTTTTAGTTTTGTTTAAGATTTTATTTATGTTATTTTAGTTTAGTTTTTATTTTATTTTATTTTTTTTATTTTTAATTTTATGTTTAGGTTAAGGTTTAGGTTTTTGTTTAAGTTTTTATTTTAATTTATTTTTTATTTTATTTTAGTTTAGGTTTTTTCATTTATTTTATTTTTAAGTTTTATTTAGTTTAAGTTTAGGTTTTTAGCTTTTTAGGGTTTCACTTTTAGGATTTAGGGTTTAGGTTTTAGGGTTTTAGGGTTTAGGGTTTAGGGTTTAGGGTTTTGGGTTTAGCTTTTAGGGTTTAGGTTTTAGGGTTTAGGGTTTAGGGTTTATTATTTGGGGTTTTAGGGTTTAGGGTTTAGTGTTTAGGGTTTAGGTTTTAGGTTTAGGGTTCAGGTTTTAGTTTAGGGTTTTGGGTTTTTTTTTAAAATAGAAAATAAATTAAGATTCAACATTTCTTCTTTTCAATTTCATCAACCAAGTAACACACCAAGTTTTCCAAGACACAAGCAACAACATAGATAAAAAGTGAGCACGCATAGAGTAAATCAAAAACCCTAGATAACTAGAACCATCTCTACTGTAAAGACATAGTTCCATAAGCAACAGATCGAATAGACCATTCTTCAATTTCTCTAGTTCCCATCAGAACCACCCTGACCTCTCTAGTAACGAGATCCACCATCATATCCCCGATCGCTCCCTCCACCGCAACCATGGTTGTAACCTCCGTCGCTCCTCCCACCTCCATAACCACCACTACTCCGACCACCACCTCCATATCTGCCAGCACCTCAAGATCCCCCACCACCACTGTGATAACCGCCGCCTCAGCCTTCGCCTCCAATATCAAATCTAGACTGAGCCTTGTTGATGGTGATGTTCCTAACGTCAAGATTCTACCCATTCTTAGGGCTTAGGTTAAGAATTCAATTTATTTGGTTTTAGTTTTTTAGTTTATTTATTAATTTATTTAGTTACTTTAGGTTTAGGTTTAGGGTTTGGAGTTTAGGTTTTAGGGCTTAGGTTAAGGTTTAAGGCTTAGGGTTTAGGGTTTAGGGTTTAAGGTTTTAGGTTTTATGCTTTTAGGGTTTAGGGTTTAGAATTAGGGTTTAGGGTTTATGGTTTAATGTTTAGGCTTTAGGGTTTAGGGTTTTTAGGGTTTAGGGTTAGTTTAGCATTTAGGATTAGAGTTTATGGTTTTAGGGTTTAAAGTTTATGGTTTAAAGTTTAGGGTTTACGATTTAGGGTTTGGGTTTAGGGTTTAGGGTTTAGGGTTTCAAGGTTTAGGGTTATTTAGGGTTTTTTGGGGAATGTTAGAATTTTATTACCATAAAAAGGAAAATATACAATGTCCTTAAAAAGGGTAAAGCTCTAAAATTTTACTATTCTCTGAGCTACAAGAAACCTAAAGAGGTAAACTCCCATCTAAGTACATTTGAAAGAGAAAAGAAAACAAAAGATAAGATAGAATAACTAAAAAAACATAACAGAAAAAGACACAGGGTAAGACTAAAACAAATCCTGAAGCGTAAAATAATGAGTCAACGACAGTTCATGATATCTTTGAGGAAGCAAGATCCATAGTATCAACACTTGGGTTGATTGAGCAACTAACATTCCCTCTATAAAAGATCCAACCTATAAAAGAAATCTGCAAAACACTACAAAGGCAAAAGTCATAGCTAAAAGGGATAAGCATAAATAAAGGAATAGGAGAGAGCTGATAAAGAGAATGCTCAGGCTCAGTTAGGATCATCTCAAGTGGCAACAATACATATGAGCATCCAAACTTCATAAAGAAGGGTTACAATCATGTGTAATGCTACCAACAAGAGCAAAGAGGTAAGTAACATCAAAGCCATCAACATACGATACAACAAACATCGAAGGCCGGTAGTTCATAGAGTTTGGATCTTGCATCATTAAACAAAAGCAATCAACCGACAACTAGCTAGTAACCAAACAAAATCTACAAGAGAATAATAACCAGAAAGGCTAGAACAAAGTCAGAACACCAAGAACAACCATTATGCAAATACCATCCAAGCTCCAAACCAAGAAAAGCTAGAACCAACCATCAGCAAGTACTAGGCAAATGCCAGTTAATAAAGAAACAACCAACAAAACCATGATAGGAGCCCTCAAGCTAGTAGTCACCAAGAAAAACCAAGGTGAGCAACCCACAAATGACTAAATAGCTTAAAAATGAAACCATCAACCAACAAAAAGTAATTCAAGTTAAAGAGGTGAGCCAATAAAACAACTAATGTAGATAATAGAATAAAGGCAGAGCATAAACCATCTCATCCACCGGCAACCAATGTAATAAGGTAGAGAAGACAGCAGCCACAAGGCTGAAAAACCAAGCCAACCTAGGCTAAAATAACAGGAACCACCAAGTTGCAACCACCAGGCCAACCCAAAAGCAAGAGGTCAAAAATGTAACCCAACACAAGCCAAAAGTGAAAACAAGTTTAGGGTTAGTTTAGGGTTTATTTAGGGTTTTTGGTTTTTTATGGTTAAGGGTTTTTTAGTTTAGGGTTTAAGGTTTGGGGTTTAGGGTAATTTTAAGTTTAGGGTTTTTTGTTAAGATTAAGTAAACCGGTAGGTTTAGGTTCATTTAGTTTGTTTAGTTTTTTTATTTATTTCTTATTTTTATTTAGGTTTATTTTTTTTAATTTTATTTAAATTAGCTTATATATTTCAGTTTAGGATTTTTAATTTAGTTTACTTTTTAAGTTTAGGTTTAGGTTTATGTTTATTTTTTAGTTTAGTTTTGTTTTTATTTTATTTCTTAGGTTTAGGTTTTATTGTTTATTTTAGGTTTAGGTTTAGGATTTATTTTATTCTTTTTTAGTTTAGGGTTTTATTTTAAGTTTATTTTAGGTTTTATTTTTTTAGTTTAAGTTTAGGTTTATTTTTAGTTTATTTTATTTTATTTAGTTTAGGGTTTAGGTTTAGGTTTTATTTATTTTATTTCAATTTATTTTAGATTTGGTTTACATTTATTTTATTTTGTTTATTTTTGGTTTAGGTTTTTTTAGTTTAGGGTTTAGGTTTAATTTTTTATTTTTTGTAACTTTATTTTTTAGGCTTAGGTTTTTATTTAGTTTTTATTTAATTTTATTTTAGGTTTATTTTATTTTTATTTTACATTATGGTTTTATTTTATTTACATTTTTTATTTTTTG
Organism: Cymbidium sinense; assembly: GCA_021442155.1. Lineage (NCBI taxonomy): Eukaryota > Viridiplantae > Streptophyta > Magnoliopsida > Asparagales > Orchidaceae > Cymbidium > Cymbidium sinense. Next base: position 1,984,784 of record CM038215.1, on the reverse strand, counting down.
GTTAATTTTAATTTTTAGTTTAGTTTAGGTTTTTATATATTTTATTTTATTTAAGTTTTTATTTTTTATTGTATTTTATTTTTAGGTTTAGGTTTAGGTTTCGATTTTACTTTAGGTTTTTTTTAAATTTTATTTAGTTTTCAGTTTTTTATTTATTTTGTTTTTAGGTTTTATTTAGTTTAGGTTTAGATTTTTAGGTTTTCAGGGTTTAGAGTTTAGGGTTTAGGGTAGTAGGTCTTAGGGTTCTGGGTTTAGAGTTTAGGGTTTAGGGTTTAGGATTTACAGTTTTATTGTTTAGGGTTTATGGTTTAGGGTTAGGGTTTTTTTTATTTTCTTTTTTACATTTTTAATTTTATTTATTTTTGTAAATTGGGAAAACTGGTAGCTTTAGGTTTATTTAGTTTATTTATTTATTTTACTTTATTTTGATATTTTATTTTTATTTTTATTTTTATTTAGTTTAGTTTATTTATTTTAGGTTTATTTATTTTAGTTTAATTTTTTATTTTAGTTTATTTTTTAAGTTTAGGTTCAGGTTTAGGTTCATTTTTTTAGTTTAGTTTTATTTTTATTTTTATTTTATTTTTTAGGTTTAGGTTTTAGTTTTTATTTTTGGTTTTAGGTTTAGGTTTTTATTTTATTTTTTAGGTTTAGGTTTTAAGTTTTTATTTTAAGTTTATTTTAAAGTTTTATTTTTTAGATTATGTTTAAGTTTATTTTAATTTAGTTTATTTTATTTAGTTTAGGTTTAGGTTTAGTTTATTTTGTTTAGGTTTAGGAATATTTTATTTTTATTTTAGGTTTAGGCTTTTTTTTAGTTTAGGGCTTAAGTTTTATTTTTTTATTCATTTTTAGGTTTTATTTTCAGGTTTATTTTTTAGGTTTAGATTTTTATTTAGTTTTATTTTCCTTTATTTTATTTTAGGTTTAGTTTTATTCTATTTAGGTCTTTTATTTTATAGTTTAGGTTAGGATTTTATTTATTTTATTTTAATTTAGTTTTATTTTTTCTTTTTTGTTTAGGTTTATGTTTACGTTTTGGTTTAAGTTTTAGTTTAGGATTTATTTTTTTTATTTTATTTTTTAAATTTTGGTTTAAGTTTTTATTTTATTTTATTTTTATTTTTTATTTAGTTTAGGTTTAGGTTTTTAGCTTTTTATGGTTTAGGGTTTAGTGTTTAGTGTTTGGGGTTTAGGATTTATGGTTTAGGGTTTAGGGTTTAGGGTTTAGGGTTTAGGGTTTTAGGGTTTAGGGTTTAGGGTTTAGGGTTTAGGTTTTAGGTTTTAGGTTTAGGGTTCAAGTTTTAGTTTAGGGTTTAGAGTTTTTTTTTAAAATAGAGAATAAATTCAGATTCAACATTTCTTCTTTTCGATTTCATCAACCAAGTAACACACTTTTTTTTCTAGGACACAAGAGACAACATAAATAAAAATGGAGCATGCATAGAGGAAATCCAAAACCCTAGATAACTAGAACTGTCTCTACTGTAAAGACATAGTTCCATAAGTAGTAGATCAGATAGGCAATTCTTTAGTTTCTGTAGTTCCCATCAGAACCACCCCGGCCTGTCGAGTAGCCATATCCAACATCATATCCCCAATCTCTTTCTTCACCACAACCATAGCTGTAACCTAGCTCTTCACCTCCATAACCACTGCATGACCACCACCTCCATATCCACGGTACCTCGGATCCCCACCACCCTTGATATGATGCATCCGCCTTCCCCTCCACCACGGATCTTGACTAAGCACGGTTGTGGTGATGTTCTTATCATCAAGGTTCTGCCCATTCTTAGGGTTTAGGTTTAGGTTGAGGTTTATTAGGTTTTAGGGTTTAGGTTTATTTTTTTAATATTTTAATTACTTAAGGTTTATTGTTTGGGGTTTAGGGTTTTGTGCTTAAGGTCAGGGTTCAAGGTTTAGAGTTTAGGGTTTAGGGATTTAGGTTTTATGCTTTTTACATTTTAAGGTTTACAGTTAGGATTTAGGGTTTAAGGTTTATTGTTTAGGTTTTAGCATTTAAGGTTTTAAGGGTTTAGGGTTTATAGTTTAATATTTAGGGTTTTAGGGTTTAAGGTTTAGGGATTACGATTTAGGGTTTAGGGTTTGGGTTTAGGGTTTAGGGTTTTAGGGTTTGGTATTGTTTAGTGTTTAGGGTTTAGGGTTTAGAGTTTATGGGTTTTTTTTTGGGGAGGGGGGGTTAGAATTTTATTACCATAGAAGGTAAAGATATAATATCCTTAAATTGGGTAAAGCTCTAAAATTCTACAAGACACTTAAAGAGCTAAACTCCCATCTAGGTACATTAATAAAAGAAAACAAAATAAAAGAGCAAATACAATAGCTAAAAAGTATAAGAAAAAAGACAAGACTAAAATAAATCCTAAAAATAGTAAAAGAATGAGTCAAAAGCAATTCATGATTTCTTTGAGAAAGCAAGGTAAACAAGATCCACAACAATAATACTTGGGTTGACTGAGTAATGACCATTCCCTCTCTAAAATTCCAATAGGTAAAAGAAATCTGTAACACACTACAAAATCAAAAGTCATAGCTAAAAAGGATAAGGATAAAGAGAGGAAAAAGAGAGGAAAAAAAGAAAGCTCACGCTCATTTAGGATCATCTCAAGGGGCAACCATACATATGAGCATCCAAAAGAAGGTTCATAAGGGCAACAACTAACAGTTCCCACTAAGAGGCCACCCCAACCATGAAAATAAGTAAAAGTAATTCAAGTTCAAGAGGAGAGGCAACAAACCAACTAGTGTAGAAAATAGAATAAAACCAGAGCAAAAATCATCTCATCCACCAGCAACCAGAGTAACAAGGAAAGAGAAGACAGCACCCATCAGGCCAAAAAAAAACTAAGCCAACCTAGGCATAAAAGACAATCCACATAGCAACCCCCAGGCCAACCTAAAAGATAGAGGTAAAAAAAACCCAGCTCAGGCCAAAAAGTGAAAAATAAGATTAGGTTTTAGGGTTAGGGTTTAGGGTATAGTGTTTATGCTTTAGGGTTTAGGGTTTTACGGGTTTAGGGTTTAAGGCTTAAGGCTTAGGGTTTAGGGTTTATGGTTTAGGGTTTAGGGTTTAGTTTAGGGTTTAGGGTTTAGGGTTTAGGGTTTTGAGTTATTGGGGGGTTTAGGGTTTAGGGTTAGTTTATAGTTTAAGGTTTAGGGTTTAGCTTAGTTTAGGGTTTAGGGTTTTTTTTAGGTTTAGGGTTTTTTTTGAAATTAAGTAAACTGGTAGGTTTATGTTTATTTAGTTTATTTCTTTTATTTATTTTAGTTTATTTTATTTTTATTTTTAATTAAGTTTATTTTTTATTTTTATGTAGTTTAGTTTATTTATTTTAGTTTAGGTTTTCTATTTTAGTTTATTTTTTAGGTTTAGGTTTATATTTATGTTTTTTTTTAAGTTTAATTTTATTTTTATTTTATTTTTTAGGTTTAGGTTTTATTTCTTTATTTTTAGGTTTAGGTTTTTATTTTATCTTTTTAGGTTTAGGTTTTATGTTTTTTTTATTTTGAGTTTATTTTTAGGTTTTATTTTTTAGTTTAGGTTTATGTTTATTTTTAGTTTATTTTATTTTATTTATTTTAGGGTTTAGGTTTAGTTTATTTTAGGTTTAGCTTTAGGTTTATTTTATTTTGTTTATTTTAGGTTTAGGATTTTTTTAGTTTATCATTTAAGTTTTACTTTTTATTTATTTTTGGAGTATCTTTTAGGTTTATGTTATTATTTAGTTTCTATTTACTTTATTTTAGGTTTATTTTATTTTTATTTTGCATTTAATTTTTATTTTATTTAGGTTTTTTATTTTTAGATTTATTTTGTTTTTTAGTTTTGTTTAGATTTTTATTTTATTTTATTTTTAGGTTTATGTTTACGTTTAGGTTTAGGTTTAGATTTAGGTTTTAGGTTATGTTTTTATTTTATTATGTTTTTATTTTATTTAGGTTTAGGTGTTTTTATATATTTTATTTTTAGGTTTTATTTAGTTGAGGTTTAGGTTTTTAGGTTTTTAGGTTTTTAGGATTTAGGGTTTATGGTTTAGGGTTTAGGGTTTAGGGTTTGGGGTTTAGGATTTAGGGTTTAAGGTTTAGGCTTTTAGGTTTTAGGGTTTAGGGTTTAGGGTTTAGGGTTTAGGGTTTAGTGTTTAGGATTTAGGGTTTAGGGTTTTATTGTTTAGGGTTTAAGGTTTAGGGTTTAGGGTTTAGGATTTAGGGTTGATTTTAAGTTTAGGGGTTCTTTTTTTAAAATTAAGTAAACTAGTAGGTTTAGGTTTATTTAGTTTATTTTGTTTTATTTATTTATTTTAGTTTATTATTTTTTTAGGTTTATTTTTATTTTTATTTAGTCTAGTTTATTTATTATAGGTTTATTTATTTAAGTTTAGGTTTTTTTATTTTAGTTTATTTTTCAGGTTTAGGTTTAGGTTTAGGTTTAGGTTTTTAGTTTTATTTTTTTTTTTTTTTTTTAGGTTTAGGTTTTATTATTTATTTTTTAGGATAGTTTATGTTTTATTGTATTTTTAAGTTTATGTTTAGATTTATTTTAAATTTTTTAGTTTAGGTTTATTTTAGTTTATTTTATTATATTTAGTTAGGTTTTAGGTTTATTTATTTAGGTTTAGGTTTATTTTATTTTTATTTTAGTTTTAGTTTTGTTGTTTTAGGGTTTATGTTTTAATTTTATTTATTTTAGGTTTATTTTTAGGTTTAGGTTTTATTTAGTTTTTATTTTATTTTGTAGTTTTATTTTATTCTTATTTTAGGTTTTATTTTTATTTTATCAATGTTTTTATTTCTTTTATTTTAGTTTAGTTTTTATTTTATTATTTTATTTTCTTTTTAGGTTTAGGTTTATGTTTAGGTTTTTAGGTTTTATTTTATTTTATTTTATTTAGGTATTTTATTTATTTTATTTTTAGGTTTTATTTAGTTTAGGTTTAGGTTTTATTTTTTAGGGTTTAGGGTTTGGCATTTGTGTCTAGGGTTTTTTTCTTTTAGGGAAAGTTAGAATTTTATTACCATAAAAATAAAGGATACAATGTCCTTAAAAGAGGTAAAGCTTAAAGTTCTACTGCTCACAGAGCTACAAGAAACCTAAAGAGCTAAACCCCCATCTAAGTACAATGAAAAAAAAAATTTAAAGAGCAAATACAATAGCTTAAATGCAAATGAGAAAAGACAAAAAAATAATATAACTGAAGCAAGAAAAGAGTAGTGGGTAGGCTCATGATCCCTTTGAGAAGTCAAGATAAGCAAGATCCACATTAACAGTACTTGGGTTGACTGAGTAAAGATCATTCCATATGTGAAGTTCCAAACTGCAAAAGAAATTTGCAAAACACTACAAAGGCAATGGTCATAGCTCAAGGGAAAAGATTAAAGACAGAAATAGAAAGAGAAGGCTCAAGCTCAGTTAAGATCATCTCAAGGGGCAACAATACATATGAGCATACAAACTTTATGAGAAGGGTTACAATCATATGCATGTTTCCTAGAGCGAAGATATGAGGAAACATCAAGGCCATCATAGCCAACATACCTAATATAAGCAACCATCCAAGGCAAAATAGTCCATAGTGATCCAATTCCTGCACCAAACAAATAAAGAAAAACATCCAGCTAGCAGCCAGCCAGCAGCTTACCCACCAACCAAAACCCACAACAAACCAATCACTTAAATCCAATATCCTAGAAGTTACACTAGGATCAATGCCAAGCTAAAATTAACAAAGCAAAGAACTCAAAGCCACCACCAATAGGAAAAGAAACACAAAAGGGGTAGTGAGCATAAATAAGGGGAACAACACAATCAAGCAAAATAGTCCCAAAGGCAAAACAACAACCCACGACTATATCTAGAGCACTAGCAATCCAAATCCAAAGGCAAAACCTTAACCCAAATAGCAAAATAGTTGGAGATAAGCAGCATCAGATAGAGGAAAGCCATGCCATAGAGAGGCCAAGAGGGCATCCAAAAATTTAGCATCAAAACCACCACCAAGGAAACCAAAAGAACAATAAATCCACACCACCAACCAAGATAGTAGGAGATAAGCAGCACCAGATAGAGGAAAGCCATAGCATAGAGAGGCCAAGAGGGCATCCAGAAATTACCATCAAAACCACCACCAAGGCAACCAAAAGAACAACAAATCCACCACCACCAACCAAGAGGCAAATATCAGGAAACAAGGAGAGCTAAATAAACCATAGGGAGTCAATACCAATAGCCAACATAAATCCCAAAACACCAAGCCACAACACAAGCATCTAAGGAAAGATAGTAGCCATAAAAAAAATCCCTGAAGCAGCCAACCTCGAACAATATGTCCTAAAATAGGACCAAAAAAACCACATGAGCTCATATCCTCCATCAATAAAACAACCAATAAAACCACCCAGACGACCAATATGAGTAAGAGAAATCGAGAAAGAAAAATTGACACCCAAACCAGGAACAAAAATAAAGGAAAAGTAGCTGCACCCAAGAGAGGATAACCAACCCAAGAGTAGACCAGAAACCCAACCTGAGAATCCAACCAAAAGCACCTTAACCAACCATCAAACATAGCCTACACATCCACCCAGCCAACTAACCCAACAAGCCCAGTCAACCAACAAAACCAACCAGCAGACAAAGCCAATACAGAGCCCAAAAAAGAGGGAAAGAACAAAAGAAGATAAAGCCATAACTCACCTGGAGACCTCCAAAATAACCAAGAAATAAAAATGGTAGTCACCCATCTAGACAAAGGCCAAGGAGGACCACCCAACCATAAGTAGCAAAGCTGTAAGGAAAGTAATAAGGCTAGAGGCAAACAAAACCCCTTCCAAATCCCAAAGAGCAGACAGTCACCACAAAGGAGAAAATAGAAAGGAAATAACCATAGAATAGCTACCTCTAATCCACAAGGCAGAGGGAAAAACCAACCAACAGGAGACCCTAAGATAAACTCAAAAAGGAGAACATCAACCACCAAGAAACCAAAACTAAGCCAAGCCAGAAGAGGCCAACAACATGCATGAAAAAATAACCACCCAAAATAACCAGGCTGATGGAAGAAGAAAATAGTAGCAACCAGTAGAACCAACCATAGCAGCTAAAAAACCAATTCAAAAAAGGCCATAGCCAACTAAAACTAGATGCAAACCCAACATCCATAATTAAAAGGGGTAGGCCAAAAATGGCCACAGCCACAACCCAATAAGAGAACCTCAAAATATCACTAGTTGTGTGACAAAAGAAGCAAAGCATGAGCCATAGAAAGAAAACCACCCGTCTCAGAGGATTGGGAAACCAATTAAAAGCATTATGATCCAAAAAAGAGTCAATCGAGTATAGAATGGGGTTAAAGGATGGGGTTTAAGCATAGAAATAAACTCAAAACCACTTTGGTGAGCAAGCAAAATAAACAACAAAAACTAGTCTCAATAAAACCACCATAACAAAAAATCAACAAAATATGAGAAGGTTAGAGGTAAGGAATGGTTATGATTGACCAAACCACGTAGGTGCTTAGGCAATCTATGGTTACCAAACAAAGTGAGCACATTTAATTCCCCATTTTTCTATTATTAAGAATATCAAGTAAAAGAAGAGCATTAACTTCAATCCAAATATTAAAGAGGCCTTTGCTTAAATAAATATCAATAGCTTTGTTAACAGCCATGAGGTTAGCAAAAATAATAAAATAAGCTTTGAGGGGGTAGGCAAAAGCACAAATGATAGTACCTTTAGAATCTCTAAGAATTTCACCACAACCATATATGTTTAGGGAAATAGAACCATCAGTATTGATCTTAATAAAATTTTCTTTATGTTTAATCCAATGTATAATCCTAATACTCTTGTAGGAAGGATCATCATGCAAAGTGATACCCAATTTTTTAGCCACAAAGTTATAACCTCTAAAGTGAAGATTACTAATTAAATTTGCATTAAACAAAGCATGAATGTTTTCTTTAGTTCTAAAGGAACCTTTATGGTTCATAGGGATACCACAATGTTTAGCATAATTTCTATCCATCCAAATGAACCAAATAAGGGTAATAGCAATTAAAACTTTCATATGAACTTTCATAATTTTATGGAAATAAATTTCATGAAGTTGATATAAGGAAAGAGAGCTATTAAAATAGTTAGTGTTAAATAAATCATCATACCATATCCAAAGTTTGGAAGTAATAGCACCATACTATGACAATTTAAGAATAACTCATTGATGCTCCTAGATAAGTACTCAACATCAATAATAAATAAAGTAGGAGATAAATGATCCCCTTATCTTAAGCCTTGGGAAGAAAGGAAGAAGCCTAAAGCTTCCACATTAAGATAGAACCAAGCATTATTAATACAAATTTTAATAAGAAAAATAAATTTAGAAAAAACCAAATAAATTTAGAATATGGAAAAGGAACCAAGAGAAATTAACAAAAGCTTTGGTAAAATCTAATTTGAAAAGAATGTTTCCACCTCTAGTCTTAGCATCTAAATCATGAATTAATTCATGGGTAAAATGTTATAAAAATATATCTACCTCTAACAAAATGAGTTTGGTTGAGAGAGATAATCTTATGAAGTAAAGGACTATGCTAGCAAGAATTTTGGAAATCAACTTATAGAAGGTAGACTACTAATAGGTCTAAACTCACTCTAATAGGTTATCTTTCTTAAGTATGAGAATAATAGAGGTGCTAGAAAAATATCTAAGAAAAGGATTACCATTAAATAAATTAACCATAGCCTCAATCATCATTTTAATAATAAACCAACATTTTAGAAAAATTAGGTGAAACCCTCTAGACCAAAGAACATAATTTGTTCATGCTATTAAGAACTTTAAAATTTTCATCTTCGTAGGCATAAGTAAGAAAATTATTATAATCAAAATAATAGTAGAAAGTTATTTAGAAATAGCTTCATAAGAGCAACTCTTATTAAGCATTTTCTAAAGTAATTGATGACCTAATCCTTAATATCATTATTCTCTAATCCATTCTCCATTGTCATCTTTAATTTTTTGAATATTTTTAAGGCTCTTTTTTATTGACTAAAGCATGGAAATAGCTAATATTCTCACCATCCTTAATGTATTTACTAGCCTTTTGGGGCCAATAAGTCTCTTCCATATTTTTAAAATTAATAAGCTTATGTTTTGCCTCACTCAAGTCCTTAATCTTAGAAGGATTAGACATAATAGAGACTTCAAGATCACAAACCAATTTTTCCATATATTTGATATTAGCAAAAACATTTTTAAAACAATACTTATTCCACCAAACTTAATTTTTTTAAGTCTTTTAAGCTTAAACTAAAGTCTATTCATCCCCATAATAGAATTATCAGGATGTAAAGGGCTTTTCCAATTGTTAGCCACAACATTAAAAAAATCAATATACTGAATCCACATGTTCTGAAATCTAAAAGGAGAGAAATTTTTTAATCTATTAGAATTATCTTTAATAGAAACCAAAAGATGAGCATGATTAGACAAGGTTTTGCTTCAATGATTGATAGAAGTAATAGGCCATTGAGTAATCCAATGAGTATTAAAAAGAATCTGGTCCAACCTTTGCCAAAGTCTAGAGTTTTGCCAAGTATAATTAGAACCCTTAAAACTAATATTAATCAAAAATCAAGGATCATATTGAAAAATTCTTCCATGGAATAAATATTAGGAGAGCAACCACCACTTCATTCAGAAGAGAATAAAATAGTGTTAAAATCACCACCAACAAACCAAGGTTTATTGACAAAGGTGGCAAAATTAGTCAAGTTATCACAAAGAAGATTTCTACTAGATCTATTACAAGATGCATAAACAAAAGAGCCCAAAACACAATAATCACCATAAGAGATTTGAGCATTGACAACATGATAAAAATCATTAAGAATAGAACGTCTACAAAGTTATCCCCAAAACACCAAATCTTATAACTAACATTAGATAAAATTTTATTGAAACTGATCATTCTAGCAACATGGTTAATTTTATTAGCATGAATAAGCTGCTCAAGAATAATAAGTAAATAAATATTATGGATATGACAAAGATTTCTAATACAGTTACAAATAGATAGGGTACCAATCCCTCAAACATTCCAAACTAAAAAATTAAACATAAAGAAAAGAAAAGGGGGGGAGGAAAATGGTCGACCAAATAAGGCACCCACAGCAAAAAGGAATTCATATTTTCTGAAATGAATTTGCATATTAGGGAGAGAAATCCAAATCAAAATAATTGGGGATTCTTCCTTAATTTCAAATAGTGGAGTCCATTTTAGCAACCTCATTTAGCAATTTTGTACAAAATAAGAATGACGAGAGAAAGCATGAGAGTAATCCAAATCATTCATAAACTGAATCAAAATGTGGATGGGATCAATTAAGACAATCATAAAAGCACCTGAAAGTTTCAGACTATGAAAGAAAGAGTGAATGTTTTCTAGATTAGACCAATGAAGAGTAAACTTTCCAACCAAAGTGAATTCAAAAGGCTTAACAATGTTTTCCGCAATCAGATTAGTGCACATAACCACAAGCATGCCTCAAAATAAGTATCAGGGCTAAAATCAACCAATGGCCAGCAACCATCGAATCTAGAAGGAATCCATTCAGAATCACTCAACAAAGCCAGCAAGCAGCATCTAGAAAGCCTAAAATGAGAGTGAGAAAGGAAAATTGCTAGAACACGAGGAGAGGGCTCGAGTGGTAGGGTTTTTTCCCTTTAATTTTTTAATATTATTAGGGTTTAGGGTTTATGGTTCAGGGTTTAGGGTTTAAGGTTTTAGGGTTTAGGGTTTAGGGTTTAGGATTTTAGGATTTATGGTTTAGGGTTTAGGTTTTAGAGTTTATAGTTTAGGTTTTTTAGGGTTTAGGGCTTAGGGTTTAAGGTTTAGGTTCTAGGATTAGGGTTTAGGTTTTAGATGTGTTTAGGGATTTTGGTTTTTTTTAACAGAGAACAAATTCAAATTAAACATTTCTTCTTTTTGATTTCATCAACCAAGCAACACACCAAGTTTTCTAAGACACAAGCGATAATATAGATAAAAAATGAGCATGCATAGAGCAAATCAAAAACCCTAGATAATTAGAACTATCTCTATTTTAAAGACATATTTCCATAATTAGCAAATCAAATCGGTCGTTCTTAAGTTTCTTTAATTCCCATCAGAACCATCCCGGCCTCTCGAGTAGCGAGATCTACCATCATATCCCCGATCTCTCCCTCTGCCACCATCACGGCTATATGCACCATCGCTCCTCCCGCCTCCACAACCACCATTACTTTAACCAGCACATCCATATCCACGAGCACCTCCAGATCCCCCACCACCATTATGATAACTGCCACCTCCACCTTCGTCTCCACCGACATATCTTGACTGAGCCTGGTCGACGATGGTGTACCTGTCATTAAGGTTTTGCCCATTCCTAGGGTTTATGTAAAGGTTTATGCCTATTAGGTTTTAGGGTTTAGTTTTATTTTTTAATTTATTTAGTTACTTTAGGTTTAGGTTTAGGGTCTTGGGTTGTGGTTTAGGTAAGGGTTTAGGTTTTTGGTGGTTTAGGGTGAGTAGGAGGGTTTAGCATGGGATTATAGTCAGGTTTAGTTGGGTTGGTTTATGGTTAGTATGGAGGTTGGGTCATAGGGTCAGTGGTCCAGGGTCAGTTTGGTTGTTTAGGGCCTGTGTTTTTAGTAGATCAGGGTCTGACTTAGGGCCTAGGCTTAGGCCTTAATCTCAGATGAGGTTTATTGGATTTAAGGCTTTAGGAGCCAAAGTCAGTGATAAGTTTAAAATGCCTTTTAACTAAAGATCATCCAGGGCCTAATATCAGGTAGGGTCAGTAGGGATGGTAGCCCAGGCCTGTGATCTGGGTTCAATCTTTAGCTTATCAGTGGCCTATGATTAGGCCTAATGTTTTTAGGTCAGGTTAGCCCAGTTCTGGCCTAGGGTAAAAATTTTTTATAGCCTAGGGTTTAGGTCATTTAGGGTCAGATCTAGTGTTTATGGTTTTAGGTAGGGTTTTAGTAGTGGTTAGGATTTTAAAGCAAATTTAATCAGCATTTAGTTTATTTATTTATTATCTTTATTATTTATTTAATAAAAGCCTAATTATTATATCCAGTTTATTTATTATCTTAGTAGTTTATAGTGATTTAGGTTTTGGGTCATGTAATAGGTTAGGTTTACAAAGTCAGATCTCTCACTGCCCAGGGCCCAGTGTCTTTAGGAGGAGGGTGTAGCCCAGCTCAGGCTCAGGGTCTGCAGGGCCCAGTTAAGGATGTTAGGCCCAAGGTCAGTCAGGGCCCAGGTGGTTGGCCCATGGTAATAGGCCCAGATTCCAGCCTAGTCAGGTGGGCCTTGGTAGCTTATACTCAGTTGGGCCTGGCCTAGGTCCAGTATTCATATCTTAGTGTTTAGGATCTGGTGGCCTGATTATGGATCTTAATACTGAGGGAGAATCAGTGGCCCAGGTCTTCAAAGTCATCTTAGGATCAGGGCCTAAAGCCTGGGCCCATGGTCTAGGGCTCAGGCCCAAGCCCAGGAGCGTACTGTTTCTGGGCTATCAGGTCTGGCTATGATCCATGGCTCTAGTGGTCCATTAGGATCTACCATCATTAGTCAGGCCTGGTGGCCTGGTCATTAGCCCAGTAGGAAAGTCTGGCTCAGTGGCCTAGGTCAGCCTTAGGGCCTGTGGCCTATTATTTGGCCCATTTAGTATTAGGGCCCAGGTGCCCAGAGCCTAGGGTATATGGTCTTGTGGCCCACCACTCAGGTTAGGCAGTGGCCCAGGACGCAGCTCAGTGGCCTGGCATGGTTGTGGCTCAGTTTCTAGGCCTGGCTAGTAGCCTATTTTAGGGTTTAGGGCTCAGTATTATTAGGTCCAGTATATGGTTTAGGGTTTAGGGTTTAACGTTGCCTTTTCTTTTAGAAACAGTTTATTTTTTTTAGTTTATTTTTATTATCTTAGTTTATCTTTATTTAGGTTATTTTATCTTTTATTAAGCTTTTATTTATTTTCTTGGTTTTATCTTTATAGGTTATTTTTTGTTTATTTTTAGAAGGTTTAAGTTTAGGTTTATTTTTAGTTTAATATTTTTTATTTTATTTTTTTAGGTTTTATTTTATCTTAGGTTTAGTTGGTTTTTATTTTATATTTATTTATTTTCTTTATTTAGTTTTTATTTTATTTAGGTTTTATCTTTAGGTTTATTTTAATGTTAGTTTAGTTTTTATCCATTTATTTGGTTTTTATTTTTTATTTTATTTATTTTATTTAAGTCCAGATATGTTTATTTCAGGTTTAGTTTATATTTATTTTATTTTAGGTTTTAGGTTTTGGTTTTTTTTTTTAGGTTTTTGGTTTTGTTTACTTGGTTAATTTAGGGTTTAGTTTATTTAGAGTTTGGGCTCAGTCAGGGTTTGGGGTTGCATTTTAGGATTTAGATTTTGGGTTTTAGTTTTATTTAGGGTATAGGGTATAGGGTTTAGGGTTTTAGGGTTTAGGGTTTAGGGTTTAGGGTTTAGGTTTTAGTTTATGTTTTTATTTTATTTTATTTCATTTTATTTTATTTAGGTTTATGTTTTATGGTTTAGGGTTTAGGGTTTATGATTTTCGATTTTAGGGTTTAGGATTTAGGGTTTAGGGTTTAGGGTTTAGGGTTTAGGATTTAGTGTTTAGGTTTGTGGTTTTGTGGTTAGGTTTAGGTATGTTTTAATAGAAAACTAATTGATTCAACATTTATTCTTTTGATTTCATCAACCAAGTAACAAACCAAGTTTTGAAGACACAAGTGACAACATATAAAAAAATTGAGTACGATAGAGAAATCAAATACTTAGATAACTAGAATCTTATCAAAAGACATAGTTCCATAAGAAGCGATTGGTCATTCTTCGCCTAGTTCATTAGAACCACCCCGCCTTTATGGGATCCACCATCAACCATGATCCCCTTCCATTGCTAGATCTTGATTAAGCCTATTGATGATGTTCCCGCCATCAAGGTTCTTATTCTTAAGTTTAGGTTTATTTTTAAATTTATTTAGTTACTTTAGTTTAGCTAGGTTTGTGTTTGGGAATTGGGGTTTGTGGGTTTAGGTTTAGGGTTTTAGTGTTTAGAGTTTTAAGGTTTAGGGTTTAGGGTTAGGGAAAAGGGTCTAGCATTTAGGGTTTAAGGTTTAGTATTTATTTTGGTTTAGGGTTTAGGTTTTGGGTTTAGGTTTATTATTATTTAGTGTTATAGTTTTAGGGTTTAATGTAGGGTTTAGATTTATGTGGTTTGGGTTTAGGTTTAGTTTAGGTTTAGGGTTTAGGTTTTAGGTTTAGGTTGCATGTTTAGGGTTTAGGATTGGGTTTTTTTTTTTTTTGGGAAGCCCCATGTAGGGTATTTTATTGCCAAAAAAAGAGGGTTACAAGGTCCTTAAAGGGGATAAACTCAATCCATCGCTCAAAGAGCTATAATCACCGAGTAAATCCCCATCTAAGTACATCCAAGAGAAAAGAAAGCATAAAAACAATCAAAAGATACAAGATGGTTAACATAATAAGCTAAAATAAGAATAAAGCTTCGGAGGATGGGAATGCATGATAACTGGAGCGACCAAAGAAAAGAAGAGAGAATCACCTACAAAGTTATAATAAGAGGGAGATTAGGACAGTTAAGGTAATATAGATAAAAAGTTTGAAGAAAACAATATAATTTGAGTATGTTAGTAAGGAATTGCGATAGAGAAGGCTCAGGCTCAATCACATCCAAGGGTGCAGCATCCAAACTTCAGAAGGGTTACATCACATGAGCTTACCAACCAATGGGAGTGAGATCATCAGCCATCATAGCCAACAAACCTATGAGAAGGAGTTGTTGATATTCTTGTGAGTTTTACACCGCAAAACCTAATCAATATCTTATCTAAAGAATATGTAAAGATAAGAGTCAAGGATGGGGAGTCTCATTCAAGAAAATATCATCAATATATGCATCTTGACATGAGAATACATAAACATAACAAAGTGAGCATCTTAGCCGTAATCTCATCAGCCATTTCCAAGAAAGAAAGCAATCCAAAGATACAATCCTCCACTAGAAAATTAGAGAGACAAAGATGGTGAAATTCGCTAATCAAGTCAATGAGCCTATAATTAACACCATCCCAATCATATGATATATAAATGAAGCTGTGGTATGAAATAGTCCAGAAACAAACCCCTTATTAATATCCTAGAAAAGCAATAAGAAGGAAGACAAGATGCTCAACACAAGAAGTGGACAACCAACTAAAAGTAGACCCAAGAAAGCAGAAATTAGAAAATAGTTAAGCAAGGCTACAATTGATAATCCGATCACAATCGCCCAAAAAATAAGACAGAAAAAGGCAACACATCATAGCTCAACACAAAATGGACCGAACCAACAATTACCCAGCAATCGTACAATTGATAATCCGATCAACAATCGCCAAAAAGAAGACAAAGAAGGCAACACAAAGATAGCTCAACACAAGAAATAGACTGCAACCAAGTAAAAATAGCACCCAAGAAAATAGTTAGAGCAATAAAGTAATAGCAAGATTCTGGCCACAATTCGAGATAATCCATCAACAACCCCAAAACAAGACAAAGGCAACAACATCCAAGACAGAAGGGACTAACTCATAATATCTCTCTTCGAATTGACATTGCATAAGACCACAACCTATCGAACATAGAATAAGGACAATGCATAATGATCGAATAGAGATAAACCGCATGAGCATTGAAGCTAAAAACCAATAGCCAAACAGCTAATGCAACATTTGAACCCGCCATTCAAAGAATCAACAAGTGGATTGAGATGGGTCTCAACATTAGAATTCAAAAAACAACAAAGACAAAACATCCAAGCCAAGAGAGACAATTGGCCATAAAACTCTCAATCGAGTAGACATGACAATAGATATAACCAAATAAATAAAGCATAAAAAATAGTTATCCCTAAAAGAACTCGACAAAAGTCACCAAAACCATCACCATCGAATAACAATGTAAAAGCATTCGAGCATAAGACCTCAAATTCTACAACCAACAAAGATGGAACCAATTGAGGTGTCAAGATACAACAAGGCAAGAATCTCCAAGACAAGAGACAACCAAAATATAAAACCAAATAGTTTGCCATAATTCCATTCATCCAAAGAGCAAAATAGATACAAGTTTGACAGAAAAAAGGTGAAGAAAATAGCAAGAACAGTAATAAATGACTTGCAATGATAAACATAAAATAAAAAAACAATAAAAAGCAAAATCTACCAAGAAAATAGCACAATAGAGACTGTCAACAAAATAATCCAAACCTAGTAAGATGAGTATTAATCGATCACCAACAAGGCATTTAAAATCACAAGTTGGGTGAGTCCACCCATAAACATATATAGAAGATAGATAATGAATAGCTCCCACCATAAGCCTATCAAGTGACATGAAATTAGATCAAGATGATGCTTAGTTACCATAATCCACCTCGCTAGATAATGATAATAAGTGGTAGATCAATAGCCCAATGCATATAAGATAAATCATTTATTAATTCCAAGCATAACAAAGAAATGAGCTTCAAGTTGTATATTCCACCGTAAGATAGGATGGGAGAACAACAAGAAGCAAAAGCAACAACATCCTGTGTTAATCAAAACCAAAAGAAAAAAAACAAAGAAGTTTTTTGGGCAAGGAAATCAAGATTCCAAAAATAAGATGGATATTTTACTTAACACTCATAACCCCAGATGCACAATGATAGTCCCTTGACTCCAAACCTATCATGGAAAGCAAAACCGTAAACAAAGAAGACAAATATTGAAAAAAATAACATAATTCCTTTCCTGCAATGAGATATTAGTGTAGACATGGGATATCCCAAAATAACAAAGAATAAAGAAAATGAAACTAATAGGTGCTCAATAGCCTAAGAGCAAAGCCAAGAATAAAGTTGTTTTTGTCATATTAAGCAAGATAAGGATATTGACAAATATAATGCATATAGATATACCATGTTAGATATAAGCTCAGAATGGTCTTCGTGATATTCATGATCTCATCAAAGCATGAAGGGTGAAAACAATTGCGAAAGACCAACATCAACCCAAATGTTAAACAAGAGCGTAAAGTGAAACAAAAGAGGAGGGTAAAAGAAGAAAAAAGGAGACCAACAAGAAACAATGTAACACAAGGCTCAACTGGTTCCAATTCAAGAGATTGATGTGCATATAGTTCAACATCCCCCATAATATTGTAAATGCCAAAAAACAGAATCTTCCAACTAAAGGAGAAGGGGTAAAGGCAAAGAAGTCATGGCAAAGAGCACAAGATAGAATGATATGGAGTATCCATAAAGAACACAAGGAAACAAAACCAAAAAAAGGGAGGCTAAGAGGAGAATTAGATTCTGAGGTAAGGAAGCTAATTGTCCAAGTTAACTGCACCAAGTATTTGGGTAATGTAAATTGATCAAAGAAGATGATATTAATCTCGCACCTGATTTGCAAGGTAATCGACAAAGGCTACCTTCACGCCAAACATGAGTGATGGTAAAATTCCAGAGAGAAGAGCCCTAGTTTGCTTGAGGAGGTAATACAAACAAGCATTGCTCATATTGGTAGAAGTCATAAGGTCAATCAAGAGAAGAGCATCCACCTCTATCCAAATATTGAGCCCATTTTGAAGACAATTTCTAGAGCTTTGTGGACCGCCATAAGCTCAAGATAAGGGACAAGGAAATAAGGGGATAAGCAAATGCACATAGGACTATACCCTTAGAATCCCAAAATGCCTCCACAACCGTGAGCCATTATGAGAGACAGCCATCAAGATAATTTTAATAATATGATCAAGAGGTTTTTCCAAAACCATTCTATCATTTCGATAGTAGGTCCGGAAGGTTGAGGCCCGCTTATTGGCTGATTTATAGCCTTTAAATTATTTGATGAATTAAATTGGCTTTAAACAAGTCACAAATTTTTTTTTTAGTTCTAGCAATAATCCTCATGTGATTCATACTAATCCCATGATGTTTAGTTTCATTTCATCCATATGAACCAAATAAGAGTAATGGCGATATTATGATTTTAATATGACCTTTAATTGCATTGTCAAAGTAAACTTCAAGAAGTTGATATAAAGTAAAAGAACAATTAAAATTGACAGTGAATATCATACCAAATCCAAATTTTAGAGGCAATAGCCCCATTAACAAAAAACATGGTTAACATTCTCAATATGAGAACAACATTGACATTTAGAGGGTAAATAAAACCCTTTACCCCACAATAAAGAGTCAACAGAATAAAGTTTTTAGGATACGCAAGTTAGAAGTAAGAAGAGGGGATATTATTGTTCCAAATTTTGGAGAACACAATAGAAGAATGCTGAGTGTCTTTAGTGTGAAGCCACACATTTTTAAGGTTGAAATCCCCATTGTGAGATAGCTTAAAGATAATCTAATCATGATTGTTAGGAGTGATAGGAATATTAGTAATCATATTCAAGAAAGTGGAAGGAATAGAATCAAGAATCTTACTAGTGTTCCACTTGTGGTTTTGCTGAATGAATTAACTCTAATAGAGGAAGTGGAGTGAGTGTAGAGTAAGTCATCAATGGATCCACAACCACCCAGCTTGTCTTGCCAAAAGAAGGAATTGCCGAGTTTATGCCCCAAAAAATTAAGGATTCTCTGATCCCAGTAATAAAGTCTTCTCCACACGTGAGAATCACCGATTTAAAGGGACAAATGAGAGGATGTTTACCCTAGCAATATTTAGAAGTCATGAAATTACCAAAGACTATTTTTGCTCCTAAAATTCCACCAAAGTTTGTAGGAGAAGGCATTGATAACTTCTTTGATGGATTTACATCCTCCCTCTTCAAGAGTACCACAACTTTTAGACCAAGATGACCAAAGGCATTCTTTTAGAGGAGGTATTGGTTCCAAAAATTTGTAAGAGACGCTCAATTCTTGATGGTAGAGTTGGTAGGCACAATGGTTTGAAGAAGGTATATAGGCATGGAATTTAGAGTGCTCTTGATCAAGGTAAGCCTACCACCAAAAGAGAGTAAATGAAATTCCCAAACTGAGATTTTGTTAGAAATTTTTTGAATTAGATCATCAAAAAGGTGTGATATTTTTTGGCCTTTAAAAAGCGGAGCCTCAAGGTAGTTAAGAGGAGTTGATTTTGCTTAAAATTAGTAATTCGATAGTTAAGTCTATTAGAGGAATCTTAGTTGAAGGAATAAAACCGCATTTTCCTTCATTAAGAAAAAGACCACTAACTTTACCAAAATCATTTAGAGGTTCTTAATGGTTTTAACATGTTGAAGGGAGCAAGAAGATAATGAAACAGCTAAGATGAGAAATAGGAAACCTCCATGAGTTTTAAAAGACATATTAGGATTATTATTAAAAGATCGTTAAGGCTCCTAATGTGTATTCAATAGCGATGATAAAAAAGAGAAGGTGATAGTGGGTCACCTTGCCTCAAACCATGGCTAGAAGGAAAGAAACCTATGGACTCACCATTCATGATAACCGAAAACCAGACATTCGTGATACACCTTTTTATAATCCGGATAAAACTATCAGAAAAACCAAACAAATTCAAGATTTGAAAGAGAAAATCCCATGAGAGATTGTCAAAGGCTTTAGCGATGTCCAGCTTGAATAAGATGTTGCCTCCTCTAGAAGGGACATCAATGTCATGAACCAGCTCTTGAGCAAGAAGAATATTATCCGATATTGCTCTGTGTTTAACAAAACTAGTTTGATTTGGGAGATGATTTTAGGAAGCAAAGGGCTAAGCCTATTATTTATTAATTTAGCAATGAGTTTTTGAAAAAAGGTGCAAAGACTAATCTAAAATCGCCCCAAGATTCGATTGTTAGTTTTGGAAATAAGGATAATAGAAGTGCTTGAAAAGTATTTGGGAATGGATTGCCATCAAAGAAATCAATAACAAAGATCAACTAAGTCGCTTTTAATAAATGGCCAACAATGAAAGAAGTGGGTCGATAAATGTCAGAGCCGTTCATGTTCTTAAGAGTATTACTAATCTCCTCTTCAAAAGGACACATAGTGAGTAAATGATTATCCTCATTAATCATAGAAGGGATAAGATGGGTGTTTGATAAAGTTCCCAAAGAACGGATTAGAATTTAATAAAGTTTGGAAATGATGAATGATAATCCTTAATATCATTGTTATCGCTTATCCATTCACCATTAGAGTTCTTAATTTTCTTAATCAAGTTTAAGGCTTTCCGCTTATTACAAATGGCATGAAAATACCGGTGTTTCGTCACCATCGAATATGTTTGCGCTTTTGACGCCAATAGGTTTCTTCCATGTTTTGATAATTAACCAAGTTATTCTTGGCAATGTTCAACTCCTCAAGTTTACTGGGATCACAGAGCCTCTTCAAGAGAACAAACCTCTTGTTCCATAGCTTTAAGATTTGTGAAAAGATTTTAAAAATGTGTTTGTTCCACCAATTGAGATTTTGTTTAAGTCTTTGAGCTTAAGCCAAGATCTAGTCATACCTTTAACTAATTATCCAGAAAATAGGCCATCCAATTAGTGAGAGTACACATGAAGTCACTATGTTGGGTCCACATATTTTGAAATCAAAGGAGAGGGAGTAGACGTTGGGGGGATTTTTGAAGGAAATCAAAAGAGGAGCATGGTCGACAAAGTTCTCAAAATGCTCAACAATGGTAGAAGCCACCGATTGATCCAAAGAGAATTAAAGAGGGTCCTATCAAGACGTTGCCAAAGTCTAGAGTTGCCACATGAAGTTAGACCCAAGGAAACCAATGTCATCGACAATCAAGGATCATATTTGAGAAGTCCTCCATGGAATGAAGGTTAGAGAACATCCTCCCCTTCTTCCTAACTAGTGATAGTATTGAAATCACCTCCAACCAACCGTGGAAGGTTAGGAGAAGTGAAGGTAAGTGATTCCAAAGGATGTTCCTACCATCTCTATTACAAGAAGCATAGATAAAAGAGCCAAAAGTCGATAAGTCACCTAAGGAGATTTTGACATTAACCAATTGGTCAAGATCATCAATGATGGAAATGGTGATGGAGTTGTGCCAAAAGCACCAAATTTTATTATTAAGATTGAAGAAGAAATTATGAAAACCAAGGGATCTAGACAAAAGCAATCTTAGAAGAATTAATGAAAGGTTCAATAAGAACAAGTAACTTGATATTATGAACACGATAAAGACTCCTAACATTGCATGAAGAGACCCACAACCCCTGATATTCCAAATAAGAAAATTAATCATAAGGGGACAACCAAAAGGGAAAAGGAAAAAAAAGGAAAGAGAGGAGAGAAATGATGACACATTACTGGGGTGAAGAAGTGGGTTCTAGTGAGGTTATTATTAGAAAATTTTGCTTTGTAGGGTTTTTTTGTTTTAACAATTTGAAAGGGTCTATCCAATCCAAATTATCTCCATCGAAAGTGATTGATTTTTGGGGAATAGTAGAAGAATCTATCAATGTTTTAGAAGAGGGGATTTCACCTTCTCGATAGAGAGAAATTGGGTTCAATTGATTATCACTCAAGGGAAATAGATGGGAAGTTCGCACCATTCGTAATACAAATATCTTTCTCAATATGTTCTCAAGCCATAGGGTCATCATTGTTTGGTCCATTATATGATTCCCATTCAAATTGTTTAATTGGGTGTCCAATATAAGGCTACCATTCAGATTTTCAGTAGGATTTAAATGAAGCAAAGAACTATCGTGGGAAACCAGATTATTACTAGCATGGGTGAGGTTAGGTAAATTGCCATTGGTATCGTCACACCCCTCAATGGTTGTTTTAGTACCAAGGTCAGAGTGTTTTCCACTAGACTGATCAGTAGGAGGTGTAGGGAGGAGAGGTTCTTTTTGAGTATTTTTAGGCACATATGCTAGAGTAGTGGTTTTCCCAGTTCCATTAATGGTATTCATATTGTGTGGTAAATTTTTTCTGAGATTAGGATGAAGTACAAAGCATTCTGAGTGATCGTGCCCATGAATCTTGCAGTGAGTGCAAAAGACAGGAAAATTTTCAAATTTGACTTTTTGACTATATCCAAATTTTTTAGAGCCAATCCAAACCTCTTTGGGATATTTTTTTGTGATGTCTATCTCAACTAGAATGGCGACGATGGCCTAGATCTAGTGGCCTTGGTCTATTTGGAGAGGCCTACCAAAAGGCCGACAAACAAAACTTGATGAGTGACATAGTGTATTAGCATGTTAGGAAAAGCAAGCCAAAGAGGGACAATGGGAGATTCCTCTTTGACATCAAGAGAGGCGACCATTTCAATAGCATTTGACAATTATGCACAAAATAAGAATAATGACGAAAACTGTGAGTAATCTAAATCATTTGAGAGTTGAATAAGAATGTGACGGGGATCGATCAGCCCGATAGAGAAAGTACCCGATAATTTTAAACTATGAAAGAAAGAGCAAATATTATCAAGAGTTGGGCGTCTAAGGGAGAATTTACCCACCAAAGCGAACTCGAAGGGCTTAGCAAGTTTCTCAACATCCTGATCTGAACTCATTACTGCCGGCAATCCACGATAAGATGTCAAAATGAGATTAACCGAAGCATTCGAGCTAGAGATCTTACCAGATAAGGCATCTTTGAATGATTTAACAATAGGTGCATTAACAGGAGCAATCGAATCCAGAAAACCTATAGAGTCAAAGAGCAAAGCCGGTGCCGGTGCGTCGAGAGGCGACGGCGGGATTCCTGAGACCAGCCTCATTGTTCTAATCCAAGGATGTCACATACTGGGAGCCGATAATAGAAGCCAGAGAAAGCGGCAAAACTCAAAACCAATCCAGGGGACGCAAAATCACCGAGAGGAGCGTGGCAGAGGAGAGCATTTTTGTAGGTTTACGGTTTAAGGTTTAGGGTTTAGGATTTAGGGTTTAGGAATTTTAGGGTTTAGGGTTTAGGGTTTAGGGTTTAGGGTTTAGAGTTTTTTATTTTTAAATTAAGTAAATCGGCAAGCTTAGGACTATTTAGTTTACTTTTAATTTATTTGAGTTAATTCTATTTTTTATTTTATTTAGGTTTATTTTTATTTTTTATTTAGTTTAGTTTATTTATTTTAGGTTTACTTATTTTAGTTTATTTTTTAGGTATAAGTTTAGGTTCAGGTTTATTTTTTAGTTTAGTTTTATTTTTATTTTATTTTTTAGGTTTTGGTTTTATTTTTTATTTTTAAGTTTAAGTTTTGGTTTTCATTTTATTTTTTAAGTTTATTTTTTTTATTTTAGATTTTGTTATTATTTTATTTAGGTTTTTTATTTTTAGGTTTATTTTTTTTAGTTTAGTTTAGGTTTTTATTTATTTTATTTTTAGGTTTAGGTTTAGGTTTAGGTTTTACTTTAGGTTTTTTTATAGGTTTTATTTAATTTAGGTTTAGGATTTATGGTTTTTAGGGTTTAAGGTTTGGAGTTTAGGTTTTAGGGTTTAGGGTTTAGGGTTTAGGGCTTTTAGTGTTTAGGGTTTAGGGTTTACATTTTAGTTTAGGTTTTTATTTTATTTTATTTTGTTTTTTTATTTAGGTTTAGGTTTTAATGTTTAGGGTTTAGGGTTAATGGTTTAGGGTTTAACGTTTAGGGTTTAGGGTTTAAGATTTAGGGTATAGGGTTTAGTGATTATGGTTAGGGTTTTCATGGTTTAGGGTTTAGGGTTTAGGTTTTAGTTTAGGGTTTTGGGTTTAGGGTTGAGGTTTTAAGGTTAAGGGTTTAAGGTTTTTTATTTTAATATAGAACAAATTCAAATTCAATATTTCTTCTTTTTAATTTCATCAACCAAGTAAAACACCAACTTTTCTAAGACACAAGTGATAACGTAGATAAAAAATGAGGATGCATAGAGAAAATCAAAAACCCTAGATAACTAGAACTTTCTCTACTGTAAAGACACAGTTTCATAAGCAACAAATCGGATTGGACATTCTTCAGTTTCTCTAGTTCCCATTAGATCCACCCCCGCCTCTCGAGTAGTGGGATCTGCCATCAAATACATGATCTCTCCCTCCGCCACCACCATGATTGTAACCTCCGTCACTCTTCCAGCCTCCATAACCACCACTGCACCAACCACCACCTCCATATCCACCAACACCTCTAGATCCCCCAAAACCACTGTAATAACCACCACCTCCGTCTTCACCTCCACCGCCAGATCTAGACTGAGCCTAGTTGAAGGTGATGTTCCTGCCATCAAGCTTCTGCCCATTCTTAATGTTTAGGTTTATTTTTTATTTATTTAGTTACTTTAGGTTTAGGTTAGGGTTTAAAGTTTATGGTTAGGAATTAGGGTTTAGGGTTTAGGGTTCAGGGTTTAGAGTTTAGAGTTTAGGATTTTAGGGTTTAGGGTTTAGTGTTAGAGTTTAGGGTTTAACATTTAAGGTATAGGCTTTAGGGTTTAGGTATTTTAGGGTTAATTTAGGGTTTAGGGTTTAGGATGTATGGTTCTGTAGGGTTTACGGTTTAGGGTTCAGGGTTTAGGGTTTTAGGATTTAGGGTTTAGGGTTGTAGGTTATAGGTTTAGAGTTTAGGGTTGTAGGTTTAGGGTTTAGGGTTTAGGGTTTTTAGTATTTAGGATTTGTTGTTTAGGGTTTAGGGTTTTTTACTTTTAAATTAAATAAATCAGTAAGTTTAGGTTTATTTAGTTTATTTTTTATTTATTTGAGTTTATTTTATTTTTTATTTTTTCTAAGTTTATTTTTATTTTTATTTAGTTTATTTTATTTAATTTAGTTTATCTTTTAGGTTTAGGTTTAGGTTCAGGTTTATTTTTTGTTTTATTTTATTTTTATTTTATTTTTATTTTATTTTTATTTTATTTTTTAGGTTTAGGTTTTACTTTTTACTTTTAGGTTTAGGTTTTGGTTTTTATTTTATTATTTTAGGTTCATTTTATTTTTATTTTAGGTTTAGTTTTCATTTTATTTAGGTTTTTTAATTTTAGGTTTACTTTATTTTTTTTTAGTTTAGTTTAGGTTTTCATTTATTTTATTTTAGTTGAATTTTTCTTTTTTATTTTATTTTATTTTATTTTAGGTTTTCATATAAGTTTAGGTTTTATTTTAAGTGTATATTTTATTTTATTTTTTATTTTATTTAGGTTTTGGTTTTATTTTTTATTTTATTTTTAGGTTTTATTTAGTTTAGGTTAAGTTTTTTAGGTTTTTAGGGTTTATGGCTTAAGGTTTAGGGTTAGTTTAGGGTTTAAGGTTTATTTTGGTTTTGGGGTTTAGGGTTTAGGGTTTAGGGTTTAGGGTTTAGGGTTTTTAGGGTTTAAGGTTTAGGGTTTAGGGTTTAGGTTTTAGGTTTAGGGTTTACATTTTAGTTTAGGTTTTTATTTTATTTTATTTTATTTATTTAGATTTATGTTTTAGGGTTTAGGGTTTAGGGTTAACGGTTTAGGGTTTTATTGATTAGGGTTTAGGGTTTATGGTTTAAGGTTTAGGGGTATAGGGTTTAGGGTTTTTAGGGTTTAGGGATTAGGGTTTAGGTTTTAGTTTAGAGTTGAGGATTTAGGATTTAGGGTTTAAGGTTTATTTTTTTAACACAGAATAAATTCAGATTCAACATATTTTTCTTTTCGACTTCATCAACTAAGTTACACACCAAGTTTTTTAGGACACAAGTGACAACATAGATCAAATATGAGCACACATAGAGAAAATCATAAACCCTAGATAATTAGAACCATCTCTAATGTAAAGTCATAATTCCATAAGCAGTAGATCGAATAGTTGTTCCTCAATTTCTCCAGTTCCCATCAAACCACCCCCGCCTCTCGAGTAGCGGGATCTATCATCATATCTAGGATCTCTCCCGCCACCACCCCTACGACAGTAACCTCCATCACTTCTCCAACCTCCATAACCATCATTGCTGCGACCACCACCTCCATATCCACCAGCACCTCTAGATTCCCCACCACCACTGCGATAACCGCTGCCTCCACCTTCACCACCACCGCCCTAGAATGAACCTGGTCGACAGTGATGCTCCTGCCGTCAATGTTCTACCCATTTTTAAGGTTTAGGTTTATTTTTTTTATTTATTTAGTTACTATAGGCTTAGGTTTAGAGTTTAGGATTTATGGTTAGGGTTTTGGGTTTAGGATTTTAGGGTTTAGGGTTTTAGGGTTCAGGGTGTAGGGTTAGCATTTAAGGTTTAGCGTTTAGGGTTTAGGGTAGTGTTTAGGCTTTAGGGTTTAGTGTTTTTAGGGTTTAGGGTTTAATGTTTTCAAGGTTAGTTTTTGGTTTATGATTTAGGGTTAGTTTAGGGTTTCGGGTTTATGGTTTTGTAGGGTTTAGAGTTTAGGGTTTATGGTTTTGTAGGGTTTAGGGTTTAGGGTTTATGGTTTTGTAGGGTTTAAAGTTTAGGACTTATCGTTTTTAAATTAAGTAAACTCGAAGGTTTAGGATTATTTAGTTTATTTTTTTTTATTTGAGTTTATTTTATTTTTAATTTTTTATTTTTATTTAGTTTAGTTTATTTATTTTAGGATTATTTATTTTAGTTTAGGTTTTTAAATTTTGTTTATTTTTAGATTTAGGTTTAGGTTTAGGTTTATTTTTTAGTTTAGTATTATTTATATTTTATTTTATATTTTAGTTTAGGTTTTATTTTTGATTTTTAGATTTTGATTTTGGTTTTTATTTTATCATTTTAGGTTTAGTTTTTATTTTATTCAGGTTTTTTATTTTTAGGTTTATGTTCTTTTTTAGTATTGTTTAGGTTTTTAGTTAATTTATTTTATTTTAGTTTTTATTTTATATTTTATTTTATTTTTAGGTTTATGTATAGGTTTAGGTTTTCATTTAGGTTTTTATTTTATTTTATTATTTTGTTTTATTTAGCTTTATGTTTTTTTATTTATTTTATTTTTAGGTTATATTTAGTTTAGGTTTAGGTTTTTAGGTTTTTAGAGTTTAGGGTTTTGGGTTATTTTAGGGTTTAGGGTTTTGAGTTTAAGGTTTAGGGTTATAGGTTTTAAGATTTAGGGTTTAGGGTTTAGGGTTTTACGGTTTAGGGCTTAGGGTTTAGGTTTTCGGGTTTAGGGTTTAAGGAGGGTTTAGGGTTTAGGATTTAGGGTTTAGGGTTTAGGTTTTAGATTTAGGATTTAAGTTTTAGTTTAGGTTTTTATTTTATTTTATTTTTTTTATTTAGGTTTAGGTTTTAGGGTTTAGAGTTTAGGGTTTATGGTTTAGGGTTTTAGGATTTAGGGTTTAGGGTTTAGGGTTTAGGGTTTAGTGTTTAGGGTTTAGGGTTCTTAGGGTTTATGGTTTAGGGTTCTGGTTTTAGGTTTTGGGTTTAGGTTTTAGTTTAGGGTTTATGATTTTTTTTTGGAAAAATTAGGGAAATTTTATTGCCACAAAATAAGAAGTACAAAGTCTTTAAAGAAGATAAATCTCTCAATTAATGCTGAAAGAGCTATAATAAAACCTAAAGAGATGAATCCCCAAACTGTTACAATATTAAATAAAGAGAAGCAAAAGAAAAACCAAATCAACAATAGCAGAAGATCCATATGAGCAATAGCAAAATCCACATGATTTCTTTGATAACAGCAAAATCAACCAGCCAGACTGCCAACCTATAAAAGAAATCTGCAACATTCTAAGGAAAGGATGAGTACAATTAAGTAAGCATAAAGAGAAAGAGCAAAGTAATGAAAAGGCTCAGGCTTAGTCAAAATCATCTCAAGGAGCAACAAGAAATAGAGGGAAACATCAAGGCCATCATAACCAGCATACCTCATGTAGGCAATCATCCAGAGATCATTGTCCAACAATGCTACCAAGTCTTCCAACTAGCAAACAGAACATCCAAGCACAAAGCCACCAAAACAACCAAGACCAATAAAGCAGAGCAATAGCCATCCATCAGGGATAGTAGCAATACACCAGGAAAACCACCAAAGCCAACACCAAAAGGGAGGAGAAATACCAAAAAGAGCAAGCATCATTAATAGGGATACCAACACAGTCCAGAAAAGGCAGGCCCAAAGCCAAAGAACCATCCCAAGATTGTCCCTAAAGCAATAGCAAACCAATACCTAAATAGAGGGGACAGCTAACACCAACAACAGCCACCAATCCAATCCAGGCAGAGGATAACCCAAGCAAAAAAGCAAAAGATAAAAGGGGGAGTTGTACCTCCACCAAGACAGATAAGCAAAAAGACCAAAGGAGTAGCCAACAAGGCCACCCAACTAGTCACCACAATAGTAGAAGATCCAACTCAGATAAGAAAGCAACCAGCCCAGATATGAGGCAAACCACATTCAGAGGGGAAAATTGATAACAGGCATAACTAGAACCCAATAGGAGGCCACCAAAAATAACCAAGAAATAATTGTGATAATCACCCAGCCAGGCAAACAACCAAGGAAAAGCAAGCCTAGGAAGACCACAAACCCACCAGCAGTAAATCAGGGAGGAAAGGAACCTGACCTAAGAAAAATAAGGTCCCTTCCAAACCCTAGAGAACAAACAACCACCACTAAAGAGAAAATAGGAAGGGAATAACCACAAAACATCAAGCTTCAAGCCATAAGCCAGAGGGAACAACCAACAATCAGTCGCCATCAAGCCAAAATAGGAAAGGAAAGTAGTAACCACCAAAAAGCCCAACACTAAGATAGAAATGAAAAGACTCACAATAGCCTTCAAATAAACACCACCCAAGATAACCATGTGGAGGGTAGAAACAAACAGCAACATCCACCAAACAAGGTAGCACTCATAGAAAATGATGTTAGCCATGACCCTAAAGAAGAATAGCAAGGATCAATCCCAATATGGGAAAGCAAAAAAGTAGCAATCAATAAAAAGGCTCAAAGAAACACCATAGCTAAAGACCAACAAAAAAAATCCACAAGTTAAAGTATGAAGTCAGGTAGTCTAGAGTTTTCCAAATTAACCAAGCCTCTCAGCAGCTTAGGTAAGTTTTGATTATCTAATATAGTGAGCTCATTTAATTCAACACCCAAATTGGCTAGAAAATCTGCGCAAGCAATACCTTCACAAAGAATATGAAAAAATTTGTAGCAAACTTGAGAGAGGAGAGTTTTAGTGTGATTAAGGAGATAAAATAAATCAGCATTCCCCATTTTATTAGAAGTGAGCATATCAAGTAAAAGAAGAATGTCAACTTCAATCCAAATATTAAAGAGGCCTATGTTCAAAAATATATCAATAGTTTTATTAATAGACATAAGCTCAGCATAAATAATAGAACGTGCTTTAAGAAGGTAAGCAAAAGCACAAATGATAGTACCATTGGAATCCCTAATAATACCACCACAACCATATTTATTAGGTGAAACTGAACCATCAGTATTGATTTTAATAAATTTCACATTAGGTTTGATCCAATGGATATCTTAATAGCCTTATTGAAAGAAACAATAGGCAGAATGAGACCTAATTTTTTAGCCACAAATTTGTAACCTCTAAAATGGATGTTGCTAATTAAATTAGCATTAAACAAAGCATGACTTTTTTTTTCTTTATTTCTAGCTAGGATCCTTTTATGATTCATAGGAATACCATGATATTTAGCATCATTTCTATCCATCCAAATGAACCAAATAAAGGTAATACCAATTATTATTTTGATATAACCTTTCACAGTTTTTTGGAAACAACCTTCAAGAAGTTGATATAAAGAAAAGAAACCATAAAAATAGTTAGTATTAAATAAATCATTATACCATATCCATAATTTGGAAGCAATGGCACCATTAATAAAAACATGATTAACATTTTTAATATAAAAGCAACAATAACACTTAGAAGGTAAATAAAACCTTTTATTCCAGAGCAAGAAATCTACAAGAATAAAGTTATTCAAAATCCTCCAAGCTAAAATCAAATAAGAAATGGGAATGATATTGTTCCAAAGTTTAATGAAAACATTAGAGGTGTTATGCTTATCTCTAATAAAATTTCAAACCTCTTTAAGAAATAATTCACCATTATAAGAGAGCTTAAAAAGAATTTGATGAGGTATGTTAGAAAAAATAGGGACATTTCTAAAGTTATCAAAAAGAGAAATAAAGATATATTTTTCATGGTTGTTTTCATTCCAATTATTATTAAGCCAAAAAGAGTTAACTTTGATAGTAGTAGTAGAATGTGTAGATAAAAGGGAGTCAATAGATCCATTGCCAATCTAATTGTCTTACTAAAAGAAGGATGAGCCTGAATGAATACCCCAAGATATTAAGCATTCAATAACCCATTTAATGGAGCAAAGCTATTCTCAACTTGAGAGTCACCAACTTTATAACCACAGATAAGAGGGTGTCTACGTTGGCAGTATTTTTCCATCATAAAATTAGCCCAAAGTCTACCATTCTTTCTAAAATTCAACTAGAGCTTATGAGAGAAGGAAATAATAGCTTCACAAAAAGGTTTGCAAACAAGACCAACTTCACCCAAAGGACCACAACATTTATGCCTCCAATGAATTCTTTTAATAGAATTATTGGATCCCCTAAAAAATTTAATAGGCAAGCGATGAATTCTGATAAGAGTAGAATTAGTAGGAATATTAGTTTGAATCAAATACAGAGGCATTGAATTGAGAGTGCTTTTAAGAATAGTGAGCCTACCACCAAAGGAGAGAAAATGAATTCCCAAATAGAAATTTTATTTAAAATTTTTTGAATTAACTCATCAAAAAGATGGAATCATTTTGGACCTTTGAAAAGAGGAGCACCCAAGTACTTAAGAAGTAAATGTTGATGTTTAAAATTAGTGATATGTAGTATGTGATTGATTTTATTATTGGAGATACTGGAAGAAGTAATTGAAATAACTTTTGTATAATTGATAGTAAGACCACTTACTCTATGAAATGTATTTAAAATATTTTTAAGATTCTTGATATGATGAATAGAAGCATTGCAAAAAATAATGAAATCATCCACAAAGCTTAAATGGGAAACAAGAAAACCACCAAGATTCTATAATGCATACTAGGATTATTTAAGAATAAATCATTGATGCTCCTAGGTAAGTATTCAACAGCAATGATAAATAAAGTAGAAGATAAAGGATCCCCTTATCTTAAGCCATGGGAGGAAGGAAAGAAAGCTTCCCCATTAAGAAAAAAATAGAAAACATTATTAATACAATTTTAATAGGAAAAATAAATTTATCAAAACCCAAATAAATTCATAATGTGAAAAGGAAATCCCAAGAGATATTATCAAAAGCTTTGGTAATATCTAATTTGAAAAAGAATGTTTCCTCTAGTTCTAGCATCTAAATCATGAATTAATTCTTGGGCAAGTATATTATAAGAAATAGATTTACCTCGGCAAAACTAGTTTGTTGAGAGAGATCTTATGAAGAAGAGGACTAAGCCTATTGGCAATAATTTGGAAATTAGCTTATTGAAGAACGTGCAAAGACCGAGTAGGTCTAAACTCACCCAATAGTCTAATTATTTTCTTAGGTATGAGAATAATAGAAGTGCTAAAAAATATATAAGAAAAGGATTACCATTAAAGAAATCAACCACAACATCAATCAAATCATTTTTAATAATAAACCAATATTTTTGAAAAAATTGAATAGTGTAACCCTCCAGTCCAGCAACAGAATATATCATCATGCTATTAAGAACCATAAAATTTTCATCTTCATTCAGAAAAATAGTAACCAAAGCATTGTCATCATTGGAAATAATAAAAGGAATCAAGTGCGATTTAGAAATAGCTTAATAAGAGCAACTCTTATTAAACATATTTCTAGAATAATTAATAATTGAATCCTTAATATCATTATTCTCTGTAATCCATTCTCCATTATCATTTTTAATTTTCTAAATATTATTTAAAGCTCTCTTTTTATTAACTAAAGCATGTAAATACCTAGTATTCCTCTCACCATCTGCAATATGTTTACTAGCAGCTTTTTTATGCTAATACATTTCTTCCATATTTTGAAAATTAACAAGTTTATCCTTCTCCTCATTCAAGTCCATAATCTTGGAAGGTTTCATCATAATAGAAACTTCAGGATCATAAATAAAATTTTCCATATCCTTCATATTAGCAAAAATATTTTTAAAATAATGCTTGTTCCACCAAACTAGATTTTGTTTAAGTCATTTCACTTTAAACTAGAGTCTATTCATCCCCCTAATCGAATTATGAGGATGTAGTGGAGCTTTCTAATTGTTAGCAACAACATTAAAAAATTAATTGTGGTGTTTATTTTTGAGATGTAGGACACCACACAGATCTTAGAGGTATTTATTGAAGTGATCTAGTATGACATTAAAGAATGATACACTATCTCAAAAGATTGAAATCATCACCCTATAATAGACCTAATCACCTATTAAGGACCCCTAAGGCATGATAGATTTTTGAATATACCAGAGATCTTTCCCCTACTTTACATGGAAAAGTAATTAGGGATAATTTTAAGCCAGGTTCATTAAGTTCTCTATGGAGGCAAGCCCCATAGTTAATTACATCCTATGGAATGAGAATTCCTTAGGAATACTCTTGATTAAAGTAGAAATTAAGGTCTCCAAAGATTTCAAGGCTAGACTATGAAAGGATTATTTGTTTTAAAAAATTAAATGGGATTGTTCAAGGAGAAGATTTATTATTGAAGCCAAAGGGAATGAGTAGAAAATGCTCATGATACTAAAAATCCTAGTGAGCATTCCAATCTATCCTATGGTTGGATTTTATATATTTGAAGTTGCAGAGATTAATTTTATTGAAGTTGACATTTTATTAGAAAGCTAAGACTTATAATCCAACAACACAAAGTTGTGGAAATGCCTAAGAGTTGAGGATTTATGTTAATAGCTTGAAAGAAATAGCAACCTCAGACCCTATATCTAGGGAGCTTTGGCATGAGCCAAAGAAAGACCTAAGTCTAAGTGAAAATGGGCGTAAGGTTGACCTCTACAAGAGAGAATAAACCACTCGACTGCTAGGCTTATAACCCTGGAGTGGCCACCAGCTAACTCCTCCTATGATTTTAAAACCATGTAGGCAAGTCTTATGCATTTGAAAGATAGTTAGGCTATTATTAATTTAGAAAGAGATCAAAGTCCTTAAACCCACTCCCTAAGAGACAAGAGCATGGGTGGTATGAGTATTGACTTAATCTACAAATACAAATATTTTTAAATTTTATTTGATTTTGTACACTTCATTTTGACAAAGGTTTTCGAATTTGGTATGTCTATATGCATGATGAAGTTAGATTATTGGCTAGATAAATGGAAAAGAGGTGTTTTCCACCATAAAGGAGGCCTTCAAAGGTCAAGCCTTCCCCTATCATACAAGGATGAAAACCCTCTCTTAGTAAGAGTAAAGAAATATGCATACATAATGTGAGACATACAACAATCAGCTAAGGGGTTGCTAAATCTTTTAATTATCTTGATTTAATACCTAGGCTTTATGTGAGGTTATGAATTATTTAAAACTGTAGTTATGTGTTGTAGTTGGGTAAAAGATTTATTTTTTTCTAAGAGCCTAATTACATCGAAGACACACATTCAAACATCAATCATTTAAGAAATTAAGAAAAGCATTCCATTTCTAGTACACACCCTAAACAAATCATGAACCAATTTCTATAACTATCGTGAAGGAATAAAAGGTTGATGCGCTCAGGTACTGTTGTACAACCCGAAAAGGAAAGATGGGTAGTCGAGCTCTACCTTTACACAACCCAAAATTACAAAATAATAATTACAATTTATAATGAATGAATGCTATGGGGGTCTTCATTCTTCTTTCTTCAAGTCTTCATTTCTTTCCTTTGATTTAATTTGTTCCACTTCAAAGGCATCACATGGCCTCCTAGGATAAAGCCTTCTAGCCAATTCTCATCCTTATCCCCGATAGCACTAATCTTAATTCTTAATTGCAAAGTTACATTAAGAATAAGAAATGTAAATATAACTACACCTACAAAATAAAGGTTAGTTGAACATACATACAATCCGAAGCTGTTATATCATAATTTAGACTTAGCACCCTGCACATGGGTAACCAAGCCCACCTGTCCTAACTTGGATTATGCTTAGGGGCAAAACAACCTGTAAAGAGTGCATTTGCATTTATTTTTAAGTGGCACATTAAACATAATCCCCTACAAAAAACACGATTAGGCTAATCATGGCCTACCATCCAGTCTACGAGGCATACATCCTAACATCCAGTCTATAATAATACATCACAAACTAAAATATACATCATACTAAGCACTACCCTAACATAAAGCTAGAAGTAGTGACTTAATTCTAATGTGTGTGTTAAGGCTTGTGTGGTATGTCTTGCTAGGCATTAGAGTTGTAGTTCTCTAAGTTTAGAAAGATTTAATTTAACATGAAGGGTTGGTCTCACTTGAAGTTATTTAATTGATTTGAGAATTTTAATTTGTGTTTTCATTTATTTCATTTTATTACACATAGCAACTAAGTGTTATAAAGTGTAGGAAAGAGGATTGACCTCTTTCATCCCTACCTTAAGCCACTTTCTAAAGCATGTAAATTTGATTTAGTTCTCTTTAGTGAATGGCTTATTATAAATTTTAACTTAATCTTAAGTTTAGGCTCACTTAAAATAATATTATTTAATATGAAAGGCATCTTAAGATTAATTCAATTGAATTACTATCACATGACATATGTTCAATCATTCCTTTCCATCACTTATGACATGCATATGATATTAATCTTAAATATACCTACACATACAATAAGTTTTAGCACACTTAGGCGATGAATGTAGATGTGTATATTTGTAGAAAAGGAGATTTTAATTCATTAGCTAAATGCACATACAAGTGTATCA
The DNA here is from genome assembly GCA_021442155.1 of Cymbidium sinense. Taxonomy (NCBI): domain Eukaryota; kingdom Viridiplantae; phylum Streptophyta; class Magnoliopsida; order Asparagales; family Orchidaceae; genus Cymbidium; species Cymbidium sinense. The sequence goes on along the minus strand of CM038215.1, from coordinate 1,949,845 downwards.
AAGTTTTAAGCAGATACTTTGCGATTGTTAAACTAGGGGAATGAGGTAAAGACCTCTTGGGGAAACTTAAAGTCTCACATCCCCAAATGTCTAGATTAGATATACCCGCTATTCTTGAATACACATGAATGTACAAATGACTACAAGAATGGAAAATCATGCAAAAAATGTATTTCTTTCAATTGAATTACTTATACATGTGAGCTAAAGTTGAAAAAGAGATTTTCATTCATTAGCTAAATGCGCATAAAAGTGTATAAAAGTTTTAAGCAGATACTTATCCATTGTTAAGCTAGGGAGTGAGGTAAAGACCTCCTTGAGGCTACTTAAAGTCTTGCATCCTCAGAATGTCCAGACTAGATATACCAATTATTCTTGAATACACATGAATGTACAAGTGACTACAAGAATGGAAAATCATGCAAAAGTTGTATTTCTTTCAATTGAATTTTTTATACATGTGAGCTAAAGTTGAAAAGAAGATTTGCATTCATTAGTTAAATGCACATACAAGTGTATAAAAGTTTTAACCAGATACTTCACCATTGTTAAACCAGGGGAGTGAGGTAAAGACCTCCTTGGGGCTACTTAAAGCCTTGCATCCCTGGAATGTTTAGACTAGATATACCCACTATTCTTGAATACACATGAATGTACAAGTTATTACAAGAATGGAAAATCATGCAAAAGTTATATTTCTTTCAATTGAATTATTTATATATGTGAGCTAAAGTTCTATCTAAATTCTAACATAGAAATATATTGGAATGAATTCAAATAAATGTTATGTCCTTTTCAAATGTACTATACACTTGTTAACATTCAAACTTTATGTAAATCTATATAGACTAAAGAAAGAGAACTCCATATCACATGTTCTAAGCCCTAAACACATGCAAGCTTTTAAATATTTATAACTAGTATCACTCCAAATGTTATAGTGGACTTATAAACTTTTGAAAATAACTTTGATTTAACAGTGATAATAGGCACACTTATATTAAATTTCATCAACACATGCAAGCTTGACATAAAGGGAACCATTTAATTTAGTTAATTTTGAAAAGATGAATACATGAATCAAATGACATACAATATTTAATATGATTGGAGAGGAATAACTAAAGATAAACACATGATTTCATTCAATTAAATTAATTCCTAAGGATAATCATACCAAATAAAAACATTTGAAGCAAACCAAAGTTTCTTATGACACTTTTAAATTTTATATTTCAATTTGATTTAATGAAATGAAGGAAAGTTTGTTGATCCTAACCTATTCCCATGTTTATGAATTGATTTAGTTAAATAAAATGTAATTAAGTGGATTTTATAGATTAATTAGGTTGTAATATGCATTATTTTCACTAATTAACCCTAACCTATGTTACCTTAAAGTAATTAATTAAATAATTATGAGCCAACATGATATGCATCGAACTTAACTTGCAATGATCCTAAGAAATGAAAGGGTCCAATATAATTAGCTCACAATTATTGACTAATTAGATTAAGAAACTTAATTAATTACTTTTATGATTTTCCAACACATATGGGTAAATCATAATTTCATTAACTTTCTTTTGGCTATTAAACACCTAAAGATCTACCTATGAATTAATTAATGAAGATCAGATATGATTGTAATTTTAATTTGATTAATAAAACCATTAATTAATTAATCAATTTCTCTTACTTAATTTGTCAAATTGATTATTTATCCTCTAGATGAAATGTATTTATGGAATGGGTTGAGAAAGAGGTCTCAATCCTATTCCATAAATCCCCTCTCTTAATGAAATAAATTAAAGTAAACAATTAGGAAAGAAGTCCTAATCATTTTCCTCCAATATTTTATATGAATAACTAATCAAATAAAGCTTAGTAAATTGTAATTAATAGTTAAATTAATTATAATTAAGGATATGTCTCATAACTAAATTTTCTTTTTGACTTTTAAGATCAACATATAACAATTAGGGATTGAGTTGATTTTTATAATTGACTTTCATAAATTGTGTTCAAACAACTTTTTATATTTGATTATAATATTTATAATGTTGTTGGTTTAGTTAATTTTTTTTATACAAAGTTTTACTTAAATTTTATGATAATGTAGTTTGTACATTTTTTGGGATTTTTTTTATCACATATTATTTCTTTCTTTTATATTATAAAGACTTTCATAACAAATAAAATATTAGATTTATCATGATCATTTGATCAAAGATCAAATGGCCCATGAGTTAATCATTGCTTGATAGATGGAATCAAATTACTACGCCATTCAACATAATGAATACTATTCACTTCAAACACATAAAATGAATAGTCTTACTTTTGTCTCTAAACTCTTATCGAAAGGATTAAAAAGTAAAGTGCATGGGCTCTAAAGGTTGGATCCTAATGATGCTCGCATTCAACACATCAAACATGAGATTCCTAAAGCTTTCTAAGCATTTTAGAATTATACATCACCGGAGCTAATGTCCGATGGATTCTGACCAAGTGGTGGCTTCATTTGGAAGAAACAAAGCCTTATTGAGGTGCCTGTTGGGTCAAATCAAAACTTTAACTAGCATTCTTTTTTTTTTTTGCTCTTATAGTTTGCTTCCTCCTCAGTTGCTCATAGACACTTGGCTTTGGGCATCCTACTGGAAGAGGAAAATCCATATTCTTGACTTTTTTGAATGTTCTCAGAATAATCTTATCCACATATATAGTCCCATTCAGATGATCAAACTCATGTTATAATATGCAAGCCATCCATCCAGAAGCAGCAATTTTGATAGGTTGACCAAAACAATCATGACCTGTGACCTTCACCTACGGATTCCACTCTACCATAGCTCTAAATCCATCAATGTGCAAACATCTTTCAAAGAACAAAGTTGTTTTTCTTTCATTCTTCTGAAGCTTTGGATTAATTTTTACTAGCAGATCAAAAGGTCAATGGTCTTGTGCATCAGTTTCACTCTTAGGAGCGTAGCTAATGTATTCTTTTGTGTCTTCAAGAATAATAATCTCCACCCAGATTATATATATGATGTGTTAGGGCATTGAAAACAATAAGTTCAAAAGCCTCTAGAAGTTGAGCATACCACTATGGATCATTGAAGAACCCTCCAGGTGCTACCAGCAGTGCCTTTTATTTGGAATTTTTGTACATATCATTGAGGATGGCTTTCAGGGCATTTAAATCCCTAGCATATTGTTCTTCATCAATACTTACACCTATTCCATGTCCACTCAGCTCATTTCCCTCAAAGGAATACTAGTCTATGGAGCAGTGAGGCTAATGCCAGGGGCCTTCCACATGACAGCAATCATGTCATATATGATCTTTTGGATCTTCTTCGATCCGATATCCTCCAAGGAGACCTCAATGGCGGGCTCATGGAGGACCATATCACTGGCCTTGATAATTTTTGGTTGGGATTCTTTCTTCACATTGAATCCATAGAACCATCTACCAGAGACCTTCGAAGGGGTTCTTCTCCCACCATCGATGCAATAGGAGAAGCGAAGAAGAATGGGACTGACGCTTGGGGCTAGAAAGTCGTGGTCTTTATGAAAGAGTGTAGAGGCATAAAGGGAGAGTTCACTAGTGGCCTGCTATGCAAATGGAATAGTTTGATTGATCAATAGGAAATTCATAGGATGTCTCATAGCCAGATTTATGGGGGCTAATTGGGATCAAGAAAGTCTCGATCAGCTACATGTTGCATGTTACTGTGTCTCAATTTTGGAGCAAGTGAGGGAAGAGAGGTCACCTGTTGGAGGAAGAGGGAGGCATGGATGTAGCTTGGGTCGGCTAGGCCTCGCTTGGTTGAGAGGAAGAGATGGATGTGAGGGAGAGTTCATTTTCAGCTTGGCGTTCAGCGGAGGAGAGGTGCTCAAAGAGATTTTTTTTATTTTTTTAAGGCTGGATGGGATGGGAGAGGTGCTCTCAAGTGAAGTAGGAATGAGAGGGCTTTGGCTTCTCTTGCCTGAAGGGAGATGAAAAAAAAGACGGGGTCTCATTTTTTTTTTTAGTGTGTTGTGTTTTCTACTAGTCAAGAGAGAGAGAGAGAGAGAGAGAGAGAGAGAGATGTCAACTTTGTCCTACATGCCTCAATTTCTCCAACATTCCCTCTTTTTATTTCTTTCTTTTTTTTACATTTTTATGTGTTGCCATGATCAAATAAATTAGTAAGGAGTAGGTCATTTAATTGTTGTCTTTTTCACTTTTTTTAAAAAACTTGGTGAAACTTGATTTTTTTAAAATAAATGATTTTAAAAGTTTTACATAATTTTAATAACTTTAGTAAATAATTGAATGATCATTTATAAGTTATATGTATAAAATAAGATAATTTTAATTATGATTAATAATTGTTGATAATATGGATTCATAATTTAATAAATTAATTATTTTAATTTAATGTTTAATATTATATATATATATATTTTATTTTTAATTTTTATTTTTATTTAATTTTGAATAAATTTCATTTGAAGTTTAGAATTGGTTTACTCTCTCTCTCTCTCTCTCTCTCTCTCTCTCTCTCTCTCTCTTTATAGTTCATTTTAGATTTAAAATGGATTGTGTATGTTTAAATTATAATTTTATTATCATTTTCTTTATATATATATATATATATATATATATATATATATATTAGTGACTTAACATTCAAATCATGATTTAATTTAATTTAGGCTTAAACTTGACCAAAATTGCATTTGATTTTGAATTCTAATATGAATGATTACTTGATGGTTTTTGTTATGATTTTAGGTAGAACTTGGAATGAGGACTGAAGGATTGATTGATTTTAGGTAGAACTTGGCTAAGTCCATGAAATTGGCTTAAGGGTTTAGATTTAGATTTTATTTTATTTGGATTTAGGTTTGGATCATGATTTGAATTTGGGTTTGATTTTGAATTTGATAAATTGATTGAAGGGTTGAATTTATCTTTGAGAAAATCAATTGAATTTAGATTTGGCTAAGGCTAGTCCATAAGATAAATCATAGGGCTTAGGAAGGATTTCAGTTTTGGATTCGATCATGGGCTTCAATCATTTGATTTAGATTTGGATTTGGATTTTTATATTTGAATTAAATTTGAGGTTTGGTTTGGGAAGGTGAACACTGGTCGAATTTAGGCTATAGAGTAGGTGAGTCTCCTTAATCCCTAAGGCATAGCCTAATCCTATGATTAACCCTTCTAAATCTCTAGGTTTAGGTTAAGTGTTCATTTAATAACTAGATGTGTCTTATGACTAAGGAAATTTTAGTGTCTATAGGATCCCCAGGTCTAAGAAGAGGAGGTTGAGAACTCACTCCAAGGTGAGGTCAACAATAATATGCTGAATCCACATGTTCTAAAATCTAAAAGGAGAGAAATTCTTTAATCTATTAGAATTATTTTTAATAGAAACCAAAAGAGGAGCATGATCGGACAAGGTTCTACTTAAATGATCTATAGAAGTAATAGGCCATTGAGTAATCCAATGAGTATTAAAAAGAATTCAGTCCAACCTTTGCCAAAGTCTAGAGTTTTGCCAAGTATAATTAGAACCCTTAAAACCAATATTATTCAAATTACAATCAAGGATCATATTGAAAAAATCTTCCATGGAATGAATATTAGGAGAGAAACCACCACATCATTTAGAAGAGAACAAAATAGTGTTGAAATCACCACCAATAAACTAAGGTTTATTAATAGAGGTGGCAAAATTAGTCAAGTTATCCCAAAGAAGATTTTTACCAGATCTATTACAAGATGCATAAACAAAAGAGCCCAAAACATAATAATCACCATAAGATATTTCAGCATTGACAACTTGATGAAAATCATCAAGAATAGAAAAGTCTACAAAGTTAATCCAAAAACACCAAATCTTATTGCTAACATTAGAGAAAAATTTATTGAAACCAATCATTCTAGCAACATGGTTAATTTTATTAGCATGAATAAGTGGCTCAAGAATAATAAGTATGGAAATATTATGGATCCAACAAAGATTTTAAATATGGTTACAAATAGAGAGGGTACAAATCCCTCTAACATTCGAAACTAAAAAATTAAACATAAAGAAAAGAAGGAGGGGGGGCAGGGAATAAAAGTTAATTGAGAGAAAAGAGGGAGGCTGCAATAGCTCTAGTGTTTCTTAGCAATTTGGTAGGAGAATTTTTAACATTTTTTTCTTTTTTGAATAGAAAGTCTAGAGGCCATTTTCATTTCCCTTTGAAGCATAATCCGGAAAGGATTTAGCAACATTAGTCAAATTTAGGAGAAATCTCCAGATGAGAAGTGAATTCTTCTTCTTCCAAGATAGTAGAATTTATTAAAGATAAATGAACTTTGGAAATAGCATAGGAGGGAGCAAAAATTGATTTATTAAAAAAGCAAGTGGGAACACTAAACCCTTCCTCAACGTTAGCCAAATTATTAGATAAAAGAAAATCTTTTTGAGATGATAAATCATTCTAAATTTGGAATATGGAATCAATTTTATCAACCAATTTATTATGAGGTATTAAATCCATATTCTCCATTGAATTAGAATGATGCATACTATTAAATTCCTCATTTATGTTCTCCATTAAAGCTTCATTTTTATCTATCAAAGCCAGTAAGGATGCAAGGATTGAATTGGAGGAAACATAATCCTCATTCAAAAGTTTAGAAAAGCTATTATTGTTCACATTAGAAGTCTTCAAATGCTCAGAAGAAGTGAAAGGTAAATCAAACATAGAAAGAACATTCAAAGAATCATTTTTTTCCTCTTTTTGATTTCATCAACCAAGTAGCCGACCAAGTTTTTTAAGACATAAGCGATGACATAGATAAAAGATGAGCATTCATAGAGAAAATATAAAACTCTAGATTACTAGAACCGTCTCTACTGTAAAGAGACAGTTCCATAAGCAACAGATAAGATTGGTCATTCTTCAATTTCTACAGCCCATTAGAATCACCCCCACCACTCAATTATTTGGATCTGATATCATATCCTTGATCTCTCCCTCCTCCACCACCATGACTGTAACCTCCATCACTCCTCCCACCTCCATATCCACTAGCACCTCCACATCCCCCACCACCACTATGATAACTGCCACCTTGGCCTTCGTCTCCAATGCTAGATCTAGACTAATCCTGGTTGGCGGTGATGTTCCTGTAGTAAAGGTTTTGTGCATTCATAGTGTTTAGGCTTAGGCTTATTAGCTTTTAGGGTTTAGGTTTATTTTTTATTTATTTAGTTACTTTAGGTTTTGGTTTAGGGTTTAGAGTTTATGGTTAGGATTTAGAGATTAGGTTTAAGGTTTAGGGTCTTGGGTTTAGTGTTTTAGGAGGTTTAGGGTTTAATGTATATCAGTTAGGAGGTGTAGAGGAAGGATCAGGGCCTGGGTTAAGGATCAGGGTTGGATTTATTTAGTGGAGTGAGGGTTTAGGTTTAGGGTTTAGGAGGGCTAGAGGTTTTAGGAGGGCCCAGGGCCCAGGGCCTAAAGCCCAGGGCCTAAGGCCCAGGGCTCAGGGTCTTAGGCAGTGGTCAGGGCCCAGGGTTTTAGATGGGCCTGTGGCCTATAGAGGTTTTGTGGCCCAAGCCCATCAGTGAGTCATGGCCCAGTCAGGGCCTAGGGTAGTTTGTGGCCCAGGTTTGGTTAGGGTCAATTAGGGTTTGTGGTTGGGTGGGTTGGTAGTTTAACACTCAGGGCCTAGGATCAGGGTAGGGCCTGGCCCAGGGTTTCAGGGTTTTAGGGCTGATCATAGTTTTGTTTAGTGGCTCAGTTTTGCCTGTAGGTCAGAATTGTGAGCCTAGGGCTCAGTTTAGCCAGGGTTTTGGGTTAGTAGGGCAAAGGCCTGTGGTTTATGGTAGGGTTTTTAGGGTTTAGGGTTTTGTTTTTTCAAATTAAGTGTTAGATGGTTTATGTTTATTTAGTATTTAGTTTATTTATTGTATAGTTTATTTTATTATTTATTTTATTTAAGTTTATTTTAATTTTATAGTAGTTTATTTATTTAGATTTATTTATTTTATGTTTATTTATTTTAGGTTTATTTATTTTAGTTTACTTTTATTTTTATTTTATTTTTTAGGTTTAGGTTTCAATTTTTATTATATTATTTTAGATTTAGGTTCTAGGTTTTGATTATAGGTTTACTTTTAGGTTTTATTTTTTAGTTTAGGTTTTGGTTAAGTTTATTTTTAGTTTATTTTATTTATTTGGTTTAGGTTTAGGTTTAAGTTTAGTTTATTTTAAGTTTAAGTTTATTTTATTTAATTTATTTTATTTTTATTTTAAGTTTAAGTTTTTTTTTCATTTAGGGTTTAGGTTTTATTTTTTATTTATTTTTAGGTTTATTTTTAGGTTTTTTTTTATTTAGTTTTATTTTATTTTATTTTAGATTTATTACATTTTATTTTAGGTTTTTATTTAGTTTTATTTTAGGTTTATTTTATTTTAGTTTAGTTTTAATTTTATTTTAATTTAGTTTTATTTTATTTTAGGTGGCCTGTATTTATTATTATTTGTATCTTTCATTTCCTTATTTATTTATTTATAAGTGGGTAGGGTAGGGTTTAGGGTTATGGCCTAGTTTGAGGAGGGTAGGGTTTAGGGTAGGGTTGGAGAGTTATTTAGTTTAGTTTAAGATTTTAGGGTTTAGGGTTTTTTAGTTTAGGGTTTATGGTTTGGGGTTTAGGATTTAGGGTTTAGGGTTTAGGTTAGTTTAGGCTTTAGGGTTTAGGTTTGTTTAGGGTTTATGGTTTAAGTTAGTTTTGGGTTTAGAGTTTAGGTTTTGGGGTTTAGAGATTAGGGTTTTCTGGTTTTGGGTTTTAGGGTTTTTAGGATTTTTAGGGTTTAAGTTTTAGGGCTTATGGTTTAATTTAGAGTTTAGGGTTTAAGTTTTTTTTAATAGAGAACAAATTCAAAATCAATATTTCTTATTTTTGAATTCATCAACCAAGTAGTAGACCAAGTTTTTTGAGGTATAAGCGATGACATAGATAAAAAATGGTCACGCATTAAGCAAATCAAAAACCATAGACAACTAGAACTGTCTCTTCAGTTCCATAAACAATAAATTGGATCGACCATTCTTCATTTTCTCCAGTTCCCATCAGAACCACCCTTGCCTCTCGAGTAGTAGGATCTGCCATCATATCCATGATCTATCCTCCACCACCACCCAGAACCTCATTGCTCCACTCCATAACCACCACCCTCCATATCCACCAACACCTCATCCATCAGCCACCACATCCCCACCTTTAGTGCTCAACCACCACCTCATATCCACCATCACCACCCACCCCAAGGTTAGGATTGGGCTGTGGGCTTTTGATTTTAATGTGGGTTTAGGGTTTGGGTTTAGGGTTTAGGGTTTAGGGTTTAGCTTAGGTTTAGGTTAGTTTAGGGTTTACTTTTAGGTTTAGGGTTTTATGGTTTAGGTTTAGTGTTAGGGTTTAGGTAGGGTGTGTACAGGGTTTGGGTTTAGGGTTTGTGGTTTAGGGTTTGGGTTTGGGGGGGTTATTTAAGGCCTGTGGTTTAGGTTTAGGTTTAGGGTTTAGTTTAGGGTTTTATATATTTATTTATTAATTTTCAAACAGGTAAAATGAGCAGGTTTATTTTATTAATTTAATTTATTTATTTATTTTATTTTATTTATTTATTTATTTAAGTTTTTATTTTAATTTATTTTAATGTTTAGGTTTAGTTTAGGTTTATTTTTTTTGAGTTTAGTTTTATTTTATTTTATTTTACGTTTAGGTTTTATTTTTTATTTAGGTTTAGTTTAATTTTTATTATATTTTTAGTTTTAGTTTTAGGTTTCATATTAGGTTTATTTTTAGGTTTTATTTTAGTTTAGGTTTAGGTTAATTTTAGTTTATTTCATTTAATTTAGTTTAGGTTTAGGTTTAGTTTATTTTAGGTTTAAGTTTTAGGCTTTATTTATTTTATTTTAGTTTTTTATTTTATTTAGGTTTCTTTTAATTTTTTAGGTTTATTTTTTTATTTTACTTTTAGGTTTATTATTTAGGTTTGTGTTTATCATTTTTTATTTTATTTTATATTTTAATTAACGCTTATTTTAGGTTTAGTATTTATTTTATTTCATTTTTATTTATTTTAGGTTTAATTTTACTTCAGCCTAGTTTAGGATCTTTTTTTTATCTTTATTATATATTTTTGTTTAGTTTATTTTATGTAGGTTTAGGTTTAGTTTAGTTTTATTTCACATAAGTTTTAATTTATTTTAGGTCTATTTAGTTAGCCTGTTTTAGAAGATTTAGGGTGTGGCCCATGGTGGAGTGGGCCCAGGGGCCTGGGTTAGGCCCAGTCAGGGCCCAGGGTCAGTTTATTTGCCCAGGGCCTAAGATAGTTGGCTCTAGGGCCCAGGTCCTAGTGGCCAGAGGTGAGCCCATATATGGTAGGCCCAGGGAGGGCCCAGGCCCAGGAGTCAGGGCTCAGGCCTCCAGGGCCAGGCCAGTTTAAGCTGGGCCCAGTGGCCCAGGCCTAGTGGCCCAGGAACCAGAGCCTAGTTTGGCCCAGGGCTTAAGATCAGGGTGTTAAGGGCCTTCAGTTGGCCTGGGTGGCCTGTTTTAGGGAGTCATTGGGCCTGGGGTTTAGTTTCAGTGTAGGGTCAGCAGGTTGTGGGTTAGGCCAGGGTCAGGTTTAGGCTAGGGTTAGGATTTAGGTCAGTCAGATTTATGGCTAGTGTGGTTTTGCAGTATTTTAGTTTTATTTAACAATCATTATTAGTTAAATTAAGCAAAACTTGTAGGTTTAGGTTTATTTAGTTTATTTTATTTGTTTTAGTTTATTTTATTTTATTTTCTAGGTTTATTTTTATTATTATTTAGTTTAGTTTATTTATTTTAGGTTTATTTATTTTAGTTTTCATTTTTCTTTTAGTTTATTTTTTCAATTTAGGTTTATTTTATTTTAGTTTTATTTTATTTTATTTTTAAGTTTATGTTTTATTTTTATTTTAGGTAGTTTAGGGTTTAGGGTTTAGGGTTTAGGATTTTAGTGTTTAGGATTTTGGGGTTTTAGTGTTTAGGAAGGGTTTAGGGTTTAGGTTTAGGGTTTAGGGTTATAGCAAGGATCCTTCTGTGGTTCATAGGGATGCCTCGATATTTAGCATTATTTCTATTCACAGTTTTATGGAAACAAACTTCAAGAAGTTGATATAACGAAAGAGAGCCCTAAAAATAGTTAGTGCTAAATAAATTATCATACCATATCCAAAGTTTGGAAGCAATAGAACCATTGACAAAAACATGATTAACATTTTCAATATGAAAGCAACAATAGTAGTTGGAAGGTAAATAAAACCATTTAAGCCAGAAAGGAATCTACAGAATGATGTTATTCAAAATCCTCCAATAAAAATAGAATAAGAAATGGGAATGATATTATTCCAAAGTTTAATGAAAGCATTAGAGGTTTTGTTTATTTCTAATAAAATTCCAAACCTCTTATTGTAAGAGAGCTTGAAAACTTGGTCAAAAAATAGAAACAGGAATGTTGTTCTCATGTTTATTTTCATTCCAATTGGTATTAAGCCAAAAAGAGTTAACTTTGATAGCAATAGTAGAATGTATAGATAAAAGGGAGTGAATAGAGCCATTGCCAATCCAATTGTATTGCCAAAAGAAAGAAGATATTAAGCACAGATACGAGGGTCACTCCAATATATTAAAGATTCAACAACCCATTTAATGGAGCAAAGCCTTTTCCAAACTAGAGAGTCACCAACTTTATAAGCACAAATAAGAGGGTGTTCACCTTGGGAATATTTTTCCATCATAAAGTTAGCCCAAAACCTATCATTCTTTCTAAAATTCCACCAAAGCATATGAGAGAAGGTAGTCATAACTGCACGAATAGGTTTGTAACTAAGACCACCTTCACCCAAAGGACCACAACATTTATGCCAGGATGTCCAATGCATTCTTTTAATAGAATTACTGGATCCCCAAAAAAATTTATTAAGCAAGCGATCAATTTTGATAAGAGTAGAATTCGTGGGAATAATAGTTTGAATCAAATAAAAGGGCATAAAATTGAGAGTGCTTTTAAGAATAATGAGCCTGCCACAAAAGGAAAGTAAATAGAATTCCCGAACAAAAATTTTATTTAAAAGTTTTTGAATTTACTCATTAAAAAGATGAGATCATTTTGGACCATTAAAAGAGGAACACACAAGTACTTAAGAGGTAAGTGTTGATGTTTAAAATTAGTGATATGCCAGATTTTATTGATTTTATTATTAGAGATACTTGAAGAAATAATAAAATAGCTTTGGTTATCAATGATAGAAATATCACTTTCTCTACCGAATTTATTTAAAAATAATCTTGAGGTTCTTGATATGTTGAATAGAAGCATTGCAAAAAATAATGAAATTATTTATAAAGCTTAAGTGGGAAACAGGAAGACCACCAAGAATTCTATAGTACATACTAGGATTGTTTAAAAATAACTCATTAATGCTCCTAGATAAGTACTCAATAGCAATAATAAATAAACCAAGAGATAAAGGACCCCCTTGTCTTAAGCCATGGGAAGAAGGAAAGAAGTCCAAAGCTTCCCCATTAAACAAAATAAAAAACTAGACATTATTAATACAATTATTAATAAGAAAAGTAAATTTATCAGAAAACCTAAATAAATTCAAAATATGGAAAAGGAAATCCCAAGAGATATTATCAAAAGCTTTGGTAATATCAAATTTGAAAAGAATGTTTCCACCTCTAGTCTTAGCATCTAATTCATCAATTAATTCTTGGGCAAGTAAAATGTTATCAGAAATAGATCTACTTTTAACAAAACTAGTTTTGTTGAGAGAGATATCTTATGAAGTAAAGGACTAAGCCTGTTGGCAAAGAATTTTGGAAATCAGCTTATTGAAGAAGGTGCAAAGACTAATAGGTCTAAAATCACCCCAATAGTCCATATTATCTTTCTTAGGTATGAGAACAATAGAAGTGCTAAAAAATATCTAGGAAAAGAATTACCATTAAAACGTAAAACACAACCACAATCAAATCATTTTTAATAATAAACCAACAATTTTGAAAAAAATTGAGTAGTGAAACCCTCCAGACTAATAACATAATCTATGCTCATGCTACTAAGAACTTTAAAATTTTCATCTTTTAGGAAACCCCATTATAGGGGTATTTTATTGCCACAAAATAAAGGTTACAAGGTCCTTAAAGGGGATAAACTCAAACCATCGCTCAATGAGCTACAATCAGCCTAAGGAGTAAATCCCCAACTAAGTACATCCAAGAGCAAAAGAAAACATTAAAGCAATCAAAAGATACAAGATGTTTAACATAATAAGCTAAAGAAATGATAAGGCCAAAGCTCTGATGATTGTAGAAGTGCTTGGTAATATGGAGCAAACCTGCAAGATAAAAAGAGAGAAACACCTGCAAAGTAATAATAAGAGAGAGATTAGAACAGTTAAGGTAATACAGACAAAAAGATAGGAGAAAATAGTATAATATGAGTATGATAATAAGAAAATGGGATAGAGAAGGCTCAGGCTCAATCACACCATGTTGGGGCAGATGCAAATATGAGCATCCAAACTTCAGCAGAAGGGTTACATCACATGAGCTACTACCGAACCAAAAGGAGTGAGAACATCACGGCCATCATAGCCAACAAACTGTGGAGAAGGAAGCACCCGGTTGTTGATATTCTTGTGAGCTTTATTACCGCAAAACCTAAGAAAAATCATATCTAAAATATATAGGTAATTGCTAAGAGTCAAGGATAAGGAGTCTCATTCAAGAGAATTATCATCAATATAGCCATCTTGATATGAGAATACAAAACATAAGTAAGTGAACCATCTTTGCCGTAATCTCAATAGCCATGTACGTGGAAGGAAATTGTTCAAAGATATAATCCCTCCATAAGATAAATACGAGGAGACTACTAGCTGAGAATCTGTTACATAAGTCGATGAGCCTATAATTAACACCATCCCAATCACATGGTATGTAAATGAGTCTTTCAGTGCAGAAAACAACCCAGGAAACAGTCCCTTTAATAATGTCCTGGAGAAAGCAATAGAAAAGTAATACAAAGATAGCTCAACACAAGGAATGAACCGCAATCAACCGAGTTAGAACCGAAAGAACAAGAGTAAATAGCCCAATAGCAAAGATTCGTAATCACCATTCAAGTAATCCACCGCCAACAATAAATCCAAAGAACGGACAAAGAAAAGGCGTAAACCTCCAAGATATGCAAAGACTAAAGTGGCCATAATATCCATCTTTCAATAAAGTGCTCATGACCGAACCAACCAAAAAAAGAGGTAGTGTGATGCAAATCGGAGAAGACAAGAGATAGATAGCACGGCAATCCAAAGCCAACCCCAAACAAACAAATGACATTGGAACCCCCATAAAAGAAATCAACAAGTGAATAAAATGAGGCTCAACATTAACATCCGTAAAAAAAGAACAGCTAAGACGGCAAAGCAGCCAAAATAGAAGTTACAAAGAATTGGCCGTAAAACTCCTCAATCGTAGACATGGCAATAGTAGATAAACTAAAAATTAAGGCATATACGCTTATCCTCAAGGTAGCAAAATAAAATCACTAAAAGCTCCTCACCATCGTGACAAGAATTGTAGAACATCTTTCGTCATGAGACCAAATGTTACAACCAACAAAGAGAGAGCCAAACGAGGAGACAAAGAAAACAGAAAATAAATCTCCAAGACAAGCGACATAGCAGAATATCGAGTAAGCGGTACCTTTACAAAAAATTTAAACCAAGATCATGGGAAATAAAACAAGCAACAAGACTAATAAAGAAAAAAATAACATAATTCCATTCCTAAATAGATATTAAAGTAGAGATGGGATATTCCAATAAACAAAATAACCAATAAAGGCGCAACCAATAGGTGTTGATAATTCTAAGAGCAAGCAGTGTCATTCATTGATTAATAAAATCAATGAAAGGTAAATCCAAATTTCAGTTTAAATTACAGAACTTAGCATTAAATATTGGCGGTGGGATCAGGATAATAGATAAACAAATAAGTGAAAATCAAAAGTTGCCACATAAGGAACATTCATATTAGCGCACAATCCCAATTACAATCTTTTAGAAATAAGGCTTGCCATAATAATCATTGAGAATATACAAACCATATGTTAAGATCAGAGAGCAGTTGATTAGATGGTGCATACTTTGTAAAAGGGATATTATAGCAGGTAACAACAGTAACCCAGGGACAACTAATCAGATATACTAAATCCACAAACATCCAAGATCTATAGACATCAACAGGCAGCATCAGATTAAAATACTTCTCAAACAAAAAAGACACTCCAATGAAGGTACAGAGCATTAGATGCGGGATTTACAACCACCAAATGAGCGAATCACAATAATGGGCAATGTTAAAGTCACTCCCATGAGAGCAACTAATGCAACAATGTAAGCGGTAAAATATAGAATAAGAAGATGATTCCAAGTAGAGACATCATTACCAATCATTTTAAGAAAATAAAGGTCCAAAACCAGAACTTGCTAAGACGGTAGTAGACAAGCGGCAAAGGCATAGAGGAGGAAGGCGGGAGGAGCGTGAGAAAAAAATCTGCGGCGGCAACCAGGGATAAAAACCAAATCAACAAAACAACAAACAACCATGGAAACCTCAAACCCCAAATTTCCATATAAGGATTTCACCAATCAATAAAGAGAGAATTACAAATTCTTCCCTTGCGGAAAGCCGAGGTTAGGCGTTATACAAGCAAGGGCGGATTGTACATAAATCAGAAATAACAACCAGCAAAGTCCTTTGATAAGTGATGGAACCTTTATGAATAAGGCCTTTAAGGAGGGAAGAGTCCCAAGGAATGTAAGCATTAGCCAAAAAAATACTATAATCAGTAAAATAAAAACTGCAACCAGCATAATGCACACTAATCCGATGCCTAGAGTCAACATAGTTAGTAGCAATGCTCCAAGCCTTATTGTCAGTGAGAAAAGAGTTTAGAGTTAGTATAAAATCTAAACCCATCAGAGTAGATAACTTCCTCCAGCAATGTTTTATTCTATCAGGTTTAGTAATAGTTGTATCAATGAAAATCAAGTCCCAAGTGGGATTGTAGTTATAAAACCGATAGGTAACAAGGCTAGGTTCCAATTCAAGAGATTAATGTGCATATAGTTCAACATTTGCCCCATAAAATTAAAAATGCCAAAAACATGAATCATCCAACTAGAGGAGAAGGGGTAGAGGCAGCAAGTCATAGCAAAGAGCACAAAGAATGATATCTATGAGGATTATCCATAAAGAACAAGGAAACAGAAAATTAGAAAAAAGAGAAAATGGAAGGCAAAGAGGTGAATTAGATTAGGTAAGGAAGCCCGAGTTGTCCAAGTTAACACAAGTATTTGGGTAATGTAAGTTGATCAAAGAAGATGATCTTGTCTAATCTAGATTTGCAAGGTAATCAAGAAGTTACCTTCCATGACATGGGTGATGGTAAAATTAGTTGAGAAAGAAGAACCCTTGTTTGCTTGAGGAGATAGACAACAGCGTTGCTCATATTGGTAGAAGTCAAAAGATCAATCGAGAAGAGCGTCCACTTCATCCAAATATTGAGCCAATTTTGAATACAAATTTCTAAAGCTTTGTGGGAATAAGCTCGGTATAAGGAACGATGTTGGAAATAAGGGGATAAGCAAAAGCACATAGGATGCCCTTAGAGTCCGAAAATGCCTCCACAAGAGCCATTATTAGACAGGAGTATTAATTTTAATAATATGATCAAGAGGTTTCTTCCAAAAAACCATTCTATCATTTTGATAGTAATTTTGTGGAAGGTTGAGTCCCAGTTTATTGCTGATTTGACCTTTAAAATGTTTATGATGAATTAAGTTGGCTTTGAACAATTCACAAATTTTGTTTTAGTTTAGCAATAATCCTCATGTGATTCATACGAATCCCCGATGTTTAGATCATTTGGTCCATCCATATGAACCAAATAAGAGTAATGGCGATTATGATTTTAATATGACCTTTAATTGTATTGTCAAAGTAAACTCAAGAAGTTGATATAAATTAAAGAACAATTAAAATTGAGTGTTGAATAGATCATCATACCAAATCCAAATTTTAGAGGCAATAGCCCCATTAATAAAACATGGTTAACATTCTCAATATGAGAACAACATTGACATTTGGAGGGTAAGTAAAACCCTTTACCCCAAGAAAGAGTCAAGAATAAAGTTTTTAGGATGTGTTAGTAAGAAGAGGGGATATTGTTATTCCAGATTTTGGAGAACACAATAGAAGAATCCCAGTGTCTTTAGTGTGAAGCCACACATTTTAAGGTTGAAATCCCCATTATGAGATAGCTTAAAGATAATCTGATCATGATTGTTAGGAGTGATAGGAATGTTAGTAATCATATGTAAGAAAGCGGAAGGAATAGAATCGGTAATCTTACTAGTATTCCACTTGTGGTTTTGCGAGAATGAATTAACTCTAAGATGAGGTGGAGTGAGTGTAGAGTAAGTCATCAATGGATCCACAACCACTCCATTGTCTTGCCAAAGAAGGAATTGCGAGTTTATGCCCCAAAATTAAGGATTGCATCCCATTTTGAGAACATAGTCTTCTCCATAGAGAATCCCCGTTAAAGGGACAAATGAGGATGTTTAATATTTGGAAGTCATGAATTTTGCCCAAAGACTATTGATCCTAAAATTCCACCAAAGTTTGTAGGAAAGGCATTGATTACTTCTTTTGGATTTACAACCTCCCTCTTCAAGAGTACCACAATTTTTTGGACCAGATGACATGCATCCTTTTTAGTCTAACCTAATTGGCCACTTTACCCAAGTTGACCTATTTTAAAATTTTCATCTTCATTAGTCATAATAGTAAGTAAATCATTGTCATCATTGGTAATAATAGAAGGAATCAAGTGTGATTTAGAAATTGGTTCATAAGAGAAACTCTTATTAAGCATATTTCTAAAGTAATTAATAATTGAATCCTTAATATCGTTATTCTCCATAATCCATTCTCCATTACTATCTTTAATTTTTTGAAAATTATTTAAAGCTCTCTTTTTATTAACTAAAGCATGGAAACACCTAGTATTCCTCTCACCATCCGCAATATGTTTACTAGTAGTTTTTTAACAATAATAAGTATGTCTCTTCCATATTTTGAAAATTAACAAGTTATCTTTTGCCTCAGTCAACTACTTAATCTTAGAAGGATCATGCATAATAGAGACCTCAAGATCACAAACCATTTTTTCCATATCTTTGATATTAGCAAAAGGGTTTTAAAATAATGCTTATTCCACCGACCCAGATTTTGCTTTAAGTATTTTAAGCTTAAACAAAGTCTATTCATCCCCATAATCAAATTATTAGGATGTAAAAGAGCTTTCCAATTGTTGGCCACAACATTAAAAAAATCAATATGCTAAATCTATATGTTCTGAAATCTAAAAGGAGAGAAATTTTTTAATCTATTAGAATTATCTTTAATAGAAACCAAAAGAGGATCTTGATCAAACAAGGTTTTCCTTAAATGATTGATAGAAGTAATATGCCATTGAGTAATCGAATGAGTATTAATAAGAATCTGATCTAGCCTTTGTCAAAGTCTGGAGTTATTTCAAGTATAATTAAAACTTTTAAAACTAATATCAATCAAATTACAATCAAGGATTATATTAGAAAATTCTTCCATGGAATGAATCTTAGGAGAGCAACCACCACTTCATTTAGAAGTGAATAAAATAGTGTTGAAATCACCACCAACAAACCAAGGTTTATTGACAGAGGTAGCAAAATTCCTCAAATTATCCCAAAGAAGATTTCTTCTAGATCTAAGCCCAAAACACAATAATCACCATAAGATATTTGAGCATTGATAACTTGTTGAAAATCATCAAGAATAGAAACCTCTACAAAGTTATTCCAAAAGCACCAAATCTATCACTAACATTAGAGAAAAATTTATTGAAATCAAACATTCTAGCAACATGGTTATTTTTGTTAGCATGAACAAGAGGTTCCAAAACAATAAGTAAAGAAATATTATGTATATGATAAAGATTTCTAATCTGATTAGGAATAGAGAGGGTACCGATGCCTCTAACATTCCAAACAATAAAATTAAACATAAAGAAATAAAAATGGGTTAAGAAAAGGTTAATTAAGAGAGGAGAGGAAGGTTGTAGCCGATCTAGTGTTTCATGGCAATTTGGGAGGAAAATTTTTAACATTTTTTTCTCTTTTTTAGCATGATAAGTTTCAAAACCATTTTCTTTTTCCACATAATCATCATCCAAGGGTTTAGGGTTTAGGGTTTAGGGTTATAAGGTTTCGAATTTTGGGTTTTTGTTTTAAGGTTCCATGGGGTTTAGGGTGTAAGGTTTAGGGTTAGTTTAAGGTTTAAGGTTTAGGATTTAGGGTTTATGGTTTTTTAGGGTTTTAGGTTTAGGTTTATGGTTTTAGGGTTTATGGTTTAAGTTTACTTATTTAAATTTAAGTTTAGGTTTAGTTTTTTAGAAGTTTAGGTTTAGAGTTTATTTTTTTAGGTTTGGGTTTATGGTTCAAGTTTAGTTTAAGTTTAGGGCATAGTTTAAGTTTAGTTTAAGTTTAGGTTTTATTTAGGATTTATAGTTTAATTTAGGATTATGTTTAGGTTTAGTTTAGTATAAGATTCAGTTTAGGTTTAGGGTTTAGAACTTAGTGTTTATATTTAGGTTTAGTTCAGGTTTAGTTTAGATTTAGGTTTAGCTTGTTTAGGTATAAGTTTTAGTTTAGTTAAGTTAGGTTTAAGTTTAGGTTTAAATTTAAGTTCAAGTTTAAATTTAGGTTTAAATTATTTTTAGGCTTATTTAGGGTTTAGACTTAGGTTTAGTTTAGGTTTAGGTTTTATTTTAGAGTTTAAACAGGTTTAGAGTTAGTTTAGGGAGGTTAGGAGTTTAGGTTTAAGTTTAGGTTAGTTTAAGTTTAGTTTAGGTTTAGGTTTATTGGGTTTAAGTTTAGGTTATTTAGGTTTACATTAGGTTATTTAGGTTTAGGTTTAGGTTTAGGTTTAGGTTTAGGGTTTAGTTAGGTTTAGGGTGGATTTAGGTAGTTAGGTTTTAGAGTTTAGAGTTTAGGTGAGTTTAGTATAGGTTTTGGGTTATATGTTTATGGTTTATAGTTTAAGGTTTACGATTTAGGGTTTAGGGTTTAAGGTTTAGGGCTTGGAATTTAGAGTTTAGGGTTTTTAGGGTTTAGGGTTTGGGGTTTATGGTTGTAGGTATTAAGTTTTAGGGTTTAGAGTTTTTGGGTTTAGGTTTTAGGGTTTATGATTTAGGGTTTTAGGATTTAGCATTTAGGGTTTAAGATTTAGGGTTTAGGCTTTAGGGTTTAGTATTTAAGGTTTATGGTTTTTAGGGTTTAGGGTTTAGGGTTTAGGTTTTAGGTTTAGGGTTTAGGGTTTAGGGTTTAGGTTTTTTTTAATAGAGAACAAATTTTATATTCAACATTTCTTCTTTTTGATTTCACCAACCACGTAGTGCACCAAGTTTTCTAGAACACAAATGACAATATAGATAAAAAATGAGCACATATGGAGAAAATCAAAAACCCTAGATAACTAGAACTGTCTCTACTCTAATGACAGTTTCATCAGTAATATATCGGATCAACTGATCTTTAGTTTCTCTAGTTCCCATCATAACCACCACCGCCTCTTGAGCAATGGGATCCACCATCATATCCTCGATCTATTCATCCGTGACCACCATGGTTGTAACCTCCATCGCTCCTCCAGCCTCCATAACCACCACAACTCCCACCACAACCTCCATATCCAACAGCACCTCCAGATCCCCCACTACCACTATGATAACCACCATCTCCACCTTCGCCTCAACCATGACATCTAGACTGAGCCTAGTTGACGCTGATGTTCCTGTCATCGAGGTTTGGCCCATTATGAGGGTTTAGGTTTAAGTTTAGGTTTTAGGGTTTAGGTTTATTTTTATTGATTTATTTAGTTTCTTTAGGTTTAGGTTTAGGGTTTAAGGCTTAGGGTATAGGATTTAGGGTATAGGGTTTAAGGTTAGGCTTTAGGGTTTTAAGTTTTAGTGTTTAATGTGTAAGGTTAGGATTTAGAGCTTAGGGTTTAGGGTTTAGGGTTTAGGGTTTAGTGTTTAGGCTTTAGGGTTCAGGGTTTTTAGGGTTTAGGGTTTAGGGTTTAGTGTTTAGGGTTTATGCTTTAGTGTTTTGGGTATTTATGGTTTAGGGTTTAGGGTTTAGGGTTAGCTTAGTGTTTAGGGTTAGTTTAGGGTTTAGAGTTTAGGGTTTGAGGTTTTAGGGTTTAGGGGTTAGGGTTTAGAGTTTAGAGTTTATGGTTTAGGTTTTAGGGTTTGGGTTTTGAGTTTAGGGTTTAGGGTTTAGGATTTAGGGTTTATGGTTTAGGGTTTTATTTATTTTATTATTATTATTTAAATTAAGTAAATCTATAGGTTCAAGTTTATTTAGTTTATTTTTTATTTATTTTAGTTTATTATTATTTTTTTATTTTGGTTTAATTTCATTTTTATTTAGTTTAGATTATTTATTTTAGGTTTATTTATTTTATTTTAGGTTTTTCCTTTAGTTTATTTTTTAGGATTAAGTTCAAGTTTAGGTTTATTTTATAATTTAGTTTTATTTTTATTTTACTTTTTAGGTTTAGGTTTTTATTTTATTTTTAAGTTTATGTTTAGATTTTCATTTTATTTTTTTAAGTTTAGGTTTTAGGTTTTTATTTTAGGTTTTTTTTTTACTTTAATTTTAGTTTATTTTTAGTTTATTTTATTTTATTTAGTTTAGGTATAGGTTTAAGTTTAGTTTATTTTCGGTTAAGGTTTTATGTATTTTAGTTTAGTTTATTTTAGTTTAAGTTTTGGTTTATTTTATTTTTATTATAGGTTTATGTTTATTTTAGTTTAGGGTTTGAGTTTTATTTTTTTTATTAATTTTTATGTTTATTTTCTAGTTTTAGGACTTTATTTAGTTTTTATTTTATTTTATTTTAGTTTTATTTTTTTTAGGTAAAATTTTTATTTTATTTAAGTTTCTTTATTTTTTTAGTTTAGTTTAGCTTTTTATTTAGTTTATTTTAGTTCTATTTTAATTTTTTATTTTATTTTTTTTTTAGGTTTAGGTTTAAGTTTTAGTTTAGGTTTTTATTTTATTTTATTTTATTGGGTTAGGTTTTTTTATTTATTTTATTTTTATTTTTTTATTTAGCTTAGGTTTAGGTTTTTAGCTTTTTAAGGTTTAGGGTTTAGTTTAGGTTAGTTTAGGGATTAGGGTTTAGGGTTTAGGGCTTAGGGCTTAGGGTTTAGGGTTTAGGATTTATAGTTTAGGGTTTAAGGTTGGGGTTTTTACAATTTGAGGGTTTAGAGTTTAAGGTTTTTGGTTTTTTTTATAAAAGAGAACAAATTTAGATTTAATATTTCTTCTTTTTAATTTCATCAACCAAGTAATAAGTTTTAGACACAGAGACAACATAGATATAATGAGCATGCATAGAGAAAATCAAAATTAGATAACTAGAATCATTTCTACTATAAAGACATTTATAGCAGTCGGATCATCATTCTTATTTCTCTAGTTCCCATGAACCACCAGGCCTCTCGATTGGATCCACCATCATATCCCGATGTCTGTTTTAACCTCAGGTATTGTCTTTCCATCACACCACCTCCATATCCACCATGATCCCCACCTAGGTTTTATTTAGTTCACCAAATCTAGAAGGTTTGATTGATTTTCACCATCAAGGTTCATTCTTAGGTTTAGGTTTAGGTTTAGGTTTATTATGTTTTAGGGTTTAGGTTTCTTTTTTAATTTATTTAGTTACTTTAAGTTTAGGTTAAAGATTTGGTGTTTATGATTTAGGGTGTAGGGTTAGGGTTTAGGGTTTATGGTTTAAAGTTTTAGGGTTTATGCTTTTAAGGTTTAAGGTTTAGGGCTATGGTTTAGGGTTTAGGTTTCAAGGTTTAGTGCTTAGGTTTTTGGGTTTGGGCTTTTTAGGGTTTAGAGTTTTTGGTTTTGGGTTTAGGGTTTTACGATTTAGGGTTTAGGGTTTAGGATTTAGGGATTAAGGTTTGGGTTTAGGGTTTAGGGTTTATGGGCAAAAGGTTTTAGGTTTTAGGGTTGTCTAGGGTTTAGGGTTTAGGGTTTAGGATTTAGGGTTTAGTGTTTAGGATTTAGGGTTTTAGGTTTAGGTTTAAGTTATTTTGATTTGGGTTTTTTTGTTTTAGGTTAGGGTTTAAGGTTGTTTAGTTTTATTTGGTTTAGGTTTAGGGTTTATGGTTTTAGGGTTTTAGGTTTAGGTTTATGGTTTTAAGGTTTATATATTCATTTAGGTTTAATTTAGGTTTGGTTTAGTTTAGGTTATTTAATATTTAGGGTTTCTAGTTTATTTATGTTTGATTTAGTTTATGGTTTATGGTTTTAGTTTAATTTTTTATTTATGGTTTTAGTTATTATTAGTTTAGTTTATTTAGTTTATTTTCTCTTTATTTTAGTTTATTTTACTTTTAGTTTTATTAGTTTAGTTTATTTATATTAACCTTATTTATTTTAGTTTAGTTTTTTTTGTTTATTTTTTAGGTTTAGTTTTTATTTTTTATTATTAGGTTTAGGTGTAGGTTTTTATTTTATTTTTTTTAGGTTTAAGTTTTAGGTTTATTTTTATGTTTTATTTTTTAGTTTAGGCTTAGGTTTAAATTTACTTTATTTTTTTTTATTTAGTTTAGGCATAGGTTTAGGTTTAGTTTATTTAGGTTTAGGTTTAGGTTTTACTTATTTTAGTTTAGTTTATTTTAGTTAAGGTTTAGGTTTATTTTTTTTATTTATTTTAGTTTTTTTAAGTTTAGGGTTTATGTGTTATTTTTTATTTATTTTTAGGTTTCATTTTTAGGTTTAGGTTTTTATTTAGTTGTTATTTTATTTGATCTTAGGTTTATTTTTATTTTTATTTTAGGTTTAGTTTTTATTTTATTTAGCTTTTTTATTTTTAGGTTTATTTTATTTTTTTTTAGTTTAGATTTTTATTTTATTTTATTTTATTTTAGTTTTTTTTCTATTTTAGGTTTAGGTTCAGGTTTTGGTTTAGGATTAGTTTTAGTTTAGGTTTTTACTTTATTTTATTTTATTATTTATTTAGGTTTAGGATTTAAGGTTTAGGGTTTAGGGTTTAGGATTTATGGTTTAGGGTTTTAGGGTTTTAGGGTTTAGGGTTTTGTTTAGGGTTTAGTGTTTACTTTTGGGTTTAAGTTTTAGGTTTAGGGTTTAATTTAGTTTAAGGCTTATTTTTGGGTTTAAGGTTAGTTTAGATTTTTTTTTTTTAGTTTTGGGTTTAGGGTTTAGGGTTTTAGGGTTTATTTTATTTCTTATTTTTTAAAATTAAGTAAATTGAGGGTTTATTTAGTTTACTTTTTTATTTGTTTTAGTTTAATTCATTTTTTTTATTTTTATTTAGAATTATTTTATTTTATTTAATTGTTTATTTATTTTAGTTTAGATTTTTTATTTTAGTTTATTTTTTAGGTTTTGTTTTGGTTTAGATTTATTTTTTAGTTTAGTTTTATTTTATTTTATTTTTTAGGTTTATGTTTATATTTTATTTTAGTTTTAGGTTTAGATTTTTTTTTTAGGATTAGGTTTAAGTTTGATTTTAGGTTTATTTTAGGTTTTATTTTTTTAGTTTAGGGTTTAGGATTTTTTCAAAAAAATTAAGTAAATTAGTGTTTAGGTTTATTTAATTTATTTAGTATATTTATTATGTATTTTAGATTATTTTATTTTATTTTTTATTTAGGTTTATTTTATTTTATTTAGTTTAGTTTTTTATATTAGGTTTATTTATTTTAGTTTAGGTTTTCATTTTTTATTTTAGGTTTAGGTTTTTTTATAGTTTTATTTTATTTTGTTTTAGCTTTAGATTTATTTTATTTTTAGGTTTAGGTTTAGGTTTTTATTTTTTAATTTGAGGTTTAGGTTTTTTTTAGGTTTATTATTTACTTTAGGTTTAGGTTTATTTTTTTATTATAGTTTATTTTATTTTGTTTAGGTTTAGGTTTAGGTTTAGTTTATTTTTTGGTTTAGGTTTATTTATTTTAGTTTAGTTTATTTTAGTTTAGGTTTAGGTTTATTTTATTTTTTATTAGGTTTTATTTTTTTTTAGGGTTTATGTTTTATTTTAGGTATATTTTTTTAGGTTAAGTTATTTATTTAGTTTTATTTTATTTTTTTATTTTATGTTTATTTTATTTTTATTTTAGGTATAGTTGTAATTTTATTTAGGTTTTTTATTTTTTAGTTTAGTTTAGGTTTTTATTTATTTTATTTTAGTTATGTTTTTTTTTTTTTTTTTAGGTTTAGGTTTAGCATTTTATTTTATTTTATTTTATTTTGGTTTATGTTTTTTATTTATTTTAATTTTAGTTTTTATTTAGTTTAGTTTTAGATTTTTAGCTTTTTAGGGTTTAAGGTTTAAGGTTTAAGGTTAGTTTAAGGTTTAGGGTTTAGGGTTTTGGGTTTAGGGTTTGGGGTTTTTAGGGTTTAGGGTTTAGTGTTTAAGTTTTAGGTTATGGTTTAGGTTTTAGTTTAGGGTTTAAGGTTTTTATTTTTTTTTAAGAGAATAAATTCATATTCAACATTTCTTCTTTTTGATTTCAGCAACCAGGTAACACACCAAGTTTTCTAAGACATTAGTGACAACATAGGTAAAAGATGTACATGAATAGAGCAAATCAAAAACCCTAGATAACTAGAACAATCTCATTAAGAATAGTTTTCATATCAGATCACCCATTCTTTTAGTTTCTCCATTTAACCACCTCTCGATTAATGGGATCCATCATATCCCGATCTCTGCCACCACCATGGGTGTAACCTCCATCTCCTCCCTCCATAAGTGCTTAACCACCACCTCCATATCCACGCTCTAGATCCCCACCATCACTTGATGCTAATGCCTTCACCTCCACCACTATCTAGGTTGTGCCTTATGATGTTTATCAAGGTTCTTCCATTTTAGGTTTAGTTTAGGTTTTAGGGTTTAGTTTCTTTTTTTAATATATTTAGTTACTTTAGGTTTAGGTTTAGGGTTTAGGGTTTTTAGGGTAGGTTTAGGGTTTAAAGTTTTAGGGTTTATTCTTTTAGTTTAAGGTTAGGTTAGTTTAGGTTTAGTTTTATTTAGGTTTAGGGTTTTAGGGTTTAGTTAGGTTTAGGTTTAGTTTATTTAGGGTTTAGGTTTAGGGTTTAGGAGTTTAGTGTAGGGTTTAGTTTAGTTTAGGTTTATTCTTTTAGGTTTAGTTGTTAGAGTTTAGGTTTAGGTTTAGAGTTTAGTATTTAAGTTTAGGTTAGTTTTAAGTTTAGTTTAGGTTTAGGTTTAAGTTTATTTAGAGTTTAGGTTAGGGTTTAGGTTTAGGGTTTAGGTTTCTTTAAGGTTTAGGTTTTTTTAGGTTTAGGTTTTCTTTAGGGTTTAGGTTTAAGTTTAGGTTTAGGTTTAGGCTATGGTTTAGGGTTTAGGGTTTAGGGTTTAGTATTTTAAGGGGGTTTGTGATTTATGGTTTAGGCTTTATGGTTAGTTTTAGGTTTAGGGTTTAGGGTTTAAGGTTTATGGGTTTTTAGGGTTTAGGGTAAAGGATTTTGGGTTTAGGGTTTCAAGGGTTTAGGGTTTATGGTTTAGGATTTATGGTTTAGGGTTTAGGGTTTATGGTTTAGGGTTTAGGGTTTATGGTTTAGGGTTTAAGGTTTAGGGTTGTAGGTTTATGTTTAGGGTTTAGGGTTAGTTTAGGTTTAGGTTTAGGTTTAGATTTAGGGTTTAGGGCATTTATGGTTTTAGGGTTTAGGGTTTTAAAATCAAAATAAATGTTTTTAGGTTTTAGTTTATTTAGTTTATTTTCAATTTATTTTAATTTATTTCTTTATTTTATTTAGGTTTATTTTATTTATATTTAGTTTAGTTTATTTAAATTAAGTTTATTTATTTTAGTTTAGGTTTTTTAATTTTAGTTTGGGTTTTTTATTTTAGTTTTTTATTTAGGTTTAGGTTTGGTTTAAGTTTATTTTTAGTTTATTTTATTTTATTTTTATTTTATTTTATTTTTTAGGTTTAGGTTTTATTTTTTTATTAGGTTTAGGTTTAGGTTTTTAATTTATTTTTAAGGTTTAGGTTTTAAGTTGTTATTTTAGGTTTATTTTTAGGTTTTATTTTCTAGTTTAGGTTAGGTTTATTTTTATTTTATTTTATTTTATTTAGTTTAGGTTTAGGTTCAGGTTTAGTTTATTTTAGGTTTAGCTTTATGTTTTATTTATTTTAGTTTATTTATATTTTAGTTTAGGAGGTTTATTTTATTTTTTATTTATTTTTTTTTTTTTTTTTTTTTTTTTTTTTGAGTTAGGGTTTATGTATTATTTTTTATTTATTTTTAGGTTTATTTTAGGTTTATTTTTTTTTTTTTTTTTAGGTTTTATTTTATTTTTAGTTTATTTTATCTTAGTTTATTTTAATTTATTTTAGGTTTAGTTTTGATTTTATTTAGGTTTATTTTAATTTTTTTACTATATGTTTTTATTTATTTTATTTTAATTTAGTTTTTTTCTATTTTATTTTATTTTTAGGTTTAGGTTTAGGTTTAGGTTTTAGTTTAGGTTTTTAGTTTATTTTATTTTATTTTTTTATTTTGGTTTAGGTTTTAGGGTTTAGGATTTAGGATTTATGGTTTAAGGTTTTAGTGTTTAGGGTTTAGGATTTAGGGTTTAGTGTTTAGGGTTTAGGGTTTAGGTTTTAGTTTAGGGTTTAAGCTTTAAGATTTAGGGTTTAAGGTTCTTTTTTTAACAAAATTTAGGGTTTAGGGTTTTG
The DNA here is from genome assembly GCA_021442155.1 of Cymbidium sinense. Classification (NCBI taxonomy): domain Eukaryota; kingdom Viridiplantae; phylum Streptophyta; class Magnoliopsida; order Asparagales; family Orchidaceae; genus Cymbidium; species Cymbidium sinense. Next base: position 1,921,901 of record CM038215.1, on the reverse strand, counting down.
GGTTTAGTGTTTAGGCTTTTAGGGTTTAGGGTTTAGGGTTTAGCGCTTTGGGTTTAGGGTTGAGGGTTTTAGGGTTTGTAGTTTATTATTTTTTATTTTTATTTTTATTATTTTTTAAAATTAAGTAAACTAGGAGGTTTAGGTTTATTTAGTATATTTCATTTTTTTATTTTTTTTAGGTTTATTTTTATATTTATTTAGTTTATTTTATTTAATTTAGTTTAGGTTTTTTATCTTAGTTTATTTTTTAGGTTGAGGTTTAGCTTTAGATTATTTTTTAGTTTCTTTACAATATATTTTCTTTTATTTTATTTTTTATTATTATTTAGGTTAATTTTTAATTTAATTTAATTTAATTTATTTATATTAGGTTTATTTATTTTAGTTTAGATTTTTTATTTTGGTTTATTTTTTAAGTTTAAGTTTATTTTTTTATTTAGTCTTATTTTCATTTTATTTTTTAGGATTAAGTTTTATTTTTTATTATTAGATTTAGGTTTAGGTTTAGGTTATTATTTTATATTTTTAGGTTTAGATTTAAGGTTTTTATTTTGGGTTTATTTTTAGGTTTTATTTTTTAGTTTAGACTTAGGTTTATTTTTGGTTTATTTCATTTTATTTAATTTAGGGTTAGGGTTAGGTTTAGGTTTAGTTTATTTTGGGTTTAGGTTTTGGTTTTATTTATTTTAGTTTAATTTATTTTATTTTAGGCTTAGGTTTATTTTATTTTGTTTATTTTATCTATTTATTTTAGGATTATGTTTTTTAGTTTAGGGTTTAGGTGTTATTTTTTATTTATTTTTAAGTTTTATTTTTAGGTTTATTTTTTACGTTGTGGTTTTTATTTAGTTTTTATTTTATTTTATCTTAGGCTTATTTTATTTTTATTTTAGGTTTATTTTTAATTTTATTTAGGTTTTTTATTTTAGGTTTATTTTATTTTTCTATTTAGTTTAGGTTTTTATTTATTTTATTTTAGTTTAATTTTTATTTTCTATTTTATTTTATTTTTAGGTTTAGGTTTAGTTTAGTTTTAGGTTTAGGTTTAGGTTTAGGTTTAGGTTTTAGTTTATGTTTTAATTTTATTTTATTTTATTTTGTTTATTTAGGTCTTGGTTTTAGGGTTTAGGGTTTTAGACCTTTGGGTTTTGGATTTAAGGTTTATTATTAAGTGTTTAGGGTTTTTAAGGTTTAGGGTTTAGGGTTTAGGTTTTAGTTTTAGTGTTTAATTTTTAGTTTAGGTTTTAGGGTTTAGGATTTAGGGTTTAAGGTTTAGGGTTTAAGGTTTTTTTCATAGAGTTTATGGTTTAGGATTTAGGATTTAGGGTTTAGGGTTTTGGGTTTTAGGGTTTAGGGTTTAGGGTTTAAGGTTTAGGGTTTAAGGTTTAGGGTTTAGGTTTTAGGGTTAAGGGTTAGGGTTTAGGGATGTATGTTTAGTGTTTAGGATTTAGGTATAGGATTTAGGTTAAAGTTTTTTTTTTAATTATTTTTTATTATTTTATTATTTTGTTTTTTTTAATTAAGTAAACTTGTAGGTTTAGGTTTATTTAGTTTATTTTTTTATTTATTATAGTTTATTTTATTTTTATTTTATTTAGTATTTTTATTTTATTTAGTTTAGTTTATTTATTTTAGTTTAGGTTTTAGTTTTTTATTTTTGGTTTAGGTTTAGCTTTATGTTTATTTTTAGTTTAGTGTTATTTTTATTTTATTTTTTAGGTTTAGGTTTTATTTTTTTTTTTTAGATTTAGGTTTACATTTTTATTTTATTTTTTTAGGTTCAGGTTTTAGGTTTTTATTTTAGGTTTATTTTTAGGTTTTATTTTTTTAGTAAATGGTTTAGGATCTTTTTTGAAAAATTAAGTAAATGGGCAAGTTTAGGTTTATTTTAGTTTATTTCATTTTTCATTTTTATTTAGGTTTATTTTAATTTTTATTTAGTTTAGTTTATTTACATTAGGTTCATATATTTCAGTTTAGGTTTTTTATTTTATTTTAATTTATTTCTTAGGTTTAGGTTTAGGTTTATTTTTTAGTTTAGTTTTATTTTTAATTTTATTTTTTAGGTTTAAGTTTTATTTTTTATTATTAGGTTTAAGTTTAGGTTTTTAATTTATTTTTTAAGTTTAGGTTTTAGGATGTTATTTTATGTTTTTTTAGGTTATATTTTTTAGTTTAGGCTTAGGTTTATTTTCATTTTATTTTATTTTATTTAGTTTAGGTTTAGTTTACTTTAGGTTTAGGTTTAGGTTTTATTTATTTTAGCATAGGTTTAGGTTTATTTTATTTTGCTGATTTTATTTTTATTTTAGGTTTAAAGTTTTTTTTAGTTTAGGGTTTAGGTGTTATTTTTTATTTATTTGTAAGTTTTATTTTTAGGTTTATTTTTTAGGTTTAGGTTTTTTTATTTAGTTTTTATTTTATTTTATCAAGGTTTATTTTATTTTTATTTTAAGTTTAGTTTTTATTTTATTTAGGTTTTATTTTATTTTTTGGTTTAGTTTAGGTTTTTATTTATTTTATTTTAGTTTAGTTTTTATTTATTTTAGTTTAAGTTTAGGTTTATTTTATTTTTATTTTATGTTTAAGTTTTTCTTTTCAGTTTAGGATTAAGGTTTTATTTTTTATTTATTTTCAGGTTTTATTTTAGGTTTATTTTTAAGGTTTAGGTTTTTATTTAGTTTTTATTTTTTTAGGTTTTTTTATTTTTATTTTAGGTTTAGTTCTTATTTTATTTAGGTTTTTTAGTTTTTTGTTTAGGTTTTAATTATTTTATTTTAGTTTAGTTTTTTATTTATATTTTATGTTATTTTTTAGGTTTAGTTTAGGTTTAGATTTTAGTTATGTTTGTATTTGTTTTATTTTTTTTTATTTTATTTTGTTTTAGGTTTTTTTTTTCATTATTATATTTTTATATTTTATTTAGTTGTTTAGGTTTTTCCTTTTTTAGGGTTTAGGGTTAGTTTAGGGTTTAGGGATTAGGGTTTAGGGTTTGGGATTTAGGGATTAGGGTATAGTGTTTAAGGTTTAGGGTTTAGATTTTAGGGTTTAGGGTTTAGGGTTTAGCATTTTAGGGTTTAGGGTTTAGGGTTTACGATTTAGGGTTTAGGGATTTTAGGGTTTAGGGTTTAAGTTTACAATTTATGGTTTAGGTTTAAGGTTTAGGGTTCAAGTTTTAGTTTAGGGTTTAGGGTTAATAGGGAATAAATTCAGATTCAACATTTCTTCTTTTTTGAATTCATAAACCATGTAACACACAAAGTTTTCTATGACACAAGCGATGACATTGATAAAAAAATAAGTATGCATAGAACAAATAAAAACCCTAGATAGCTAGAACTATCTCCACTATAAATTAAGAGTTCCATAAGCAGCAGATCGGATTGACCATTTTTCAGTTTCTCAAGTTCTGATCAAAACCACCCCAGACTCTCGAGTAACGGGATCCACCATCATATCCCCAATCTCTCCTTCCATCACCATATAACCCTAACTCCCTACCTCCATAACCATCCAACCACCACCTCCATATCCTCCAACACCTCGAGATAATCCACTTTTTTTAAATCAAAAGTGGGAGAATGTTCTTGCCAAAAAAAAAGTGGTACAAGGTCCTTAAAGGGATAAATCTCTAAACTCGCTTAAAGAGCTGATTAGACTAAAATTGATAAATCCCTCTACCTATTACAAGAAAACCAAAGCGAAAGAAAAGATAAAACTAAGAAAGAAACATCATAGAATTCCAAGAAGGGTGCCAAAGACATTGATTTCTGAATCTTAGAGATGAACAAACCACCTGACCCCAAACCTCAAATCGGTAAAGAACTTAAGATATAGATAATTATCTAGAAATAAGGACAAGCTTAAGTACACAAAAGAAACAAAATGATAAAAATCTTAGATAAGGCTCGTTATCACATTCATCTCAATGGGTTATAGGATATGTGAGCATCCAATCTTCAAAAGAAGGGTTGCAATTACATATGGTGCTACCAACCAAAAGGATAATAGGGGAAACATCCCAGCCATCATAGCCAACTTACCTCGATTAAACCAAATAGCCAATAGCCAAGAGCTAGCCAAGTTCCAATATCTATTATCAAGATTAAATAGGCAACTAACTAGTAAAACATCTAGCCAAGTCAGAGCAAAGCAACCAACCAAACAAGATAGCAGCCAAGAAATAGCCACCATCAAAGCTACCCAAAACAAACAAAGACCAAAGGTAAAAAAACCAAAAATTCATGCAGATCCACCAACTAATAGCAAGCTACCATCAAGGCCATCTAAAAACATAGCGGAATTGATATAGCAATAGAGCCAAGAATAGCCTAAACCACAAACAAGTTCATCCCATAATAGAAAGAAATGACAAGCCAATGGGCCATCCAGCCAATAGGCAAACACCACAAAAAAACTTTCACAAACCACCAGAAAAGGGGAACGAAAACTAGATAGTAGGTAACAGCTCTAGAGAGAGTAACTCAGCCCAGGAAGGAACAAAGCCAACGCCAGGCTCAACCAATAATCATGACACCAGATAGACAAAACTGAAAGCAAAAGGCTAGAAAATATGATAGCCATCAAGCAACCACCAGCAAATAAACCCTCACAAGGAAAAGAAGAGACTAGGGAAAAAAATAAGCAAGCTCTGAAGTTTACCAATCACTAGGCCATCCTAAAACCAACACAGTAAGACACCAATAAGAATAGAGAGCCACCAAAACCAGAGGGCAACCAAAGCTCAATGGTACCAACCAGAAATAATCTAGACCTCAATCAGAAGGAGATACTATTCTTAGGGTTCAAGTTTTGGTTTATTAGGTTTTAGGGCTTAGGTTTATTTTTTAATTTATTTAGCTACTTTATGTTTAGGTTTAGGGTTTATGGTTTAGGGTTGTAGGTTTTAGGGTTTAGGGTTTAGTATTCAGGGTTTAGGTTTTAGGGTTTAGGGTTTATCATTTAGGGTTTAGGGTTTAGGGCTTTTATGGTTTAGCGTTTACATTTTAGGTTTAGGATTCAAGTTTTAGCTAAGGGTTTTGGGTTTTTATTTTTTTTAACAGAGAACAAATTCATATTCATCATTTCTTCTTTTTGATTTCATCAACCAAGTAACAGACCAAGTTTTCTAAGACATAAGCGAAGACATAAATAAAAAATGAGCACTCATAGAGAAAATAAAAAACCTTAGATAACTAGAACCGTCTCTATTATAAAGACACAGTTCCATAATTAGTAGATCGAATCAATCATTCTTCAGTTCCCATCAAAACCACCCCGGCCTCTCAAGTACCGGGATACACCATCATATCCCTGATCTCTCCCTCTGCCACCACCACGATTGTAACCTTCATCTCCTCTCCTCTCCCCTGCTTCTGCCACCTCCATATCCACCAACACCTCCAGAGACCCCACCACCACTGAGATAACGGTTGCATCTACCTTCATCTCCACCACCAGATCTAGACTGAACCTGGTTGACGGTGATGTTCCTACCGTCAAGGTTCTGCCCATTTTTAGGGTTTAGGTTTAGGTTTATTAGGTTTTAGGGTTTAGGTTTAGGTTTAGGTTTAGGTTTAATAGGTTTTAGGGTTTAGGTTTACTTTTTAATTTATTTAGTTACTTTAGGTTTAGGTTTAGGGTTTGGGGTTTAGGGTTTAGGGTCTATGGTTCGGGTGTAGGGTTTAGGGTTTATTGTTTAGGGTTTAGGGTTTATGATTTAGGGTTAGGGTTTAGGGTTTAACGTTTAGAGTTTTTTAGGGTTTAGTGTATATGGTTGTAGGTTTAGGGTTTAGGCTTTAGGGTTTAGGGTTTAGTGTTTAGGGTTTAGGGTTTTTTTTTTTTAAAATTAAGTAAACCGATAGGTTTATGTTTATTTAGTTTAATTAGTTTATTTTTTATTTATTTTAGTTTAATTTATTTTTTATTTTTATTTAGGTTTATTTTTTATTTTTATTTAATTTAGTTTATTTATTTTACATTTCTTTATTTTATTTTAGGTTTTTTATTTTGTTTATTTTTTAGGTTTAGGTTTAGGTTTAGGTTTATTTTTTAGTTTAGTTTTATTTTTATTTTTTTAATTTTAGGTTTTGTTTTTTATTTTTAGGTTTAGGTTTTGGTTTTTATTTTATTTTTTGTAGTAAGGTTTATTTTTATTTTCTTAAGTTGAGCTTTTATTTTTTATTTTTAGGTTTAGGTTTAGCTTTTTATTTTATTTTTTGAGGTTTAGGTTTTAGGTTTTTATTTTAGGTTTATTTTTAGATTTTATTTTATATATTTGGTTTATGTTTAGTTTTAGTTTATTCTATTTTATTTAGTTCAGCATTTGGTTTAGGTTTAGTTTATTTTATTTTTAGGTTTATGTTTTATTTATTTTAGTTTAGGTTTAGGTTTATTTTATTTTTATTTTAGGTTTACATTTTTTTAGTTTAGGATTTAAATTTTATATTTTATTTATTTTTAGGTTTTATTTTTGGGTTTTTTTAATTTAATTCTTTTTAGTTTTTATTTTATTTTTTATATGTTTATTTTATTTTTATTTTAGGTTGAGTTTTTATGTTATTTAGGTTTTTTTAGTTTAGTTTAGGTTTTTGTTTAATTATTTTATTTTATTTTCTTTTTATGTTTTGGTTTAGCTTTTAGTTTATGTTTTTATTTTATTTTTTTTTATTTTTGGTTTTTTATTTATTTATTTTATTATTAGGTTTTATTTATTTTAGGTTTATGTTTTTAGCTTTTTAGGGTTTAGGGTTTGGGGTTTAGGGTTGTTGGTTTTGGGGTTTAGGGTTTAGGGTTTAGGGTTTAGGGTTTAGGGTTAGGATTTTTTTTATTTATTTTTTATTTATTTTAAAATTTTTTTTAGGTTTGGGTTTTCATTTTGTTTTTATTTTATTTTATTTTAGGCTTATTTCATTTTTATTTTAGGTTTAATTTTTATATTATTTAGGTTTTTTATTATTTAGTTTAGTTTAGGTTTATATTTATTTTATTTTAGTTTAGTTTTTTTCTTTTTTGGTTTAGGTTTAAGTTAATGTTGTATTTTATGTTTATATTTTATTTTATATTTTTATTTTATTTAGGTTTAGGTTTTCTTATTTATTTTATTTAGTTTAGGTTTTAGGTTTTTATTTTAATTTTATATTTATGTTTTATTTTTTACTTTAGGTTTAGGTTTATTATTATTTTATTTTGTTTAGGGTTTAGGTATAGGTTTTACTTATTTTAGTTTAGTTTATTTTAATTTAGGATTAGGTTTATGTTATTTTTATTTTAGGTTTAGTTTTTTTTTAGTTTAGGGTTTTGGTTTATTTTTTATTTATTTTCAAGTTTATATTTTAGGTTTATGTTTTTATTTAGTTTATATTTTCTTTTATTTTAGGTTTATTTTAAGTTTATTTTTTTACTTTACATTTAGCTTTTATTTTATTTTGGTTTTTGTTCTTAGATTTATTTTATTTTTTTAGTTTAGTTTAAGTTTTTATTTATTTTATTTTAATTTATTTTAATTAGTTTATTTTATTCTTTTTAGGTTTAGGTTTAAGTTTTTTATTTATTTTATTTTTAGATTTTATTTAGTTTAGGTTTAAGTTTTTTGGTTTTTAGGGTTTAGGGTTTATGATTTAGGGTTTAGTGTTAAGGGTTAGGGTTTAGGGTTTAGGGAATAGTGTTTAGGCTTTAAGGTTTAAGGTTTTTAGGGTTTAAGGTTTAGGGTTTAGGGTTCTGGATTTAGGATTTAGGGTTGGCTTAGATTTTAGGGTTAGTTTAGAGTTTATGGTTTAAGGTTTAGAGTTTAGGCTTCAGGGCCTAGGGTTTTTATGGTTTTGTGTTTAGGGTTTAGGGTCAATTTAGGGTTTATGGTTTTAGGGTTTTTAGGGTTTAGGGTTTAGGATTAGGGTTAGGGTTTAGGGTTTAGGGTTTAATATTTAGGGTTGTAGGTTTATGGTTTAATGTTTAGGTTTTAGATCTTAGGGTTGCGGGTTTAGGGTTTTAGGGTTTAGGGTTTAGGGTTTTTAGGGCTTAGGGTTTAGGGTTTAGGTTTTAGGTTTAGGGTTTAGGGCTCTTATTATTATTATTATTTCAATAAAGAACAAATTCAATTTCAACATTTCTTCATTGTGATTTCATCAACCAAGTAACACACCAAGTTTTCTAAGATACAACGACATAGATCAAAAGTGAGCATGCATATAGCAATTCAAAAACCCTAGATAACTAGAACCATCTCTACTGTAAAGACATAGTTCCAAAAGTAGTAGAACGGATCCACCGTTCTTTAGTTTCTCTAGTTCCCATCAGAACCACCCCGACCTCTGGAGTAACGGGATCCACCATCATATTCTCGATCACTCCCTCTGCCACCACCGCGGTTGTAACCTCCATCGCTCCTCCTATCACCATAACCACCACTGCTCCGACCACCACCTCCATATCCACCAGCACATCCAGATCTCCCACCACCACTACTATAATTGTCGCCTCCACCTTCACCTCTACCGCTAGATATGGACTGAGCCTAGTTGATGGTGATTTCAAGCCACTAAGGTTCTGCCCATTCTTAGGGTTTTCATTTAGGTTTAGGCTTATTAGGTTTTAAGCTTTAGGATTATTTTTTTAATTTATTTAGTTATTTTAAGTTAGTCTTATGGTTTAGGGTTTAGGATTTAAGGTTTAAGGTTTAGGGTTTAGGGTTTAGGGTTTTTTTTTCAAAAAAATTAAGAAAACCTATAGGTTTAGGTTTACTTAGTTAATTTTTTTTATTTTTTATTTTTATTTACGTTTAATTTTTAATTTATTTAAGTTTTTATTTTTAGGTATAGTTTTTTAGTTTAGTTTAGGTTTTTATTTATTTTATTATAGTTTTATTTTTTATATAATTTATTTTAGTTTAATTTAGATTTTATATTTTATTTTATTTATTTTATTTAGGTTTTTTATTTTTATTTATTTTATATTTTATTTTTTAGGTTTTAGGTTTAGTTTTAGTTTTAGGTTTTAGGTTTAGGTTTTAATTTAGGTTTTAGGTTTAGGTTTAGGGTTTAGGGTTTAGTTTAAGGTTTAGGTTTAAGTTTAAGTTAGTTTAGGTTTAGTTTTAGGTTTAGTTTTTAGTTTTAGTTTAGTTGTAGTTTAGGTTTAGGTTTAGGATTTAGGTTTAGGTTTAGGTTTAGTTTTAAATTAAAAATTGGGTTTAGGTTTATTTAGTTTATTTTCTTATTTATTTTAGTTTATTTTAATTTTTAATATTATTTAGGTTTATTATTTATTTTATTTAGTTTAGTTTATTTATTTTAGATTAGTTTTTTATTTTTGTTTAAGTTTTAGGTTTTGGTTTAGGTTTAGGTTTATTTTTTAGTTTAGTTTTATTTTCATTAAATTTTTTAGGTTTAGGTTTTATTTTTTATTTTTAGGTTTAGGTTTATATTTTATTTCATTTTTTTACGTTTAGGTTTTAGGTTTTTATTTTAGGTTTATTTTTTTGTTTTATTTTTTAGTTTAGGTTTAGGTTTAATTTCAGTTTATTTTTTTATTTAGTTTAGGTAGGTTTTGTTTATTTTAGGTTTAGGTTTTATTTATTTTACTTTAGTTTATTTTAGTTTAGGTTTCTATTTATTTTATTTTGTTTATTTTAAGTTTAGGTTTTTATTTAATTTTTATTTTATTTTATTTTTATTTTATTTTATTTTTATTTTAGGTTTAATTTTTATTTTATTTAGGTTATTTAATTTTTGGTTTATTTTATTTTTTTAGCTTAGTTTAAGTTTTTATTTATTTTATTTAGTTTAGTTTTTATTTTTAATATTATTTTATTTTTAGGTTTAGCTTCAGGTTTAGGTTTAGGTTTTTGTTTAGGTTTTTAGTTTATTTATTTTATTTTATTTAGTTTTAGATTTTTATATTTATTTTTAGGTTTTATTTAGTTTAGGTTTAGTTTTTTAAGTTTTTTGGGTTTACGATTTAGTGTTGTAGGTTTTAGGGTTTAGGGTTTAGGATTTAGGGTTTAGATTTCAGTGTTTAAGGTTTAACATTTTAGGGTTTAAGGTTTAGGGTTTAGGGTTTAGGGTTTTATGGTTTAGGGTTTAGGATTTAGGGTTTAGGGTTGTAGCTTTAAGGTTAGTTTTAGGGTTTAGGATTAGGGTTTTTTATTTTTTTTTTTTTTTTAAAATTAAGTAAACTAGTATGTTTAGGTTTATTTAATTTATTTTTATTTATTTTATTTTTTATTTTTATTTAGTTTTATTTTTATTTCCATTTTTATTTAGTTTTATTTTTATTTCCATTTTTATTTAATTTTTATTTATTTTTATTTTATTTTATTTTTGGTTTATTTTATTTTGATTTTAGGTTTAGTTCTTATTTTATTTTGGTTTTTTATTTTTTAGTTTAGTTTAGGTTTTTATTTATTTTATTTTAGTTTAGTTATTATTATTTTTTCATTTTAAGTTTAGGTTTTTAGCTTTTTAGGGTTTAGAGTTTATGGTTTAGGGTTTAGGGTTTGGGTTTTAAGGTTTAGGGTTTAGGGTTTAGGGATTAGAGTTTGGGTTTTAGCATTTAGGGTTTAGGGTTTAGTGTTTTAGGGTTTAGGGTTTAGGTTTTTTATGGTTTAGGGTTTAGGGTTTAGGGTTTAGGGTTTAAGGTTTAGGTTTATAGTTCACATTTTAGTTTAGGGTTTAAGGTTTTTAGTTTTTTTAACAGGGAACAAATTTAGATTCAATATTTCTTATTTTTGATTTCATCAACTAAGTAACACACCAAGTTTTCTAAGACACTAGTGACGACATAGATCAAAAATGAGCATGCATAGAGCAAGTCAAAAACCTTAGATAACTAGAATTGTCTCTACTGTAAAGACACAATTCCATAAGTAGTAAATCAGATCATCCATTCTTCAATTTCTCTAGTTCCCATTAGAACACCCCGACCTCTCGAGTAGCGGGATCCACCATCATATCCCAGATCTCTCCCTCCGTCACTACCACGGCTGTAACCTCCATCGCTCTTCCCACCTCCATAACCACCACTACTCTGCCACTAATTCCATGTCCACCAACACCTTTAGATACCCCACTAGCACTGCGATAACCACCACCAGATCAAGACTAAACCTAGTTGACAGTGGTGTTCCTGCCGTCAAGGTGATGCACATTCTTAAGATTTAGGTTTAGGTTTAGGTTTATTAGGTTTTAGGGTTTGGTTTATTTTTTAATTTATTTAGTTAGTTTAGGTTTAGGTTTAGGGTTTGTGGTTTAGGGTTTAGGGTTTAGTGTTAGGGTTTGGAGTTTACTGTTTAGGGTTTAGGGCTTTAGGGTTTATGCTTTTAAGGTTTAGGGTTTAGGGTTTATGGTTTAGGGTTTAGGCTTTAGGGTTTTAGGGCTTATGCTTTTAAGGTTTAGGGTTTAGGTTTTAGTTTAGATTTAGTTTAGGTTTTGGTTGTAGGTTTAGGGCTTTGTTTAGGTTTAGGGTTTAGGGTTTAGGTTTAGGATTTAAGGTTTAAGGTTTTTTTTAAAAAAAAATTAAAATGATTGGTTTTTATTTTATTTAGTTTATTTTATTTATTTAATTTTATTTTTTTTTATTATGTTTTTTTTATTTTTATTTAGTTTTATTTATTTATTTAGGTTTATTTATCTTTATTTAGGTTTTTATTTTAGTTTATTTTAGGTTTAGGTTTAGTTTAGTTTAGTTTTAGTTTTAGGGTTTGGGGTTTAAGGTTTATGGTTGTATATTTTAGGGTTTAGGGTTTAGGGTTTAGGGTTTAGTTTAGGTTTAGGTTTAGGTTAGGTGGTTTATAGTTTAGGCTATAGGGTTTAGGCTTTTAGGGTTTAAGTTTAGTTTAGCGTTAGAGGTTTAGGTTTTTAAGGATTAGGATTTATGGTTTAGGGTTTAAAGTTAGGGTTAGGGTTTAGAATTTAGGGTTTAAGGATTAGGGTTTACAGTTTAGGGTTTAGGGTTAGTTTAGGGTTTAGGGTTTAGGGTTTACTATTTAGGGTTAAGGGTTTTTTAGGGTTTAGGGTTTAGGGTTTAGGGTTTAGGGTTTAGGGTTCAGGGTTTAGGGTTTAGTGTTTAGGGTTTAGGGTTTTAGGTATAAGGTTTATGGTTTAGGGTTTTTTTTAATTAAATAAAGTGGTAGGTTTAGGTTTGTTTAATTTATTTAGCCTATTTTAGATTTTTATTTAGGTTTATTTTTTATATTTATTTAGTTTAATTTATTTATTTTTTGTTTATTTAGTTTAGTTTAGGTTTTTTATTTTAGTTTATTTTTTAGGTTGAAGTTCAAGTTTATGTTTCTTTTTTTTTAGTTTTGTTTGATTTTTATTTTACTTTTTAGGTTTAGGATTTATTTTTTTTAGGTGTAGGTTTAAGTTTTTATTTTACTTTTTTTAAGTTTAAATTTTAGGTTTTTATTTTAGGTTTATTTTTAGGTTTTCTTTTTTAGTTTAGATTTTGGTTTATTTTTAGTTTATTTTACTTTTATTTAGTTTAGGTTTAGGTTTAGGTTTAGTTTAGTTTATTTTAGTTTAGATTTTTTTTATTTTAGGTCTAGGTTTTTTTTAATTTAGGGTTTAGGTTTTTATTTATTTATTTTTAAGTTATATTTAAAGATTTATTGTTCAGGTTTAGATTTTTATTTAGTTTTCATTTTATTTTATTTTTGGTTGATTTTATTTTTATTTTACCTTTAGGTTTTATTTTTAGGTTTATTTTATTTTTTAGTTTAGTTTAGTATTTTATTTCTTTTATTTTAGTTTATTTTTTTATTATATTTTGAGGTTTAGGTTTTTATTTTATTTTTTAGGTTTATATTTTAGGTTTATTTTTAGGTTTTATTTTTTAGTTTAGGTTTAGATTTTTTTTTTTAGTTTATTTTATTTTATTTAGTTTAGGTTTAGGTTTAGGTTTAGGTTTTATTTATTTTAGTTTAGTTTATTTTAGTTTAGGCTTAGGTTTATTTTATATTGTTTATTTCAATTTTATTTTTGGTTTAGGTTTCTTTTCTAGTTTAGAGTTTAGCTTTTATTTTTTTAGGTTTAGGTTTTTATTTTATTTTAGGTTTATTATATTTTTTTATGTATAGTTTTTATTTTATTTAGGCTTTTTATTCTTAGGTTTTTTTAAAGTTTAGTTTAGGTTTTTATTTATTTTATTTTAATTTATTTTTATTAATTTATTTTATTTTATTTTTAGGTTTAGGTTTAGGTTTTATTTTATTTTATTTTTATTTTATTTAGGTTAAGGTTTTTTATTTATTTTATTTTAGGTTTTATTTAGTTTAGGTTTAAGTGTTTAGGTTTTTAGGGTTTAGGGTTTAGGGTTTAGGGGTTAGGGTTGTTGGTTTTAGGGTATAGGGTTTAGTGTTTAGTGTTTAGGTTTTAGGGTTTCGGGTTTAGGGTTTAGGGTTTAGGAGTTTTAGGGTTTAGCATTTACATTTTAAGATTAGGGTTCAAGTTTTACTTTAGGGTTTTGGGTTTTTGGTTTTTTTTAATAAAGAATAAATTGATATTCAACATTTCTTATTTTTGATTTCATCAACCAAGTAATAGCCCAAGATTTTTAAGACACAAGTGAAGACATAAATTAAAAATGAGCACTCATAGAGAAAATAAAAAACCCTAGATAACTAGAACCGTCTCTACTATAAAGGCATGGTTCCATAAACAGTAGATTGAATCGGTCATTCTTCAATTTCTCCAGTTCCCATCAGAACCACCTTGGCCTCTCTAGTTGCGGGATCCACCATCATATCCCCAATTTCTCCTTTCCACTGCGGTAACTCTTCGCTTCCATAACCAAGACCTTGCTCACCACCTCCATATTCACCCGGCCATCCATATCCCCCACCAACTATGATAACGGCCCCATCCTTTTCTCATAGATCTAGGCGAGTGTGGTCGGCGATGTTCTCATCAAGGTTACGCCAATTTTTTAGGGTTTATGTTTATTAGGTTTTAGGGTTTAGGTTTAGATTTAGGTTTGTTAGGTTTTAGGATTTAGGTTTACTTTAGGTTTAGGTTTAGGGTTTGGGGTTCAGGGTTCAAGGTTTAGTTTAAATTTTAGGGTTTAGGGTTTATGGTTTAGGGTTTAGGGTTTAGGGTTTAGGGTTTTAGGGTTTATGCTTTTAGGGTTTAGGGTATAGGGTTATGGTTTAGAGTTTAGGGTTTAGGGTTTTTTAGGGTTTAGGGCTTAGGGTTGTTGGCTTAGTGTTTAGGATTTAGGGTTTAGGGTTTAGGGTTTAGGATTTACGGTTTATGATTTTTTAAAAAAATTAAGTAAACTTGTAGGTTTATATTTATTTAGTTTATTTAGTTTATTTTACTTTTTATTTTTATTTAGTTTAGTTTATTTATTTTACATTTATTTATTTTAGTTTAGATTTTTTATTTTTGTTTATTTTTTAGTTTAGCTTTATTTTTATTTTATTTTATAGGTTTAGATTTTTTTTTTTAAGGTCTAGGTATAGATTTTTATTTTATTTTTTTAGGTTTAGGTTTTATGTTTTTATTTTCGGTTTATTTTTAGATTTTATTTTTTACTTTTGGTTTAGGTTTATTTTTAGTTAATTTTATTTTATTTAGTTTACCTTTTGGTTTAGGTTCAGGTTTTATTTATTTTAGTTTAGGTTTAGGATTATTTTAATTTTATTTTATGTTTAGGTTTTTTTTAGTTTAGGGTTTAGGTTTTATTTTTTATTTATATTTAGGTTTTATTTTTAGGTTTTATTTAGTTTTTATTTTATTTTTTTATGTTTATCTTATTTTTATTTTAGATTTAGTTTTTATTTTATTTAGGTTTTTTATTTTTTTTTTAGTTTAGTTTTGGTTTTTATTTATTTTATTTTAGTTTAGTTTTTTATTTTATTTTCTTTCTATGTTTAAGTTTAGGTTAGTTAATGTTTTTATTTTATTTTATTTTTATTTTATTATGGTTTAGGTTTTTTATTTTATTGTGGTTTAGTTTAATTTATTTATTTTATTCTTAGGTTTTATTTAGTTTAGGTTTAGGTTTTTAGCTTTTTAGGGTTTAGGGTTTAGGGTTTATGGCTTAGGGTTAGTTTAGGGTTTAAGGTTTGGGGTTTAGGGTTATAGGTTGTAGGTTGTAGGTTATGGGGCTTGGGGTTTAGGGTTTAGGGTTTTGGGTTTAGGGTTTTAGGGTTTAGGGTTTAGGGTTTAGGGTCAGGGTTTTTATTTTCTTTTTATTTTATTTTATTTTAGGTTTAGTTCATTTTTATTTTAGGTTTAGTTTTCATATTATTTAGGTTTCTTATTTTTTTAGTTTAGTTTAGGTTTTTATTTATTTTATTTTAGTTTAGTTTTTTTTCTTTGGGTTTAGGTTTAGGTTTAGGTTGTAGTTTATATTTTTATTTTATGTAGGTTTTCTTATTTATTTTATTTTTTTAGGTTTTAAGTTTTATTTTAAGATTATTTTTAGGTTTTATTTTTTTTAGTTTAGGTTTAGGTTTATTTTTAGTTTATTTTATTTTATTTAGTTTAGGGTTTAGGTTTAGTTTATTTTAAGTTTAAGTATAGGTTTTATTTATTTTAATTTAGTCTTATTTTAGTTTAGGTTTAAGTTTATTTTACTCTGTTTATTTTATTTTTATTTTAAGTTTAGGTTTTTTTTAGTTTAGGGTTTAGGTTTTATTTTTTATTTATTTTTTATTTTATTTTTAGGTTTAGTTTTTAGGTTTAGGTTTTTATTTAATTTTTATTTTCTTTTATTTTAGGTTTATTTTAAGTTTATTTTATTTTTATTTTACATTTAGTTTTAATTTTATTTAGGTTTTTTATTCTTAGGTTTATTTTATTTTTTTAAGTTTAGTTTAGGATTTTATATATTTTTATGTTTTAGGTTTTTTTATTTATTTTATTTTTAGGTTTTATTTAGTTTAGGTTTAAGTTTTTGGTTTTTAGGGTTTATGGTCTAGAGTTTACGGTTTTAGGGTTTAGGGCTTTAGGGTTTAGTGTTTAGGATTAGGGTTTAGTGTTTAGGGTTTAGGGTTTCGGGTTTTGGGTTTAGGGTTAGTTTAGGGTTTAAGGTTTGTTTAGGGTTTATGGTTTACAGTTTAGGGTTTAGGCTTCAAGGTTTAGGGCTTTTAGGGTTTTTAGTTTTTTGAGTTTAGGGTTTAGGGTTAGTTTAGGGTTTAGAGTTTAGGGTTTTATGGTTTAAGATTTAAGGTTTAGGGTTAGGGTATGGGTTTAGGGTTTAGGGTTTAGGGTTTAAGGTTTAGGGTTGTAGGTTTATGGTCTAGGGTTTAGGTTTTATGGTTGAGGGTTGAGGGTTTAGGGTTTAGGGTTTAGGGTTTTTATGGTTTAAGGTTTATGGTTTAGGTTTAGGGTTTTAATTATTATTATGTTTTTAACAGAGAACAAATTTAGATTCAGCATTTCTTCTTTATGATTTCGTCAACCAAGTAACACACCAAGTTTTCTAGGACACAAGCGCATTGAGCAAATCAAAAACCCTATAAAACTAGAACCGTCTCTACTATAGAGACACAGTTCCATAAGCAGCAAATAGGATCGATCATTCTTCAATTTTTCTAGTTCCCATAAGAACCACCCTGGCCTCTCGGGTAGTGGGATCCACCATCATAGCCCTGATCTCTCCCTCCGCCACCACCATGGTTGTAACCTCCATCGCTCTTCCTACCACCATAACCTCCATTGCTCCAACCACCACCTCCATATCCACCAACGCCTCCAGATCCCCCAGCAGCACTACAATAACCGTCATCTCCACCTTCGCCTCCACCGCCGGATCTTCATTGAGCTTGGTTAACAGTGATGTTTTTGCCATCAAGGTTCTGCCTATTCTTAGGGTTTAGGTTTTGGTTTAGGTTTATTAGGTTTTAGGGTTTAGGGTTTAAGGTTTAGGGTTAAGGGTTTAGTGTTTAAGAGTTTAAGGTTTAGGGATAAGGGTTATTTAGGGTTTAAAGTTTAGGGATTAGAGTTGTAGGTTTAGAGTTTAGGGTTTAGGGTTAGTTTTAGAATTTTGGGTTTAGGTTTTAGGGTTTAGGATTTAGTGTTTAGGGTTTAGGGTTTAGGGTTGAGGTTTTTTTTTAATTTAAAAAAATTGCTAGGTGTAGGTTTATTTAGTTTATTTTATATTTTTATTTAGGTTTATTTTTTATTTTTACTTAGTTTAGTTATTTATTTTAGTTTAAGACTTTTATTTTAGTTTATTTTTTTGGTTTAGGTTTTATTTTTTTATTTTTGGGTTTTTATTTTATTATTTTAGGTTTAGGTTTTAGGTTTTTATTTTACGTTTTTCTTAGGTTTCATTTTTTTAGTTTAGGCTTAGGTTTATTTTAAGTTTATTTTATTTAGTTTAGGTTTAGGTTTAGGTTTAGTTTAGTTTAGGTTTAGGTTTAGGTTTTATTTATTTTAGTTTAGTTTATTTTAGTTTAGGTTTATGTTTATTTTATTTTAATTTTTGGTTTAGGTTTTTTTTTGGTTTAAGGTTTAGATTTTATTTTTCTATTTATTTTTAGGTTTTATCTTTAGGTTTATTATTTAGGTTTAGGTTTTTATTTAGTCTTTATTTTATTTTACTTTATGTTTATTTTATTTTTATTTTACGTTAAGGTTTTATTTTATTTATGATTTTATTTTTAGGTTTTTTATTTTTTAGTTTAGTTTAGGTTCTTATTTATTTTGTTTTAGTTTAGTTTTTAGTTTTTATTTTTTATTTGTTTTAGGTTTAAGTTTAAGTTTAGCTTTTAGTTTAAGTTTTTAGTTTATTTTATTTTTTTTTATTTTTTTTTTGGTTTAGGTTTATTTATTTATTTATTTTTTTATGTTTTATTTAGTTTAGGTTTAGGTTTTTAACTTTTTAGGGTTTAGGGTATAAGTTTAGTTTAAGGTTTTTTTTGGGTTTAAGGTTTAGGTTTAGGGTTTAGGGTTTATGGTTTTTAGTTTAGGTTTTAAGGTTAAGGGTTTATGGCTTAGGGTTTTAAGGTTTAAGGTTTAGGGTTTAGGATTTAGGGTTTAGGGTTTAGGTTTTATGTTTAGGGTTTAAGTTTTAGTTTAGTGTTTTGGGTTTTAGGTTTTTTATTAATAGAGAACTAATTTTGATTCAACATTTCTTCTATTTGATTTCATCAACCAAGTAACAATCTAAGTTTTCTAAGATGAAAGAAACGATAAAGATAAAAAGTGAGCACGCATAGAGCAAATCAAGCACCCTAGATAACTTGAATCGTCTCTTGTAAAGACCGTTCATAAGCGTGATCAGTCGATCATTCTTCATTTTCCCGAGTTCCCATCAGAACCACCCAGGCCTCTCAAGCAATGAAATCCACCATCATATCCCCGATCTCTCCCTCTGCCACCACCATGATTGTAACCTTCATCATTCCTCCCGCCTCCATAATCACCACTGCTCTGACTACCACCTCCATATCCTCTAGCCCCTCTAGATCCGCCACCACCACTGCGATAACTTCCCCCTCCTCCTTCACCTTCATTGTCAGATCTAGACTGAGCCTGGCTGACGGTGATGTACCTGCCATCAAGGTTCTACCCATTCTTATGGTTTAGGTTTAAGTTTATTATGTTTTAGGGTTTAGGTTTATTTTTTAATTTATTTAGTTACTTTAGGTTTAGGTTTAGGGTTTGAGGTTTGGGGTTTAAGGTTTAGGGTTTAGGGTTTAGGGTTTAGGGTTAGTGTTTAGGGTTTACTGTTTAGGGTTATGGTTTTAGGGTTTATACTTTTAAGGTTTAGGGTTTAGGGTTAGGGTTTAAGGATAGGGTTTAGAGTTTAGGGTTTAGGATTTTGCGTTGTAGGTTTAGGGTTTAAGGTTTAAGAATTAGGATTGTTGGTTTTTTTTAAAGAAATTAAGTAAACTGGTTAGTTTAGGTTTATTTCATTTTTTTTTATTTACTTTAGTTTATTGTATGTTTTATTTATATTTAGGTTTATTTTTCATTTTTATTTAGTTTAGTTTATTTATTTTAAGTTTATTTATTTTAGTTTATGTTTTTTATTTTACTTTACTTTTTAGGTTTAGGTTTAAGTTTAAGTTTATTTTTATTTTATTTTTTATGTGTAGGTTTTATTTTTTACCTTTAGGTATAGGTTTAGGTTTTTATTTTATTTTTTTAGGTTTAGGTTTTAGATTTTTATTTTAGGTTTATTTTTAGGATTTATTTTTTAGTTTAGGTTTAGGTTTATTTTTAGTTTATTTTATTTAATTTAGTTTAGGTTTAGTTTAGTTTATGTTTAGGTTTAGGTTTTATTTATTTCAGTTTAGTTTATTTTAGTTTAGGTTTAGGTTTATTTTATTTTGCTTATTTTATTTATATTTTAGGTTTAGTTTTTTTTTTAGTTTAGGGTTTAGGTTTTATTTTTTATTTATTTTTAGGTTTTATTTTCAGGGTTATTTTTTATGTTTCGGTTTTTATATATTTTTTATTTTTTTAGGTTTATTTTATTTTTTATTTTACTTTTAGTTTTTATTTTATTTAGGTTTTTTATTCTTAGGTTTATATTATTTTTTTAGTTTTGTTTAGGTTTTAATTTATTTTATTTTAGTTTATTTTTTATTAGTTTATTTTATTTTATTTTTAGGTTTTCATTTAAGTTTTAATTTAGGTTTTAATTTTATTACTTTATTTTCTTTTATTTAGGTTTAGCTTTTTTTATAAAAAACCTAAACAAAAATAAATAAACCTAAAAAAATAAAATAAACTAAATAAAAATAAAAAAAACATAAATAAAAATAAAAATAAAATAAAATAAAAAATAAACTAAAAAAAATCTAACCTATACCCTAAATCCTAAACCCTAAACCATAAATCCTGAACCCTAAGCTAACCCTAAACCCTAAATCCTGAACCTTAAAAAATCCTAAACCCTAAACACTAAATCCTAAACCCTGAATCCTAAACCTTAAACCATAAACCCAAAACCCTAAACCATAAATCCTAAAACTTATAACCCTAAACCCTAGGCTTAAACACCAAACCATAAACCCTAATCCCTAAACCTAAAAACCTAAGCTTAAACTAAATAAAACCTTAAAATAAAATAAATAAATAAACCTAAGACTAAATAAATTTTAAAAATAAAGTAAAATAAAAACCTAAACTAAAACCTAAACCTAAACCTAAAAATAAAACAAAATAACTTAATAAAAATAAAATAAATAATAACCTATACTAAACTAAAAAAATAAGATAATCCTAAGAATAAAACCTCAAATGAACATAAAATAAAATATAATAAAAACTAAATAAAAACTTAAACCTAAAAATTAAACCTAAAAATAAATTTAAAAAAAAACTTACACCATAAACTAAAAAAAAACCTAAACCTAAACTAAAATAAATTAAACTAAAATAAATAAAACCTAAACCTAAACTGAAACCTAAATTTAAACTAAATAAAATAAAATAAATTAAAAATAAACCTAAACATAAACTAAAAAATAAAACATAAAAGTAAACATAAAATAAAAACCTAAAACCTAAACCTTAAAAAATAAAATAAAAACCTAAACCTAAACCTCAAAATAAAAGTAATACCTAAACCAAAAATTAAAATTAAAATAAAACTTAACTAAAAAATAAACCTATACCTATACCTAAATCTAAAAAATAAACTAAAATAAAAAATGTGTTAAAATAAATAAATCTAAGTTAAATAAACTAAATTATAAAAAATAAAAAAATAAACATAAATAAAAAATAAATAAACCAAAACCATTTATTTAAAGAAAAAGCCTAAACCCTGTAACCTTAAATAAAAACTAAAATATTAAACTATGGGTTTCTTAATTTAAAATTAACCTTAACAAAACCTCTAAGCCTAAAACCTAAATCCTAAACTCTAAAAATAAAAAATAAAACCTTTAAATCCTAAACCCTAAACCCCAACCCCAAAACCCAAAAACACTCCCTAAACCCTAAATCTTAAAAACCCTACACCCTAAAGCCTAAACACTGAACCCTAACCCTAAACCCTAAATCCTAAACCCTAAACCCTAAAACCCTAAACCCTAAGCTCGAAACCCTAAACCCTAAAAACCTAAAAACTTAAACCTAAAAAAATGATAAATAAAAGTAAACTAAAAAATAAACCTAAACTTAAAATATAATAAAATAAAAGAGAACTAAAAAATAAACCTAAACTTAAACCTAAAAAATAAAATAAACTAAAATAAATAAGCCTAAAATGAATAAACTAAATAAAATGAAAATAAACCAAAATAGAAATAAAAATGAAATAAATTAAAATAAAAAAATGATTTAAACTAAATAAACCTAAACCTACGGGTTTACTTAATTTTAAAAAAAAAACTCTAAACTCTATATCCTAAACCCTAAACCCTAAACCCTAAACCTAACACCCTAAACCCTAAACCAGACTAAACTTACAACCCTAAACTTAAGCCCTAAACCTAAACCCTAAAACCTAAACCCTAAACCTAAACTCAACCCTAAACCTTCACACCACTCACCCTAAACTCTAAACTCTATACCCTAATCCCTAAATGTAAAACCTAAACATAAACTAAATAAATCTTTAAAAAAACATAAACCTAAATAAAATAAAAAATAAAATAAAATAAAAATCTAAATAAAAACTTAAACCTAAACCTAAACCTAAACCTTAAAATAAAATAAAAAAGTAAAAATTAAAACTAAAATAAAATAAAATTAATAAAAATCTAAACTAAACTAAAAAAATAAAATAAACCTAAAAATTAAAAACTTAAATAAAATAAAAACTAAATGAAAAAATAAAATAAACCTAAATTAAAATAAAATAAAAATGAAATAAAAACCTAAACATAATATAAAATAAAACCTAAACTTTAAAAAAAAATAAAATAAAATAAACCTAAACCTAAACTAAAATAAACTAAACTAAAATAAATAAAACCTAAACCTAAACCTAAAATAAACTAAACCTAAATGATAAACTAAATAAAATAAAATAAACTTAAAATAAACTTAAACCTAAACTAAAAGATAAAACCTAAAAAATAAACCTAAAAATAAACCTAAAATAAAATAAAAACCTAAACCTAAAAATAAATAATAAAACCTAAGCCTAAAAATAAAATAAACCTACTACTAAACTCAAAAATAAACCTAAACCTAAAAAAATAAACTAAAATAAAAAACATAAACTAAAATAAATAAACATATATATATATATATATATATATATATATATATATATATATATATATATATATATATATATATATATATATATATATATATATATATATATGTGTGTGTGTGTGTGTGTGTGTGTGTGTGTGTGTGTGTGTGTGTGTGTGTGTAGTCAATACAAACATTTATATTTTTTTCATTTAAAGCATGATACAATTTTTCTTCTGTTCGTTTTATTGAGTAATTTAGAGGAAGCCCATTTTATGCATAATTAGTAACATTAACTCAATTGTTTAGATTTTTAGATCTAAGGTTTTAAATATTTAGATTGTAAATTATTCTGTTTATTATACATTAAATGCAAACAATTGCTATTATTTTTATATAGCTTATTAAATTTTCTTTCAAGCATAAAATAGTTTATGTGCATATATTTTTCTTTAGCATCCAAATTAAACTAATCAAATTAATATAAATCAACTGCTTATTAAAATAGTTTCTAAAGTTTGTATTGTTATCAATTATTTGAAGTTAGTATAAATTGAAACAATTACTAGAATGATATAGTTGATATTCATTATTTCAAAATAATTTAAATTGAAATATTATGTCACCAAAGTGACCTCCATTATGTCAACTTATTTAATTTTAAAATGTATGAATATTACATAAGGATTATATTTAAATCAATGTGAAAAATAATCAGCCCAAAGGAAGATTATTTTTTGGCCAGATTTTATGCAGTTATAAATATTTGATAAACTTATATTAATCATGTATACAATATGTCAATCTAAAGATTGGTATATTATCGACAGAATTTATTATTAAAATTTGTTGATTGTAATTTTAAGAGTACCATTTATAAATTGTTATTTCTGTTCAAAGACTAAATCGCAATGTTGTGTTAAGTATCTTATATGTGCCCATTTTATTAAATATTTCATTTAAAGCATGTACTTTGTTAATATTTTAGTTTACATTATGACAATGCTGTTAATTGTAAGTATTTTTGTTCTTTTCAGTTAATGTTTCTTCTATATCTATCAATTTGAATAACATTCCAGTGCTTAACGACACTAACTATAAGAAATAGAAAGAGCATATCACCATAGTTCTTGGGTGTATAGATCTTAACTATGAGATCTGGACCCGCCCTTACTACAGAAAGCACTATTGAACAAAAGACTAATTTTTGAAAAATAGAGCATTCTAACCGCATGAGTCTTATGATCATGAAACATTCCATTCCAGAAATCATAAGAGGTTCAATGCTTGAAGAGGAATATGCTAAAAAGTTCTAAGCCAAATAGCAGTCTATTTTATTAGTTCTAAAAAGGTCAAAGCGAGTACTGTTCTTAGTAAACTCATTTCAAAGCTATATAAAGGCAATGAAAACATAAGAGAGTACATTATGGAGATGTCTAATTTTGTTACTAGATTAAGAGTATTAAAATTAGAGATGTTTGATGACATTTTTGTGCACTTAGTTTTGATCTCTCTTCCTGAACAATTTAATCCTTTTAAGATAAGTTATAATACTAACAAAAATGGACTCTTAATGAGCTCATTGCTCAATGTGTGCAAGAGGAAAAAATATTAAATCATGACTATTGAGTGAATGTCGTTGGGAGACTTAGATCAACTCAAAAATAGTCAAGATTATTTTCCTTTTTAGTTTAGGTTTGTTTTGATTATGATGGATCTCATAGGTTTGCAAGGAACTGCACTGAGTAGAGGCCATGGAAGCCTAGACCTAACTCAGATTTATCAATTCAAAGGGAATAGTCTACCAACCACAAGGTAGGACTATCCAACTAAGTGAAAAATGTCTTTTGGTATGTAATGGTCAAGTCTTAAGAAGAAAGCACGGGGACTCACATCTTCTAAAAATAAGGAACCATTGGGGTGATTGGTTGCCACAGGGGTTACAAAGGACTTGATCCAAATAGAGTGTCCATAGGGATTACAAAGGACTTGATCCAAATAGAGTGTCCACAGGGGATGGGGCTGCTAAGGGCTTAATCCAACACCCTAAAGAAGATGACATGGCTAGTCATAAATTCATTAGGTATTCAGTGTCTAACTCAAGGAGAAAGCATGAAAACTCATATTTTCCAAGAGTAGTGTACTCACCGGGTGAGTCGCTATCAGCATAGCAAACATCAACTAACCTAAGGTGTCCATCAATTTGCAACAATTAGCCTAGGAAGAAAGCTTGGGGACTCACATCCTCCTATAGCGAAATTGACTGTTAGGATAGTCTATCTTCGGTTAGAAAAGTGTTATCAGACCTAGGGTGACTACTAAGTGAATGCCACTGGGAGACTTATATCAACTCAAAAGTAGCCAAGAGGAAAGGAGCCTCTAGGGGACTTATCCTAAACCTCAAATATACTCCACCTAGTTAGAGCATGATGGCTACCTCAAGAAGAAATCATGGGGACTCACATCTTCTTAAACAAAGTCAACATGAGGTAGCTTACTGGCTGGACAGTGAAGACTACCAAACTAATAAGGCGCTCTTCAATTTGCAATGCTCAAGTTAAGAAGAAAGCATGGGACCCACATCCTCCAATAAATGACCAACGAGGTGACATACTAGTGAGGTAGCATGTAGACCGACCTAGAGCAACTAATGTGTGAGTGCCACAGGGGGCTCCCACATCAAAATAGCCTGAGACAAAAGATTTGTGTTTGTTTTGTGCATGTGTTAAAAGGAATATCTCTTACACCTACCCTAAATACGTCACGGCGGATTCGCAAGATAAGCAAACAACACTTCGAAAGAAGAGAAGATTTGATGAATGGAATCAAATTTTATTCTTTTATTAATGATTATTTTCAAACAAGTTTTATTTCATGGGTAATATTTCTTTAGATAGAGCCCATTAATTAGAAGCACTGGGTGTTCCCCTTTACAATCAATAAGCTGATAAGATCCTCCTTGGTAGGCCTTCTCTATGATAAAGGGGCCTTCCCAAGTGGTTCAAACCTGCATCCCATCTTTTGATGGGCAATAATTGGTCTCCTTGAGACTAAGACAAGTTCTCCTACTCGAAAAGACCTAGGGAGGACCAGCTTGTTGTGAGTGAATCATTTTGGCCTTGTACAACTCGAGGTTTTGGCACGCCCGTAGGTGACTCTCCTCCAAACCTTTAAGCTCTTCTAATTGTAACTTCGCATTCTACTTGATAGTGATCTTGTTACCCAATGCTATCCTTAGTGATGGGAGTTGAACTTCTAAAGGTAGAACGGCTTCAGACCCATACACTAAGGAAAATAAGGTAGACTGAGTTGGAGTCCGGTATGTGGTGCGGTAGGCCCACAAGGCTTCAACCAACTGCTCGTTCCACTGTCATTTGTTATCATCAAGAGTCTTCTTCAGTATCTGGATGAGAGTTTTGTTCAATGCTTCTGCTAAGACATTTTCTCTGAGGTAATAGATGGTGGAGTATCTCCAATCTATATCATTTCTTCTGGAAAAGCTGTTGATCTTCATGCTTTTGAATGCAGTTCCATTATCAAATATAATTCATCGAGACACCCCGAACCTATATATGATATGGTTCCTAAAAAATTGAAGCACATGGTGAGTTGTGAGCTCTTTAAGTGGGATGGCTTCTGCCCACTTGGAAAAGTAGTTAGTGGCAGCTAAGATGAATCGATGCCCCTTGGAAGAAGGATCAATCAGACCTACAATGTCGATACCCCAACACTCAAATGGCCATGAAGCCAATGTAGAGTGTAGAATGTTAGGTGGTTGGTGGAGGAACACACCATGCACCTGACACTAGTGGCATCTCCTAGCTACATCCATATAATATGCGATCATAAAAGGCCAGTAGTGTCCAAGTCGCCTGATCTTCATCTTTATCTTTGGACCAAATTGATGCACTCCATAAAGACTTGAGTGTACCTCAGTTACAATGCCATGGGATTTATGTTTGTCTAAACAATGTAACCACATCTGGTCAAAGCACCGATGGTTCATGGTGCCATCAACAAGAGCATAGGAGAGAGCTCTCTATTTCACCTGATGGGCTTGTGTCTTCTCTTGAGGTAGTTTATCGGTGTTCAAGTAATCTATGAATAGTTGCCTTCAATCCAGCTTCTTGTCTATTTTGATAACGGCAACCTCCCCTTCAAGAGAAAGTCTCTCGATAAGTTCAAAATCAATAAGGGATAGGATTTGTCTATTTTGGACCCTTATTGAAATGGACTCATCTTCCGGACATGCCAACTCTTTGGCTAGTTTGGCTAAGGCATCTGCTACTACGTTCTTTGCTCAGGGAACTTTGTAGATTTTGACTTTGAGAATCTGGGCCAACAGCTTTATGGTATACTCATTGTAATGATGAAGCTTGGGCTAGAGGACTTGGTAGGACCTGCCAATTTAGTTGATGACCAACTGAGAATCCCCAAAGATATTGATACTCTTGACACTGATAGTGATGGCTAACTCCAAACTGACAATCAAAGCCTCATCCTTAGCTTCATTATTGGTGTAGGGGTTAGAAAGATAGTATGAAAATCTCATCACATCGTGATTCAGAGTTAAAAGAACTATTCCTACCCCTGCCTTTCCTAGGAGAATAGATCGTGGTGCTTCACCTTTAAAAAAAGTAGCAGCACCATCAAAATATATATCCCATCGGTGCTTGTCAGCCTCCCCTAAGTTCATGATTTATTCATTGAGGAGATCATCACTAAGCAGAGAATCAGCAGGAAGTGGGTGTGTTGTTAAGAATTTTGCTAGTGTCTGTCCTTTTACCACACAGAGGGGTACAAAAGTGATACCAAACTATGAGATATCATAGACCAATGAGCCCAACATCCAAAAAGTGTTGGTCATGTCATGAGGTACTACAGTGGATTAGTTCGGGAGATCAAGTTCACCTGATGAGAAAGCATATAATGTCATAGATTTTGGGAAGCAAAGATCAAAGCTAGGCAATATTTCTCAATAAGTGGACAGTTTTCTTTAGCGGGAATCAGACCATGACTAAGGTGGTAGAGCACGCTCTCCTTCCCTTCATCATTGGCCTGGGTCAATAGAGCATCGAGAGAGTCATCCAATGCAGCAGTATAAAGGATCAGTGGCCTGCCCTGGATTGGGGCTGCTAGAATTGGTGGCTTCACCAAGTATTCTTTGATGTCTTCGAATGTGTGCTGACACTTGTCATTCCACTTGAACTTGGCTTTTTTTTTGACAAGCACTGAGAATGGTTTGCATCTCCTGATAGGTTTGAGATAAAGCATCTTAGATATGCCAGGCACCTTGAAAGGATCTGAGTTGAGTTAAACTCTTAGGCGGAAAAATTTCTAAAATAGCTTTAATCTTTTCAGGATCTATTTCTATTCCTTGGTGTCAAACAACAAACCCAAGGAATTTCCCTGAAGCAACTCTGAATGCACACTTCAGGGGATTCATCTTGAGGTTATATTGTCTTAACTATTTGAAAACTACTCTCAAGTCAAAGAGATGGTCTTCCTTTTTTAGACTTTTGACTACTAGATCATTAACGTAGCACTCAACCTGATGATGGATGAGTTCGTTGAACTCTGAGTCATGGCCCATTGGTATGTAGCACTTGCATTTTTAAGGCCGAAAAGCATGACCCTATAACAGAATATTTCGATCGGGGTTTAAAAAGTAGTGTTTCTTTCATCTTCAGGAGACATCTTAATTTGGTTATAGCCAGATGATCCATCCATGAAAGAAAAGATTGCATGAGATGAGACAATGTCCACCATTAATTCTGGTATAGGAAGAGGAAACTCATCCTTAGGACATGCCTTGTTTAAGTCCCTAAAATTAACGCAAATGTGAATTTGGCCATTCTTCTTCTTAACTGGGATGACACTAGCTAACCAAGTAGGATATTTTTCTTCCCTGATGAAACCAACGTCGATCAATTTTTTGACTTCGGAAATGACCTATTGTTCAATTTCTAATTGCATGCATCTAGGAGCTTGCTTAATGGGGTAATGTTAGGGTATATTCCTAGCTTATGGTCTGCTACGTCAGGAGATAATCTGGGCATTTCTTCATAACTCCATGCAAAGCAATCTTTAAACTCAGTCAATAGCCTAATTAAGTCATTGGTTTCTTCTTCATTCAGCAATGAATTGATGTATGTCGGGCAAAGATTTTCTTCTGTCCTGAGGTTAATTTCTTTAAGCTTATCTATTGTTGAATGGATCTCCTCTTTAAATTCTGGTGGTGCCTCTTTAACTTGGACATCATCTGGATCATCTGAAGTTTCTAAACACACGTTCTCATAAGAGTTGAGTATGTGTGAGAAGAACCTATCAGACTCCAAATAATTGGTAACAACTAGGCAATAATCTTCATCATCGATCGGACCCACTATACTGAATCCTAGTCCTGCTCTTGATTATGTTTCCCTGCCTATATTGTTCCATAGTTTTTTTTGAAATATTTTGACCTGTGCTTGGACCAAGTGTAAGGAACTAAACCTTTCTGTATACAATTTTGAACACAAGGTGAGTAAAAGTCAAAAGGTTATTCCATTAATTCCTTAAAAGTATCTTCCTCAAGCCTTACATCAAGCTCTGGACTTGAGGATGATGAACCCAAAAAGAACCTCTTTTGCTTCATGTAATTGGAAGACTTAGGGATT
Organism: Cymbidium sinense; assembly: GCA_021442155.1. Taxonomy (NCBI): domain Eukaryota; kingdom Viridiplantae; phylum Streptophyta; class Magnoliopsida; order Asparagales; family Orchidaceae; genus Cymbidium; species Cymbidium sinense. The sequence continues at coordinate 1,893,139 of CM038215.1, read as the reverse complement.
CCCTTAACTATCAAACCTTCAACTTTCTGAGATGTAAGTGAGGTAAGAGCTAAGGTTCATAACTACTGCCTAATAGTTTCACATAAACCAAATTCAAATACTTTTCTTTGCTTGGAAGCCTGGTCTTCATCTTTGGCTAGATCAAAAGTAACCTCAAATGGAACCCACTGAGAGGGGTTGGCTGGTTTACTAATCACATTAGACTCATCCACTGTGAATAGTAGGGGTACTCCTGTGAACTGGAACACGACCTCTTTTGGCTGAAGGCCAACTAGGGGGTCTCCCACCTCTAGAACGGCCTCTATTTCTACCTATGTCTCTACCTCTGCCTGGTGGAGGTTAAGTCATCCTACCCACATGTCCATATGTTGGAATGTATTGTGGGTGGAATGTGATATGTAGATATATTTCTTCCTCAATTCCCCTTTCTTGCTCACTTGGACCTTTATTTTTCTTTTTATTTTCTTTTATCTTTTCTTTTTCTTCATTTTCTTTTGCTTTTGTTTCTGCGTTTGAATTTTGTCCAAGTTCATGATAAAGGGTGTTTTGAAGAAGATAGTACGTCACATCCTCATAGATATCAACCTCTCTAACTGAAAATAGCTTTTTATTTTTGTTGACACACTATTCAATTCCATTTTTTTTGAACTTGATGTACTGATGAAGGGAGGATAGAATAATCTTGTTCTGATGTATCCAAGGCCTACCAAGCAAAGGAGTGAATGATGTATTTGATTCAATGATGTAGAACTTTGCTTCAGCCTTCTAGTCACTGATCTCCAATGGAAACACTATAGAACCTAAAGCCCGCTCACCTTGAGCATTGAATCCTCTCAACATCATCCTACCTCCTCGGAGAGTTGAGATGTCGATCTTCAAATAGGCAAGGGTCTTTAGAATCATAATGTTTACTGATGCACCTAAATCTATGAGAACCCTGGAGATTCTAAACCTATCCATGTCGACTGTAATGTATAGGGGACGGTTGTGCTCCAAGTCCCCTTGTATAAGGTCGCCATCTATAAAGGTGATCCCTTAGGCTTCTTTTGCATAGTGTGTAGTGGTCAGCTGAGCTAAGCATATTTTAGGATCAAGGAGGGCCTTGATTAGTGATTCCCTCCTCTCTTTGGATAAGACAAGGGCATCTTATATGCCTAGCTTAGATGGCAACTTTCTTAGATGAGAAAGAATGTTATAGCCCACCTTCAGCTAGTCTTCTACAAGCATATCCAAGGGTGGAGCTTTCTGTAGAAGGGCTTCTCAATCTTCAATAGCAATGACTTGTTTCCCTCTATCTAGAGATGCTACCCTAAGAGGTAGAACATTTCCACTATGGAGGTTGACTTCGGTAATCTCTTGAGGCAAGGTGGTGGCAAGTTCTACCTGCACTTCGGGCTCACCTACAAATTCTCCTATGGGACCCTCAGAATCAGATGTTTCCAAGTCTATCTCAAGAGGTGAACCCGTAGTATTCAGAGTTGGAAAGTCAAACTTTGAATCAAAAAGAGGAAGATCAGAATTATTACAGTTAATTAGACTTGAAGAGTTATTATAAGGAATAGAAGAAGACAACTCATCAAAAGAGACACAGATGTAATTCAAATCTAACTTTATTCTTCAATTTCTTAGAAGTATTTGGAGGTACAAAGTAGAAGTCAAATAGAGTGAGTAGAGTAAGGGATTTGATGCCCTTATATGCTGATACATGAGTTCGTCTAGTGGAAGAAACATAAGAGCTAACCAAATGGAAGAAGTTGTCGATGTGGAAGGCATGGCAAGGTTTGGAGGTCGGACACGTCGTGGGTGTGCTAAAGGCTATCCCTGACACATGATGTAGTTGTTGAGTTCCCACTTTTCTAGAGTTAGCACTTATAACTTGCAAACCTTTCTTTGTGTTGGAGGCTTGAGCTGACTTAGGCACCTGTAAGGAAAGCTTCTTGATCTTTTGCATTATTTTCTTAGAGGTTTTAGAGAAAGAAATTTCCTAACCTTCTGTGGTTTTGGTAGGATCACTTATATCCCTAAGGATTACTCTAATGGAACTGGAAGATTGTTCCACAAAGTATTCCTTTGGGATAACTACATCACCAATCTTGAAATTATGTTCAAGCCAATCCTTGAATGTGAAGCAATCCTCCAAAATGTGGTCTAGCATACAGTGGTAAGGGCAAAAGTTTGGATCATGACTTGCCTACTTCCTTCAGTCTCGTAGGCTCGGGTAGCTAAAAATTAGGTTTCTTTAAGAGATTTTTAAAGATTTTCCTAATTACCTCCCTCTTAAAAGAATAAGGTTTATTTAACTTATCTAAAAGAGTAGGTGGACCATATCTACCTGGCGGCGGATATGCATGCGGTTGCTGCTGCTGGTATGGTTGAGGTGGTGGTTGAGCTAGCCGTGGAGGCTGTATGGCTGCTTCGGTGGTGGCAAAGGAGGTGGAGGCTACTAAGATCATGGTCTCTTGGACCGATCTCTAGCTGGCTGCTTCCCCTTGTCAACTGCTGCTACTGCTCCAGGTTTCTTCTCATAGACCTTTTGGGATTTCTGCTTGGGAACTGATCTTGAAAATGCAACTATTTGGCCTCTCCTTGTAGACTAGCCGCCTTGTTGATTAGCTTCTCAAATATCTTGATAGTGAAGCCCTTAAGCAGGAAGGTGATCAGGCCATGGATATTCTTCAAGAGAATCTTAATGGCATGTTATTTAGACAGCTATGGTTCATACTTCATAGTCAGATTACGCCATCAAAGAATATAATCAATAAGTGACTCACTGAAGTGTTATTAGGCTACAATGAGATCACTTACAGTAACCCTTTGCTGAGCTCCAGCAAACCTCTTGATGAAGAGTTTCTATAACTCAGCAAATGTCTTAATTGAACCATTGGGTAGTTTAGCATACCAATTAAAAGCGATACCCGATAGGCTACTAACAAAGAGTCTATAAAATAAAGCATCGTTGCCACCTGCATTACAACAATCGGCCCTGAAGTAAGCTATATGTTGCCTCGGATTCCCACTACCATCGAAGCTTTTGAAGGAAGGAGGCACGAAACCCTTGGGATATTGGATAGCATCAAATTCTTATAGGTAGGGTCTACCCTTTGGAACCGATGATCCACATTGGGCTTGAGCCAAAGCTTCCTTCACCTACTGCTCAACCATGGATTTCAGATCTTTTTCAATTATGGAGGTACTTTACACTACCTTCCTATATGGACTAGTGCTACCTTGCTCAACGAGAGGTAGAGTCTTAACTGAGTCTAAGACATGCACTAACTTCAGCTAACGACATGTACTAGGATGAACTAAGGAGCTTATTTACGAATCACGACCTGCAAGTCCAACTATTATTCCATCCTATTAATCTGCTCATCTTTCTACCTTAACAGTTATCAAAGGTGATGGGTTGATTCTGCGATGTCTCCTTGATCAACCTCATCACCTTCCATGGCATGTTGCTCCCTAAGAAGAGAACCTCTAGTCTCAACCATGCAAACTCCAGTTGAATCTCCCATCAAGTCATTTTCATTGGGATCGAAGCTGACTCTTTCTTCATCAGACCAAGCGTACCCTAAGATCTCCTTCTTCTCCATAAAATAGTGTACAACTATCTCATCTAAGGATCAATCTAACTCAGTAGGTACAAACACTTTGGGCTAACTGGTGTGATCATTATCATGCACTGAGAGGCATCGGACCTCACTATAATTAGGGAGTCAATCCATGATCGTATTACCAATAGAATGATACTCTAGCTATAATAGGGGTAACAATCCTAGGATGATCCTCTACCACTGCTACAACTGAATTATCATCTAGAATATATGTGATAAATGTAACTATCTCCTCATCCGGCTGTATGGATGAAGTTGGTGAAGGAACTACCACGACGCTCTACGTCGCCACTCCTTCCACACCACCACTAGGGTAGAAGGTCGAGCAGGAGAGCTCGACCCTACCACAATGGGTGGTGTAAGAGTGGTAGGATCTCTTGGCCATAGCCGGATTACCAACGGGATACATTTTCCATGATGCCTTCACGGCCTTAGATGGAATGGGTGATGCTGAAACCTGCACTAGCAATGGCAAACGTGGGGTAGAGCGATGGGATGGAGACACCACCGACTCTGTATGAATAGGAGCGGTGGGGTAGAGCGGTATGCTAAGTGAAGTAAAAGTGATTGTTTCTTTTTAAAAATTTATTTAGATTTTGGAAAATTTTGGAATTCTTACTTAGCAAATTTAGGTATGCTAAGTGAAAAGTGCATTTTGTCTAATTTTTGAAAATAGGATCCTTAGCAAATTTAGGTATGCTAAGAAAATCTTGAGTGTTTCATTTGTTTGGAATTTTTTATTTTTGAAATAGGGTAGAATCCTTAGCAAATTTGGTATGCTAAGGGAATCCTAAGTGTTTTGTTTTGTTTGAAATGTTTTGATTTAAAGTGGAGATTCAACTTTAGAAAATTTGGTATGTTAAAGATGAAGTCCCACTCAATTTCATGAATGAAAATTTCTCTTAGCAAATTTGAGTATGCTAAATGAAATTTTAATGGTGTGTTAAAATTTTGATTTCATTTTTGTTTTTGAAAATGGAAACTTCTCCTTAGCAAATTTGGTATGCTAGGGGAGGAAGTTCCAAAGGTGTTTGAATATTTTTGTTTTTGATTTTGGAAACTTTACTTAACAAATTTGGGTATGCTAAATGAGGTTCCAAAATGAGTTTATAAAATGTTTGATTTTGAGATTTGGAAACTCCACACAACAAATTTGAGTATGCTAAATGAAGTTCCAAATATTGTTTAAAAATTTTGAAATTTTTGGGATTTGGAGACTTCACTTAATAAATTTGGGTATGTTAAGTGAGGTTCCAAAATATGCTTTGAAAATTTTTGAAATATGGTTGTTGATTTTGATTTTGATTTTTTTTTTTTTTTTTTGATTTGAAAACTTCACTTAGCAAATTTGATTATGCTAAGTGAAATTCCAAAAATGTGTTTGAAAATTTTGGATTTTGAATTTGGAGACTTCACTTAACAAATTTGGGTATGTTAAGTGAGGTTCCAAATGTGTTTTGAAATTTTTTGGAATATGATTGTTGATTTTGATTTTTGGATTTAGAAACTTCACTTAGCTAATTTGATTATGCTAAATGAAATTCCAAAGTGTGTTTTGAAATTTTTTTGAAATATGATGGTTGAAGTTTTATCTTTTGAAAAGGGGAACTCCATTCAACAAATTCAAGTATGTAAAATGGAGATCAATTTTATTTTTGAAATATGAAATTTTTGTGAGTGATTGTTGCTTTTTTGAAAGAGATGAATTCCAACTTGAAACATATGTGAGATATGCTCAAGTGGGATTTCCTAAATGCTTTTTATTATTATTTGGGAATGAAATCTTCATTTAATAAATTTAAGTATATTAAATGAAGGTGTTCATGTTTGCTTTTTTGAAATTTTATTTTGTTTATAAATGAGTTTTCTATTCAATAAGTGTGAAAGTATTGAAATAGAAAAATTCATGTGTGCGTTTGAAAACTTTTATGATTATGATTGTGATTTTTGGAAAACATGATTGTTTAAAATTGACATCTTCATCAAAGTGAATTTGAAAGGAGATGAACATTTATGCTTTTGGAAAATTTTATTAGTTTTATTTTTGAAAAATCCCTACATGTAATAATTATGGGAATTATTAAATGAAGGTGACAAAATTTTGTGGAAAATATTTTATTAAGTGCATTTTTAAAAAGGTGCTTTTGAAAAGCAAAGTTCTTTATGGAATATTTTATTTATTTTAGGATGAACATTTCCTTATCATGAAGATGGTATGGAGGAAGTATTTAAAAGATGTTTCTTTTATTTTAGATCTTTTCATTTTACCCATTGGAGAACCCAACGGGGGTTTTAATACCAACAAGGAATGCGGTCCTAAAGCCTAAAGATGTTGGCTAACTTAAATCAAGAATGAAATGTGCAAAGTGCCAACGGAAGGAAGGATAGTCTTGAATTCATACCAAAGTACAAACCCACTATCGATACTCAAAGACAATGATTATTTATCAAAGATGGAGAGAGAAACCATCCCCAGTGGAGTCGCCAAAAAAATTTGTGGTGAAAAATTTCCACAACACATATCAAGTTGCCTTCAAATATATGGGGAGAAGGAGAGGCAAAACTATATATGTAAAAATTCATCTTGGTAAGATGGCATGCAGATCTATAGATATAGGATACATCATTAAGGAAATAGTGTATTATCTCAAAAGACAGAAGTCACTACCCTTTAATGAAACCAATCACCTCAATAAGGACTCCTAAGGATGACAGGTTTGCATATGTACTAGAGATTCTTCTCCTATTTTACATGAAAAAGTAAAGCAAGGTCTATTTAAATCAGGTTCGTTAAGTTCTTTAACGGGGCAAGCCCCCATAGTTAATTACGTCCTAAAAGACAGGATCCCTTAGGAAAACTCTTGATTAAGGTAAATGATCATTATCTCTGAAGATTTCAATAGGAAAGGATTATCAATCGATTGGCTTATTTTGAGGATCAAATGGGACTGATCAAAAGAGGGAGTTATTATTGAAGCCAAAATGAGAAAAATAAGTAGGAGATGTTCACGATACTAGGAAACCTAGCAAGGATCTCAAAATATCTTATAGTTGGGCTTAGATTTTAGGAATTGATTTAGTTTGTTTGAGTTGCATTTTTTATTAGAAATTTAGAACTTAAGATTCCTTAATACAAGATTAAGGAAATGCCTAAGAGGTGAGGAATTAAGCTTATGACCCATAAAGGGGAGAAGCAACCTCAGAACCTAAATCTAGGGAGCTTTGGCGAGGGCCGGAAGCACAACCTAAATCAAAGGCAAAAAATGGGTAATATGTTTGCCTCAACAAGAAAGGATAAACTACCTGACAGCTTGGACTTACAACCGCCTGGGGGTGGCCGCCAAATAACTCCTTCTATGATTTTAAATACATGTAGGCAAGTCTTTATGCTTATGCAAGATAGTTAGGTTGTTATTATTTAGAAAAAGACTAAGTCCTTAAACTCACTCCCTAAAGAGACTAGATCTTGTGAAGGGACATGCTTCAAATGACCTAAATATAATGCATTTCAAATTTCATTTTATTTTTATTTTTGGACAAATATTTTGACTCAGGCTGATAAAATTTCTATGACTAATGCATGAGAAAGAAGATTATTAGCCAAAATCAGTGAGAAGGGAGGAGGTGAGTTTCCACCACGGCCCTCAAAGGTCAAGTCGGGTTCTCTGGCAAAGATGGAAACCCTCAAATCAAGAGTGAAATAAGATGCATTTATGCATGATATTATAAAGAAATGCTCATCTAGTTAAGGGGTTGCTAATTCTTTTATCTTGATTTTAAACCTAAGCTTTAGGTGAGGTTATGAGTTATTTAATTTTAATTTGAATTATTAAGTTGGGTAAAAGATTTATTTTTTCATAAAGAGCCTAATCCACATCCAACCCATACATAAAGCAAGGAAGAAACTAGAAAAATCATGTCACTTAATGCAAAATCTAAACAAATTATCAAACAATTTATAAAGCTAATGGCAAAAAGAATAAATGGTCGTTGTGGTCAGGCACCACCGCACAAGTCTGAAAATATCAAATATGGGTAACCAAGCTCTACCCTTATATAACCCAGATTACAAATGAATTGAATTTACAATTAAGCAAAGGAATTCATTATTATGGGGGTCTTCAAGCTTTATTCTTCTTTCTTCTTTCTTTTGTTTTCTTCTTTTCTTCTCTCTTTCTTCTTTTCTTCTTTTGTTCCTCCTTTTGGATGATTGGATGGTGGATGCTCCAAAGCTTCACATGGTACATAAGGTGAGATCTTATGACCAATGTTCATCCTAATCTCCCAAAACAAATCATTCCAAAATCCTAATTATACAAATTTTTACATGAAAAGGAAAAGGGAAATCTAAATAACACCTGCAAAATAAAGGTTAGTTAAATCACACCACAGACAATCTCAAGCATGTATATTGGACTTATCACCCCACACATGGGTGACTAAGTCCACCTGGCCTATGGATTATGCTAAGGGGTATAAGCACCTACAAGCAAGAAGCAGTTATATTTTTATTTATGATAGTGCCCCTTAAGCACAATCCCCTACAGAAAAGAACAGATATGCTAAGCACGTCCTACCATTCATTCTATAAGCATACACCCTAAGATCTAGTCTACAATATAAATCACAAAACAAAACATAACATCAAATCATGCACTGACCTAACCTAAGGCTAGAAGTGGTGACTTAGACTGATGTGTGTGCTTTGAAGGTTTGCAATGTATGCTTAGCTTAGGACTTTAGGTTTAAATTTTCTAAGTGTGAAGGACATGTTCAATTTAGAGAAGGGTTTCATTTAAGTTGTTTAAGTATTTTGGATTATTTTTATTTCATGTTTTAATTTGGTTTAAGTGAAACCTACAATTAATTACTAAGTTATGAAGAGAGGAAAGAGAAGAAAACATCTCTTCCCTTTCCTATATTTAAATAATTTTCTAAAGTAGGTTCATGTTTTAGTTTCATTTAGGTAAATTTTTTTATTACATCTTTTAATCAATCTTAAGTTTAGATAAACTCTAAGCACACCTATTCAAAAAGAAAGGCATTTTAAGATTAAATAAAATGAATCAAAATTCACATAACACACATTACTTCTTTCCCAACATATATAACATGCATATGGATAGACCCTAAGCATATATATACATGAAAATGAGAGTAGTTAACACACTTTATGATGCATGCTAAGTAATCCATTTAAGAAATTTTAGAAGTTAAACATATATGATTTTCTTAAGTAGAAAAGGTTTTCCTTATCCAAAATTTCACATACATACATGAAAGTAGGAAAGGCATAAGTGAGTACAGTGTCATTGTTAACTAGAGGTGTAAGGTACAAGACCTACTTAGAGCTACTTAAAGTCTCGTAACCTCAGGGTTGTCCAGACTAATATTCCACTTTTCTTAAGTACAAACATGTATATAAAAGAAATGAAATGAAAAAGGAATATGCAAGAATTGTTTAATAGATTTGTTTTGTTTATGCAATTTATTCATACAAGAGTAGGCAATCCTTCTTAGATGAGAGTATAGGGATGAATAGGGTATGCAATTAAGTAAGTGTTGGGTTCTTTTCAAATGAACCCTACATCTTACTAACTCCTATTCAAAACTATGCTAACATAAGAAAGAAAGAAAACCTATGCTAAACATGCTTTTATAATCCATCACATGCAAGCTTATAATTAAGATATGAATAGCACACTTTTAGATTTGATATTTCATTTATAAGTTTTAAAAATATTTTTAATTTAGTAGTGGTAATAGCCACTCATATTTTACTTTAGCCAACACATGCACATTTGACATAAAGTAAACAATTTTCATTTTTTAAATTTGAAACATGAAATTATGAATGTATGAATCACATGACATACAACTTAACATGTTGGGAAAGATTCAAAGCAATGAAAGCATTTAAAAAAAACTCACTTTACTTAAATCCTAAAGACATTCTTAAGGAATAAGAAAATTTAGAATAAATCAAAGTGAATTTCAAAATGATTTTTGTTTTGTTTGAGGTTTGATTTAATTTTGAAAAAGTGAGATGAGTTTGCTGTTCCTAACCCATTCCCACATATATTTTGTATTTTTGTTTAATTTTTAGGTAATTAGATCTATTTTTTAGCATTGATTAGGTTAGGGTATGAATTAAGTGGCTTAATTAACCCTTACCTACACCACTTTAGAAAAATTAACTAAGTAACTATGAGCCAATGAGATGACATAAAACCCACAAGATATTTAAATTTTTAATGCACCTAATAATGAAAAGGCCTAATTCAATTTGGCTCATAACTAGAAGTTAATTAAGCTAAGGGATTTTGCTTAAGTACTTTTAAAACACCCTTCATACTTATGAAAGGGGTATTAATTTCCTTAATTTAACATAGGCTATTAAACACCTAAGCATCTACCCAAGGAAGATTAATTAAGTTCTGGAACTTTTTAGAATTTTTGAAAATTGATTGAGGGGGATAATTAATGAGTTCACCTTTAATTAAGAGGGGATTAAGGAGAGAAAAGGGGGTTTAGGGAATAGCATAGGTGAAATGACTCAAAATTATTCCATAAACCCCCTACTCACTATATCTAACCTTAATCAATCCTAATCATAGGGTAAATCCACTAATCATATCTTAATTACCTTTAATTACATAAAGGGCTAATTAGGGAATGAGATAGCAATTTTTCCAATTGAGCCCTCAATAAATCTCAAGAAAATTAGGGGAGGCAGAAGTCATCCCTTAAAATGAACCCTAGAAATTTGAGATCAATTGATGACCTAATTAAAGGATAATTAGTTAATTAAGATTCCCAAAGAAACCCAAATTCAGAGAAAAGAGAAATTCAAAATCTATTGAAACATTTTTAAAAATTCTAAATAAAATTATCTTTTCATAGCATTTTTTCTTATATTTTTCTATTTTTTTATGAAGAGTTATGAATTTTAGAAGCTCTATGGATTTATTAGGAATTAATTAGGTAATTAACTAATCCCTAATCAATACTAGCTCACGGCGTGACGTGTGGAGGCAGCGATCAGCGCACATTACACGCATCACGTCGTGAGGGTGTGACTTAAATTTCACATCCCAAATGGTGGCGGCGGCGCACGTGGTAATATCCTTGGTCGTCGATCAAAGATCGGATGGCTGAGGATTCACGCGTAGTTTTAAAAGGGGAAATGAATTCTAAAACATGGTAAATAATCTCAATGGATGGTTGAGATGAGCCAAGTTCTTCCTGAGGATCAATGGAGACCGTCCATGATCTAAGGGGAGATCAAACCCAATCTAGCAAAGAATCATACAAAACTCAACCCATACCATCTAAGCATAATTACCAACCCATCCAACGGTTAATTTCACATGTCATGAATATTCTTCCATAAACGACCAACACCTCCTAATCTAAGTGATCCAAAAATTTCATACCTCACCGGAGGTGATCACCAGCACTCGAGATCGATGAGGTAGCTTCGTCTGGTAGAGATGAAGCCCTATTGAAATTCCTAGGCCTTAAGATTAAGTGGATCAATGGGAAGACCGATTCCTCCTTGCTTGGGCTTCATCTTTGATTGAATTGATCCTCTCCTTACTATGGAAACTCCAATGTGAGCTTGAGTGAGTTCAGATTGGTCCTTAGAAGGAGTGTGTAGAAGGAATTTGGAGGAGATCAAGTGTAGAGGAAGTTGGCTAATCACTCCACCACCCTTATTTTTGCACAGTGCAAAACTGAGATGGAAGAATTCTAATCCTCTCTAGAGACCTTAGGAATGCTCTATGATGATTGCTCAAGGTTCCTAGGCTTCAATCGACAGCAAGTATAATGAAATTTTATTGAATTAGGGGGAGTATATCTCCCCCTATGGAAATTGGATGGTCGAACCATTCCTTATTATTTTGATCCAATTGTTGAGATTGGAGAGGTTTTTTTGATGGTTTTGAGTGTGCACATGTTCGGTTTGATTTTTTGAGTGGATTGCCAACTTCCCATGTGCTGAAATTAAGCTTAAAAGGGAATTTGAAAACTCAATTTCAAGCTATGTGGTCGGGTTTGGTATATGGGCCAAATGGACTGACCCAAACCCATTGGGTTGGGTGCACCACTCACCACTAAGTCCCCTTGAGCTTTTAGAAAAGTCTCAAGAGATTGTGAAGAGGGTATGACCAAAATACCTATGAGCTAGGCAAAATTTGTTCTACAGACTAAGGGTAGAATGGTCATTTTGCTATTTTTTACTTTGGACATGTTAGGTATGTGGAGAAACTTGGTTTGGCCAAGTTTTATTGGATTTGGAATCCATTTGATAGGGTTTGGCTCATGTTGACCCATTTAGGATCAATGGGTCAACTTGGGTCAAGTTGACCAATTGGTCAAATTGGATCAAACCAAGGGTTGGGTCACATTCATATGAACATTTGAAATTTTTTGGTGGCTTTGGTTTGATTCAATTTGGTATATATTTGGTTTTGGCTCATATGACTTCATTTAGGTCAAATGGGTCAAGTTGACCTATTTAACCCATTTGACCTATTTGAGGTAGGTCAAGGGTAGGTTTAGGTTTGGTTGGTCATATGGAGTGGATTGGTATCTTTGTTTCTAATCAATTTGGGTTAGGTTCAATTTTTGCTTAACATGACCACCCTTTTAGGTCATGTTGGGTCTAAGGTCAATTGGGCTAGGTTGGGTTTAGTTGGTCAATTGAGGCTTTGGCCAAATTCCATAAGTAATTTGGAATGGAATTGACCCATTAGTTTCAATTAATTTTGACACATTTTGACCCTTTAGGTCAAAATGGGTCAACTAGGGTCAAGTGGGCCAATTAGGTTAGGTTAGGCTCAAATGTTGGCTTGTTCAAGTTCAAACATAGGTCATGAGTGAACTTAGATCAATGGTTTCAATCAATTTGTCCTATGGTAGAATTTGATTATGTTAGGTTTCATTTTAGGTTAAGTGTTGACTTGGTCAACCCTTAGGTTTGACTTGGTTTGACCTAATTTGATTGATTGATCATCCCATGATGATTTTTTATCATGATGAGAGGGATATATGAGTTTGGTTCAATCCAATTTGGTTAGGATCAAAAGTTGGCTCATAAGGGTACTTTAGGTCACTTTGGGTCAAGTGAGCCTAAGTGGGTCAAATTGCTTGGTCAAAGCTTGATTTAAAGTTGATTGATCTTGTATATGGACTTATGATTGAAATATAAATTCATTTACAAGTGGTTTGAAGTCAAATGGACTTTGATCCATTTGAAAATTTCCTATTCAAAGAAAGGATATGAAAGGGTCTTGGGTTTGATTTTTTATTTGGGTTTTGATTGTTTGATTGAGGTTTGGATTTATATATGAGCTCATGATTGTAGGATTGATTGAACCATGAGAGAAAATCAAGAGTTTGGCTTGATTTAAAGTGATTTGGCTAAGTTTAATATTTTGGCTTGAAAGACTTAGATTTGATTTTGAGTTGATTTGAGTTTGATTTTTGGAATAAGTTTTGATTTTTTTTGAAATTATATTTCATTTATATATGTGAATATAAATTGATCATGAGAAAATTTCAAGGATTTGAAGTGGCTTAATCATGATTTGGATTAAATCCACTAAAGGGAATTTAAAGGATTTAAAGCAATTTTTAATTTAAAATTTAATTTTTTGGATTGGATTTGATTGATTTATATTTATATTTCATTTATATATGTGAACATAAATGAGAATACAAATAAGTTTTGAGAAAATTCCATGAGTTTGAATAGGTTTGATCAAAGTTTAGGTTAAATCCATTAATGGAAAATTAAGGGATTTAAGGGAATTTCAAAGATTTTAAATTTGGAATTTATTTTTTGAGTTGGATTTAATTGATTTATGTTTATATTTCATTTATTTATATGAATATAAATGAGAATATAAATAAGTTTTGAGAAAATCTGAAGGGTTTGAATAGGTTTGATCAAAGTTTAGAGTTGATTTTGGTTAAGTCCTTTAATGGAAAATTAAAGGGACTTAAGAAAATTTTCATGAATTGATTTGGAATTTTGAGTTTGATTTGATGGGTTTGAATTTATATTTCATTTATATATGGGAATATAAATGGATCATGAGAAAATCCCAAAGATTTGAATAGGTTTGAATCATGATTTTGGTTAGGTTTGAATCATGATTTTGGTTAAGTCCTTAAGGGAAAATTAAGGACCTAGGCAAAATTTGTACTTAGGAATTTGTTTTGATGGATTTTGATCATGGGTCTTCAATCATAGATTTCAGTCAAGGAATTCAATCATGAAATTGAATCATGGAATTGATTTGAATTTTGAGAAAATTAAATAGAATTGATTTGGAGTTTGACTTGAAGGATGGAAAGTTGGAAGTTTTCCTAACACCCCTAAGGCATAACCTATTTCTATGGCTAACTCTTCTAAGTCTTTTAGAGCTAGGTTGTTCACCTAATCACTAGATGTGTCTTAAGACTAAGGAACTCTTAAATCCTAAGAGGAATCCAATGTCTAAGATGGAGGGGTTGAGAGCTCATTCTAAAAATGAGGTCAACAATGACCTAATGGGGCTTATTTTTGAAGCACTGACGTTGCTGCTAACAAGTCTTGTAACTATCATGTCATACTATCAATCTACTCATCCTTCTATCTCAACTGATGTTGGAGGTGCTGGGCTGCTTCTGCGGTGTCTTCCTGATCAACCTCATCACCTTCCATGGCTTGTTGTTCCCTAAGAAGAGATCCTCTAGTGTCAACCATGAAGACTCTAACTGAATCCTCCATCAAGTCATCTTCATTGGGATCGAAGCTAACTTTCTCTCTGTCCAACCAATCATACCCCAAGATTTCCTTTTTTTCCATAAAATAATGTGTAACTATCTCATCTAAAGAATGATCATCTAAGAAGGTACAAATAGTTTAGGCTGACCGGTGTGATCAATATTGTGCAATGAGAGGCACCGGACCTCTCCTATCACTGGAGAGTCAATCTTGTGTGGACTGTACTCACTAGGTGAATGACACTCCCGACTACTACTGGCTATAAGAGGGGTAACAATCCTAGGATGTTCCACTACCACTAGTGAAGCTGAACTATCATTTAGAATATCTGAAATCTGCCAGCATCTCCACATCCTACTGCATGGAGTTGGTGAAGGGATGACCATGATGCTTTGGGGTCGCCACTCCTTCGATGCCTCTAGTAGGGAAGAAGGTCAAGCAGGAGAGCTCGACCCTACCATAATGGGTGGTGTAGAAGGGGTAGGATCCCTTGGCCATAGCTAGATCACCAATGGGGTGTGCTTTTCCTTGGATTTGGCCTTCATGGCCTTAGATGGAATGGGAGATGTTGTAACCTGAACTGGCGATGGCAGATGAGGGATAGAGCAGTGGGGTGGAGACACCATCGACTCTCTATGCACAAGAACTACCCTCCTATGGTGGCTAGTCCCAGTGAGAAGGATACTATCAGTATGGTTAGCACGAGTAGCATGTCGAGCTAGAAAATCAATCAAAGTGAAAGCGGTTGACTGACGGCTAAACCTCTGTCATGCACTACTAGTAACATGTGCTGTATGGGCCTCACGGGCCCTCTCCTGATGAATCTGCCTCCCTGCACTGTGAGAGATAATAGATCAAAGATTGAACTGAGTGTCAAACTCTGAGCATTTGTATGCTCCGCCTACTTGGTGTAAGATAGATCGGAGGCCGGCATATGACCTCTTGCTCTTGGAAACTGCAGGTTGAAACTGCACCATTGGAGAAGGTGATGAATGAATCCTCCTGACATTCTCTATGTCTGATCCAGAGAGAGGATGGAACTGGTTTTCTGTAACTAGTGGTGAAGTGATAACTAGAAACTCATCCATGGCTGATTGAGCTACTGCCTCTAGCTCCCAGCTATCCTAGTGTGGTACCACTTTATCATGTGATTTTTATTCCTACACTGTGTATGGGTGGGATGGGAGGAGTGCAAGCTAGACCCATACTCAAATATAGGGGAGGCAAGCTCTGAGACTGGGGGCCTTACCTTTAGAGGGTACAGATGGTTGGGTACTAGCCCGCATTGGGGCAATATGAGCAACTCTAGGTCGAACTGCAACTAGAACTAGTACTATCGGTACTGTTGGCACTATAACAACTAGAGTCTATGGTACTGCCATAGCTTTCCTCTTCAGTGAGGAGACATCAAAATAAGAGGGTAAGTCCATCCTGATGATCCGCTTCTGTCCGATCACCTTGGTCCTATTGACTGTGGTGAGGGGAATGCCCTTATAAGTGATTCTGGCACCCTCAAATCCCCGACCAAAGTGAATCAAGTGGGTATGGTCTAGACAGAGGAAGTCAGCTTGATCTAAAGCTAGATCCATACTATGGGGGGAAGTAAAGACAAATTTTTGAGAACCAGCCATTTCCAAAATTGTAATAAACTGAAATTGAACTGTACTGCACTGACTGTATAGAATCTGCAATGAGAAATGAACTTGTATTAGATTTCAGTCTCCATAATTTTTTTAAATTTTAATTTGGAATTTAAAATTTTGAACCCACGTCCAACAACTTGGAAGTGTTAAGTGGGGGTTCAAATGGATTTGAGAAGATTAATTGAACGAGGAATTTGAATATGAATCCAACTCCAACAAATTTAGGTGTGTTGAAATATGGATTCAAAATTTTGATAAGGATGCTTCCATAGGTTCATTTTTGTTTTGAATTTGAATTTTTGATTTTGAGGACCCTTTCCTTTAACAAACTTGGTATGTTAAAGTAAGGATCAAATTGATTTTGTTTTGTTTGATTATTTTGGAATTTCACTTACTTAGCAAATTTAAGTATGCTAAGTAAAGTGTTTGAGAATGATTATTTCTTTTTGTGAATTTTGTTTTGATTTTTGAAAAATTTTAGAATTCTTACTTAGCAAATTTAGGTATGCTAAGTGAATAATCCAACTGTGTTTTGTTTGATTTTTGAAAATAGGATTCTTAGCAATTTTAAGTATGCTAAGAAAATCCTAACTGTTTCATTTGTTTTGAATGTTTTAAATTTTTTGAAAAGGGTAGGATCCTTAGCAAATTTGGTATGCTAAGGGAATCCTAAGTGTTTCATTTTGTTTTTGAAGTGTTTTGAAAGTTGAAACTTAACTTTAGCAAATTTGGTATGCCAAAGAGGAAGTCCCACTTGGTTTTGTGAAATGGAAATTCCAAATGATGTGTTTAAAAATTTTGATTTCATTTTGGTTTTGAAAATAGAAACTTCTCCTTAGCAAATTTGATATGCTAAAGAAAGAAGTTCCAATGATGTTTGAAAATTTTGGTTTTGACTTTGGAAACTTCACTTAGCAAATTTGAGTATGCTAGGTGAAGTTCCAAAATATGTTTTGAAAAATGTTTGATTTTGGATTTAGAAACTTCACATAGCAAATTTGAATATGCTAAATGAAGTTCTAAATATGTGTTTGAAAATATTTGAATTTTGAATTTGGAGACTTCACTTAACAAATTTGGGTATGTTAAATGAAGTTCCAAATATGTTTGAAACCTTTTTTATTTTGACTTTGGACACTTCACTTAACAAATTTGGGTATGTTAAATGAAGTTCCAAAATGTATTTGAAATTTTTTATTTTGGATTTGCGGACTTCACTTAAAAATTTGGTATGTTAGGTGAGGTTTCAAATGTGTTTTGAAAATTTTTGGATTTTGGATTTGGAAACTTCACTTAACAAATTTGGGTATATTAAATAAAGTTCCAAAATGTGTTTAGAATTTTGAATTTTGGAATTGGAGATTTCACTTAACAAGTTTGGGTATGTTAAATGAAATTCCAAGTGTGTTTAGAATTTTGAATTTTGGATTTGGAGATTTTACTTAACAAATCTGAGGATGTTAAATGAAATTCCAAATGTGTTTTGAATTTTGAAAGTATGATTGTTGATTTTTTTTTATTTTGGATTTGAAAACTTCACTTAGCAAATTTGAGTATGCTAAATGAAGTTCCAAAATGTGTTTTTTTTTTTTGAAAAATTTTGAAATATGATTGTTGAAGTTCATTTTTGAAAATGGGACTTCCATTCAACAAATTTAAGTATGTAGAATGGAGATCAATCTTGATTTTGAAATGTAAAATTTTTGTTTTGTGTGTGATTGTTGCTTTTTTGAAAGAGAGGAATTCCAACTTAAAAAATATTTGAGATATGTTCAAATGAGATTTCCTAAAAGATATTTCATTTTTAGTTGGGAATGAAATCTTCATCTAATAAATTTAAGTATATTAAATGAAGATGTTCATGTGTGCTTTTTTGAAAAGTTTAATTTTGTTTAGAAATGAACTTTCCATTCAATAAGTGTAAGTCTGTTGAATTGAAAGATTCATGTGTGCTTTTTGAAAACTTTATGATTATGATTTTGATTTTTGAAAAGATGATTGTTCATTTTATTTTGAAAATGAAATCTTCATCAAAGTGAATTAAAAGAAGAAGTTCATTTGTACTTTTGGAAAATATTGTTTAGTTTTATTTTTGAAAATCCCTACATGTAACAATTATGGGAATTGTTTAAATGAGGGTGATAAAATTTTGTAAAAAATATTTTATCAAGTGCATTTTTGAAAAGGTGTTTTTGAAAAGAAAAATTCTTTATGGAAGATTTATTATTTTAGGATGAACCTTTCCTTATCATAAAAATGAAAAGGAGGAAGTCTTTAAAATGTTTTCTCCTTTATTTAGATATTTTTATTTTACCCATTGGAGAACCCAAAGGGGGTTTTAAGACCAACAAGGAATGCGGTCCTAAAACCTAAAGATGTTGGCTAACTTAACTCAAGAATGAAATAAGCTAAGTGCCAATGAAAAGAAGGATAGCCTTGGATTCATACCAAGTACAAATCCACTATCGCTACTCAAAGATAATGATCATTTACCAAAGATGGAGAGAGGAACCATCCCCAGCGGAGTCGCCAAAAAAATATGTTGGTAGAAAAATTTATATTAAAGGGTTGCCTTTAAATCTGTGGAGAGAAAAGAAAGGCAAGACTATAGAAATTTGTCTTTTTAGGAAGCCACGCAGATCCACAGATATAATTATTCAGGTGATTGGGTACGTCATCAAGGAATAGTGTACTTACTATCTTGGAAGATATACCCTTTAATGGACCTAATCACCTCAAAAAGGACTCTTAAGGATGATGGGTCTGCATATGTACCAGAGATTCTTCCCCTACTTTACATGAAAAATTAAAATAGGATTTATTTTCAATTATGTTTATTAAGTTCCCTACAAGGGCAAGCCCCCATAGTTAATTACATCCTAAGGGACATGATCCCTTAGGAAAGCTCTCAATTAGGTAAATGATTATTGTCTTTGAAGATTTCAATAGGAAGGACTATAAATTGATTGGTTTATTTTTGAAGATCAAATGGGATTGATCAAAAGAGGGAGTTATTATTGAAGCCAAAATGGAAGATAAGTAAGAGATGCTCACGATGCTAAGAAACCTAGCGAGCATCTCAAACTATCTTATAGTTTTACATTTTTGAAATTGATTTAGTTTGTTTGAGTTATATTTTTCATTAAAAATTTAGGACTTAAGAATCCTTAACGCAAGATTAAGGAAATGCCTAAGAGGTGAGGAATTAAGCTTATATCCCACAAAGGGGAGAAGCAACCTCAGAACCTAAATCTAGGGAGCTTTGCCGAGGGCCGAAAGCAAAACCTAAATCTAAAGTGAAAATGGGTAATTGATTTGCCTTCACAAGAGAGGACAAACCACCTGACAGCTTGGACTTACAATCACCTGACGGTGGCCACCAACTAACTCCTAACGATTTTAAATACATGTAGGCAAGTCTTTATGCTTATGCAAGATAGCTAGGCCATTGTTTATTTATAAAGAGATTAAGTCCTTAAACTCACTCCCTAAAGAGACTAGAACATGTAAAGGGACATGCTTCAAATGACCTAAATCTAATGCAATTCAACTTTTATTTTATTTTCATTTTAGACAATTATTTTGACTCAGGCTAATGGGATTTTTATGACTAAAGCATGAGAAAGAAGGTTATTGGCCAAAATTAATGAAAAGGGAAGAGGTATGTTTCCACCATGGCTCTCAATGGTCAAGCCAAGATTCTCTAGAAAAGATGGAAGCCCACCAATCAAGAGTGAAATAAGATGCATTTGTGCATGATATTACAAAAGAAATTCTTATCCAGCTAAGGGGTTGCTAATTCTTTTATCTTGATTTTAAACCTAAGCTTTAGGTGAGGTTATGAGTTCTTTTTTTTTATTTGAGTTATTAAGTTGGGTAAAAGATTTATTTTTCCCTAAAGAGCCTAATCCACATCTGGGCCATACATAAAGCAAGGAAGAAACTAGGAAAAGCATGTCACTTAATGCAAAATCTAAACAAATCATTAATCAATTTATAAAGCTAATCAAAAAGAATAAAAGGCCGTTGTAGTCGGGTACCACCGCACAAACCCAAAAATATCAAATGTGAGTAGTCGAGCTCTACCCATATACAACTCAGATTACAAATGAATTAAATTACAATTAAGCAAAGAATTCATTGTTATGGGGGTCTACAAGCTTTATTTCCTCTTTCTTCTTTTCTTCTTTCTTTTTCTTTTCTTCTTTCTTTCTTCTTTAGTTCCTCCTTTTGGATGGTTGGAAGGTGGATGCTCCAAGGCTTCACATGGTACATAAGATAGGATCTTATGACTAATGCTCATCCTAATCTCCATAATAATCATTTCAAAATCCTAATTGCATAATTTACATGAAAAAGAAAAGTAAAAATCTAACTAATACTTGCAAAATAAAGGTTAGCTAAAACAAATCACACAAATCCCAAGCATGTATATTAGACTTATCACCCCACACATGGGTAACTAAGTCCACCTGGCTTATATATTATGCTTAGGGGTATAAAGTGCCTACAAGCAAAAACATTTATATTTTTATTTATGATAGTGCCCCTTAAACACAATCCCTTGTAGAAAAGAATTGTTAGACTAAGAACATCCTAGCATTCATTCTACAAGCATACACCCTAACATCCAGTCTAAAACATATATCACAAAACAAAATAAACATCAAATCACGCACCGACCTAACTGAAAGCTAGAAGTGGTGACTTAGGCTAATGTGTGTGTTTTGATGGCTTGTGTGGTATGCTTAGCTATGGCTTTAGATTCAATTTTTCTAAGTGTGAAAAACATGTTCAACTTGGAGAAGAGTTTCATTTAAGTTATTTAATTATTTTGGGTTGATTTTATTTCATGTTTTGATTTGATTTAAGTGAATCCTACAATTAATTACTAAGTTATGAAGAGAGGGAAAGAGAAGAGAACTTCTCTTTCCTTCCCTAACCTAAGTAATTTCTAAAGTAGGTTCACATTTTATTTCTATTTAGGTGAATATTTTGATTAAATCTTTTAATTAATCCTAATTTTAGATGAACTCTAAACAAACCTATTCAAAAATAAAGGCATTTTAAGATTAAATAAAATGAATCAAAATTCACGTAACACACATTACTTCATTTCTTTCCCAACATATATAACATGCATATGGATAGACCCAAAGCATATCTATACATACAAATGAGAGTATTTAACACATTTTATGATGCATGCTAAGTGAACCATTTAAGGAAATTTAGAAGTTCAATATGCATGATTTTTCTTAAGTAGAAAAGGGTTTCCTTATCCAAATTTTTACATACATGAAAGTAAGAAAGGTATAAGTGAGTATAGTGTCATTGTTAACTAGAGGTGTAAGGTACAAGACCTACTTAGGGCTACTTAAAGCCTCACAACCTCAGGGTTGTCCAAACTAATATACCACTTTTCTTAAATACAAACATATGTGTAAAGGAAATGAAATAGAAAAGGAAAATGCAAAAGTTATATTAATGGATTCATTTTTGTTTATACAATTTATGTATGCAAGTATAGGTAGCCCCTCTTAGGTGATAGCATAGAGATGAATAGGGTATGAAATTAAGTAAGTGTTAGGTTCTTTTCAAATGAACCTTACATCTTACTAACTCCTATTCAAAACTATACCAACATAAGAAAGGAAGGAAACCTATGTTAAGCATGCCTTTATAAGCTATCACATGCAAACTCAAAATTAAAATATAAGTAGCACAGTTTCAGATTTGGTATTTGATTTATATGTTTTGAAAATATTTTGGATTTAGTAGTGATAATAGCCATTCATATTTCTACTTTAGCCAACACATGCAAATTTGACATAAAGTAAATAATTTCATTTTAAAATTTGAATTTAAAGAGTATGAATGCATGAAACTACATGACATACAAATTTAACAAGTTGGGGAAATATTCAAAGTAATGAAAGCATGTAAACAAGTTCACTTCACTTAAATCTTAAAGACATTCTTATATAATAAGAAAGTTTAAAATAAATCAAAGTGAATTCAAAGTAATTTTTGTTTATTTTAAAGTTTGATTTAATTTTGAAAAAGTGAGATGAGTTTGTTGTTCCTAGCCCATTCCCACATGTGTTTGATATTTTTGTTTGATTTTTAGATAATTAGATCAATTTTTATGCATTAATTAGGTTAAGGTATGAATTAAATAACTTAATTAACCCTTACCTACACCACCTTAGAAGAATTAACCAAATAATTATGAGCCAATGAGATGACATAAAACTCACAAGGAATTTAAATTTTCACCTAATAAGAAAGGCCTAATGTAATTTGGCTCACAATTAAAAGTTAATTAAGCTAAGAGGTTTAGCTTTAGTAATTTCAAAACACCCTTTCATACTTATGAATTGGGTTTTGATTTCCTTAATTGAACTTGGGCTATTAAATACCTAAGCATCTACCGAAAGTAGATTAATTAAGTTCTAAAAACTTTTTAGAATTTTTAGAAATTAATTAAGGGGAAATTAATGAATTAACCCTTAATTAAGAGGAGATTAAAGAGAGAAAAGGGGGTTAGGGATTAGCTTAAGGGAAATGCCCCAAAATTATTCTCTAAACCTCTTATCTACTAGATCTGACCTTAATCAACCCTAATCATGGATTAAAACCATTAATCATATCCTAATTATCCTTAATTAGATTAAGGGAGCAATTAGGAGACTCATATGCAATTTCCCTAATTAAGCCTTCAATAAATCCCAACAAAATTAGGGGAGGTAGAAGTCATCTCCTAAAATATACCCAAGAAATTTGGGATTAATCATATGCTTAATTACATGGTAATTAGTCAAATGAAGTTTCCAATAAAACCTAAAATCAAAAAAAAAACATAATCAAAACCCATTGAAATTAATTTTAAAATATTCTAGGTTGAATTATCCTTGGATTTTATTTCATAATTTTCTAAATTTTCTAAAAGGAGTTAAGAATTTTAGAAGATCCTTAAGTTAATTAGGATTTAATTAAGGCATTTAACTAATCCCCTAGTTCACGGCACGACGCGTGGTGGCAGCGGTCAGCGCACTTTACATGCGTCGCACCGTGAGGGGGTTACTTAAATGTCAAATCTCTGATGGCGGCTAGCGGTGCACACGGTTTGATCTATGTCGTCTAATCAAAGATCGACGTGATCTCCCCACAGTTTTAAAATGGCTAAGGAATTTCTAAACGTTTGAAATTATCTCAGCCGTCCATCCAAAATGCACGAATGGATGGCTGAGATCTCCCAAGTTCTTTCCATTGATCAACAAAGACCATCCATGATCAAGGGGAAGATCCAAGCTCAATCTAGCATAGATTTAAATCAAACTCAACCCACACCATCTAAAGCTAAAGAGCAAGGTCAAAATCCAGGGTGAAAATTTCTTTCACATAGCTCCACACCACATTGAGTTTAATGGTCAAAATCCCATACCTCACGGGTGATCACCGCTCAATTCCACTCATCTGTTGATGAAGCCTTGTTGAAGTTTTGAGCACTTGAGGTTGAGTGGATCTTCCTATGGGTCACCTCTTCCTTAGCTTGAGTTTAGTTTTGATTGAATTGGATATCCCCTTGCTTCTAAAACTTGGAAGAGAGCTTGGGTGCACTCGACTTGGTCCTCTGATGAAGCTTGAAGAGGGAATTGAGTGGAGTTTGAGTGGGGAGAATGTTGGCTCTTCAATGAACCTCCTCTATTTTCAAGCTCTGAAAACTGAGAAATGGAGTTTTCAGATCCTCTCTAAAAGCTTGGGAACACTCTCTGATGCTTGCTCTAAGTTCCTTAGCTTCAATCGATAGAGGGGAAGTGAAAATTGAATTGAACTAGGGGGAGTATATCTCCCCCTTGAAGGATCGGATGGTCGGCAACGCACTTGTCATTTTGATCCAATTGATCATAGGCAATGGATTGTTTGATCAGTCAAGAGTGTGCACATGGTCGGTTTGAGCCAAGGAGTGGATTGCCAACCTCCCATGTGCCTTAATTTGAGTTTGAGAGGGAGTTTGAATTTTGCATTTTGACCCATAGGGTTGGGTTTGGTCTAGGGACCAACTAACCCAAACCCATTGGGTTGGGTGCACCACACTCCCCTGGGTCCCCTTGAGCTTTTAGGAAAGCGTCAAGTGAATGTGAAGAGGGTATGACCAATTTACCCATGGATTAGGCCAAAATTTATTCTATGGCCTAGGGGTATAATGGTTATTTTGCTAATTTTTCACTTTGGGTATGTTGGGTATGTGTAGAAATTAGGTTTGGCCAAGTTTCATCAGATTTGGAATTTATTTGATATGGTTTGGCTCATGTTGACCCATTTAGGTCAAAATGGGTCAACTTGGGTCAAGTTGACTAATTGGTCAAATTGGGTCAAACCAAGGGTTGCCAAGTTCATATGACCATTTGAAATATTTTGGTGGCTTGGTTTGATTCAATTTGGTATAGTTTTGAATTTGGCTCATATGACTTCATTTAGGTCAAATGGGTCAAGTTGACCTATTTGACCCATTTGACCTATTTTAGGTAGGTCAAGGTAAGTTTAGGTTAGGTTAGTCATATGGAGTGGATTAATATCTTTGTTTCCAATCAATTTTGGTTAAGTTCAAATTTAGCTCAACATGACCCCTTTAGGCCAAGTTAGGTCTAATGAGCTAAGTTGGGTCTAGTTGGCCAAATGAGGTTTTGGTTAAGTTCCACAAGTGATTTGGAATGGACTTGACCCATTGGTTTCAATCAATTTGGCTTAAATCAAGTTTTGACACATTTTGACCCTTTAGGTCAAAATGGGTCAACTTGGGTCAAGTGGCCAATTAGGCTAGGTTAGGTTCAAATGTTGGCTTGGTCAAGTTCAAACATAGGTCATAAGTGAACTTAGATCAATGGTTTCAATCAATTTGGTTTATTGTGAATTGAGTTAGTTTCATTTGGTAAAGTTGGTTGCCCAAGTTTGAATTAGTTTGACAATTTGATTGATTGACCCCATGATGGTTATCATGAGAGGGATTGGGTTGATAATGTTTGGGATAGATTGAATATGGCTCATGGTTTGAAGTTTGGTGGGTTGGGGATCCATTTGGATTATATAAAATAATTTGAAAAGGTTTTGATTTTGACTTAGGATTTTGATTGGATTGGAGAGATTATTTAGGTTTAAGTCATTTGTTGAAAAGGAAAGAAGTTAATTAATTAGATTGATTGATTGAGTTGAGTTTGATTTTTGGAATTGGTTTTGATTGTTTTAATTTATATTTCATTTATGTGTGAATATAAATAAGAATGTAAATTGATCATGAGAAAATTTCAATGATTTGAAGTGGTTTAATCATGATTTAGGCTAAGTCCATTAAAAGGGAATTTAAAGGACTTAGGAAATTTTTGTAGTTTGGGGTTTATATTTATATTTCATTTATATATGTGAATATAAATGAGGATATAAACGAATTATGAGAAAATCCCATGACTTTGAGATGGTTTGATCAAGATTTAGGCTAAGTCCATTAATAGAGAATTAATGACTTAAGAAAGATTTTAAATTGGGAATTTAATTTATAGATTTGATTTGATTGATTTATATTTATATTTCATTTATATATGTGAATATAAATGAGAATATAAATGAGTTTTGAGAAAATCCCATGACTTTGAGTTGATTTGATCATGATTTGTAAAAAGAAAATTTGAATTGATTGAAAAGATTTGATGTATATTTCATTTATATATGTAAATATAAATGAGGATATAAATGAGTTATGAGAAAATCTTAAAGATTTGAATTGGTTTTGATCATGATGAGGCTATGTCTTTAAGGGAGAACTTAAAGAACTTAAGAAAATTTGGACTTAGGAATTTTGATGGATTTTGATCATGGGTTTCAATTATATGTTTCAATCATTGGATTTCAATCATGGATTTGATTTATATTTGGAGAAAATCAAAATGAGATAGGTTTGGAGTTTGACTTGAAAGAAGGAAAGTGGGGAATGGTTCAAGCTAAGGGTGGGCAAATTTTCCAAACATCACTAAGGCATGACCTACTCCTATGGCTAACTCTTCTAAGTCTCTAGGGCTAGGTAGAGTGTCCACCTAATCACTAGATGTGTCTTAAGACTAAGGAACTCTTAAATTCAAGAGAAGTCATATGTCTAAATGGAGGGGTTGAAAGCACATCCTAAAAATGAGGTCAACAGTGTGAATTTAAGAATGGAATCTTTACTTAGCAAATTTAGGTATGCTAAATGAAGAATCCAAATGTGTTGTTCTTTTTGAAAAGAGGATTTGTACTTAACAAATTTGGGTATGCTAAATAAAGGATCCAAATGTATTTTTTTTTAATGATTTTGAAAAAGTGGATTCTTAGCAAATTTAGGTATGCTAAAGAAATCCAAATGTCTTTTATTTTATATGATTTTTGAAAAGAGGATCTTTACATAGAAAATTTGGGTATGCTAAATAAAAGATCTAAATGTGTTTTATTTTTGATGATTTTTGAAAAGAAGATTCTTATCAAATTTATGTATGCTAAGGAAATCCAAATGTGTTTTATTTTGATGATTTTGAAAAGAGGATTCTTAGCAAATTTAGGTATGCTAAGGAAATCCTTTTTTTTTTTTTTTTTTTTTTTTTTGATTTTTGATTTTGATTTTGACTTTTGAAAAAGAGGATCCTCACATAGAAAACTTTGGTATGCTAAATAAAAGATCCAAATGTTATTTTTTATTTTCGTTTTTAGTTTTGATTTTTGAAAAAGAGGATCTTCATTTAGCAAATTTGGGTATGCTAAATGAAAGATCTAAATAGTGTTTTTGATTTTTGAAAAAGATGATCTTCATTTAGAAAATTTGGTTATGCTAAATGAAAGATCAAAATGTTGTTTCAATTTTAAAAAGATGATTGTTAATTTTATTTTTTGAAAAGTTGTTTGTTTATTTTATTTTTGAAAGGAGATTGTTGATTTTATTTTTGAAAATGTGATTGTTGATTTTGTTTTGAAAATGAAATCTTCATTCAATAAATTGAATGAAGATGTTCATTTGTGCTTTTTGAAATATGATTATTGATTTTAATTTTAAAATGAAATCTTCATTCAATAAATTGAATGAAGATGTTCATTTGTGCTCTTGGAAAATATGATTTGGATTTTATTTTTGAAAAAGATGATTGTTGATTTTGTTTTTGAAAAGATGTGATTATTGATTTTATTTTTGAAAATGAAATCTTCATTCAATAAAATGAATGAAGATGTTCATTTGTACGTTTGGAAAATATAATTGTGGATTTTAATTTTGAAATGATCCTACATATAACAATTATGAAGATTGTTAGATGAGGGTGATTTATGAGCAAACATTTTATTATGTGCATTTTGAAAAATTGATTTTTTGGAAACTAATGTTTTATAAAGGATTTATTTTTCTTCATTTCTGGAATGAACCTTTCCTTGCCATAAAAATAGTAAGGAGAAAGTATTTAGTTATTTCATTTTATTAAATTTTTATTTTCACCCATTATGGAACCCAACAGGGGTTGTAAGACCCACACGGAGTGAGGTCCTAAAATCTAAAGGATGTTGGCTATCTTAGCTTAAGGATAAAATAAACGGGATAGAGATAGAATACAAACCCACTATCGATACTTGGAGACAATGATCCCAAAGATGGAGAGAGGAACATTCCCCAGCGGAGTCACTAGAAAAATTTATGGTGAATTATTTTCATTCTTCATCTACCTTTCAGAGAGAAAAATAAATAAAGAACAAAAATATTCAAATACTTTCTTGTGTTAGACACCACACAAATCTGTAGATATTCGATCGGGATATTGAGGAATGATATACTATCTAGAGATAGAAGTCACCATCCTACAATGGACCTAATCACCTTAATAAGGACTCTAGGACTATGGGTCTTGGATGTACAGATTCTTCCTCTACTTTACATAGAGAAGTAAAGCAGGATTTATTTTAAATCGGATTTGTTAAATTCTCTATGGAGGCAAGCCCTCATAGTTAATTACATCCTAAGGAATGAGATTCCTTAAGAATACTCTCGATTAAGGTAAATGATCGTTGTCTCTAAAGATTTCAAAGATAGGACTATCAATCAATTGGTTTATTTTTAGAAGATCAAGTGGGATTGATCAAGAGGAGGGAGTTATTATTAAAACCAAAGAAAGATAAGTAGAGGATGCTTATGATGCTAGGAAGCCTAGTAAGCATCCCAAACTATCCTATGGTTGGGCTTTTCATTTTTGAAATTGAAGTGATTTATTTGTTTGAGTTGAATTTTTATTAAAAATCAAGAGCTTACAATTCCACAACACAAGATTATGAAAATGCCTAAGAGGTGAGAATTTATGCTTGTAGCTCACAAAAGGAAGTAGCAACCTCTGAACCTAAATCTAGGGAGCTTTGGCGAGGGCTGAAGCATGACCTAAATCTAAGATGAAAATGGGTATTTGGTTTACCTCCACAAGAGAGGATAAATCACCTGAGTGTTGGACTTACAACCGCTTGAGAGTGGTTACCAACTAACTCCTCCTATAATTTTAAATACATGTAGGCAAGTCATATACTTTTGCAAGATAGCTAAGTCGTTATTTATTTAGAAAGAGACTAAGTCCTTAAACACATTCTCTAAGAGACTAGATCATGTAGGGCATGATTAATGACTTAAATCTAATGCAAATTTTGTTATATTTTATTTTTATTTTGAACAATTAATTAGACATCAGGTTTAGGATTCATATGCCTAATGCATGAGAAATCAGATTATGGGCCAAAATCAGTAAGAAAGGAGGTGTGTTTTCACATGGCTCTCAAAGATCAAGTCAAGTTCCCTGGAAAAGGTTGAAGCCCTCTATAACAAGAGTGAAACAAGATACTTTTATACATTATGTGAAAACATATAACATCCAGCTAAGGGGTTGCTAAATCTTTTATCTTGTTTCATAACCTAGGCTTTATGTGAGTTATGAGTTGTTTATTTTTAGTTTTGAGTTGATTAGTTGGATAGAAAATTATTTTTTCCTAAGAGCCTAATTGCATCCAGGCCATTCATTAAAGCAAGAAAAAAACTAAAAAAAATATGCCATCTTAATGCACAAGCTAAACAAACATCAAACAATTTATAAAGCTAGTGCAAAATAATAAGAGGCCTTTTGTGGTCGAGCTTCACTGCACAAACCCAAAAATAAATTGGGTAGCCGAGCTCTACCCTTATACAACCCAGATTATAAATGAATTAATTACAATCAAGATGGAATTCATGTTATGGGGTGGGGCTTCATTCTTCATTCTTCATTCTTCCCTTCTTCTTTCTTCTTTTCTTTCTTCTTCACAATCCCCTGCAGAAGATAATGATTCAGATCTTCCTACCATTCGCTTGTATATTAAAATATCCGTTAATCAAATCATGCAATATAATTAGACTGTGTGCCATTTAGCTATGTCTTAACTAGACTTTAAGGTTAGAATTTTCTAAGTATGAAGGGTTCAACATAGAGGGTGATTTAATTTAAATAATTTAGTTGATTTTATTGATTTTATTGATTTTATTTTATGATTTGATTTCGTTTGAATGAACCTATACTTAACTACTAAGTGTTGTAAAGAGAAGAAAAGAGAAGAGAACTTCTCTTTCCTCCCTACCTTAAGTAATTTCTAAAGTAGATTCATTATTGATTTTTATTTAGTGAATATTTTATTATGTGTTTTAATCAATCCTAAGTTTAAATTTTCTCTAAACAAACATATTCAAAAGAAAGGCATTTTAGGATTAACTAAAATGAATTACTATCATAAAACACACAACACTTTATTTCTTTCCAACATGTGTAGCATGCATATGGATGAACCCTAAGCATATCTATACATGCAAATGTAAATATTTAGCACACCTTAATGATGAATGCTAAGGGATGTTGCTTCAAAAAATTTGGATGCTTCATGATGCATCATTTTGTTAAGTAGAAAGAGATAGATATCCATCATTGTACACATCATTGTAGTGGTAAAGGTACAAGACCTACTTGGGGCTACTTAAAGCTTCGCAACCCCGAGATGTCCAGACTAATACACACTTTTCTTAAATACATGTGCATGTACAAAAAGAAATGAATGGAAAAAGAGTCATGTAAAAGATTTTTTTGTGTTTGTTTGATTTTGGTTGTTTAATTTACATGTGCAAATGTGAATATTCTTCTTAAATGATAACATAAGAATGAATAGGAATGGATTTAAGCAAGTGTTGTGTTCTTTTCAAATGAACTATACACTTTGCAAATCCTATTCAAAACTATGTTAAAAGAGAAGAGAAACGCCATATAATGCACATCTTATATTATACTCAAGCTTATAAGTAATTATAAGTAGCATACCCTTCATTTGTAATGTTTGATTTATAAGCTTTGAAAATAATTTTGGATTTAGTAGTGATAATAGTCATTCATACTCTTACTTTAGCCAAAACAAGCAATTTGACCTAAAGGAAAAAAATTTCATTTTAATTTGATTTTTCAAAAGACATGAATGCATGATTTCATATGACAAACAACATTTAGCATGCAAGCAAAATAATAAAATGATGTAAGCATGTAAATTCATTCACCTTAATTAATTCCTAAAGACAATCCTATGGAATAAGATCATTCAAACTGAATCAAAGTTGTTTAAAGAGATTTTGTTTTAATTTTGAGTTTGATTTGATTTAAGAAATGTGAAAAGGTTTGCTAGTCTTAACCCATTTCCCACATGTGTGTGTTGTTTTATTTTAATTTTTAGAACCATTAGATTGATTTTATATATTTTTTAAGGTTAAGGTGTACATTAAGTTTATTAATTACCCCTTACTTACACCTCCTTAACATAATTATTCAAATAATTATGAGCCAACATATGATATGTAACCACATTGAATTTAAAATGCAAATAATGCAAAATTGAAAATGTAAGCTAAAGAGTTTAAGTAAGTACTTTCATAACCCTTTCGGCACATGTAGGTTGGATTTGATTTCCTTAAGCTTACTTAGGTTATTGAACACCTAAGTATCTAATCAAGAAAGGATTGATTAAGTGATTAAGTTTCTAGATTACTTTTTGATTTTGAGTTTGGTTTATTAAGCTATTTAGTTTTCATTCAAATGAAATAGACTTAGGGGAAAAGATTTGGAAAAAAGGCATCCTAATTTCATTCCCTAAGTCTATCCGTTGTTCCAAGATTATTAACAAATTTTATTAATGAATTTATCATCATTTAATAGGTTAGTTAATCATTTAATTGATTAAGGGGGTGATTAGAGATGAAATAAGCAATTACCTAAATTAATCCAATAATAAATTTCAAGAAAATCATGGGAGGCAGAGGTCATCCCACTAATTAACCCTTGGGAATTTGGCATTAATTATTGGAATAATTAAAGAGTAATTAACATAATTACATCCCCAATAAAACTCAACTTAAGAAAATATCACTGTTCAAAATCAATTAAAATTAATTTTATATTATTCCCCTTTGAATTATCTTTAAAATGAAGTTGAGTTTGCATTTTTAGATTTTTCTACATTTAGTTATGTATTTTTGAAGTTTCTATGATTATTACTTAATTAAATAGCCTAATTATATAACTAATCCCCCAACCCATGCCACCAACGCCCACAGACCCGAGATTTATTTATGTTATCAAATTACCAAATTATACATGCATTTTCTCCTTGAACCGTCCGATCAAAGACCGGACAGTCAGGATTTAACCCACAATTTCTAAAGGGATTAATCATCTAATCTAAATCATTTAATCAGGACCTTCCATCCAAAACATGCAGAAGAGACGGTCCATGATGCATCCCTGCCCTTGCCTACGGGAGACGGCAACCGTCCGTCCTCTAAGGCTTGATCCGAGCTCACTTGAGCTTGGATTGAGTAGGGATTGAATACACACCATATAAGAGCAAGAATAAAGACATCCAACGGTTGAATTGCAATGGGATTACACTTCCCTTCACAAAGGACTAAGGAATTCCTACACTAAGCTCAGTTTTGAGGCATACCTCGCCAGAGGCTATCATCGGTGCTCCCAAATATTGAGGTAGCTTCGTCTAGTGGAGATGAATCCCTGTTGAAGGTTTGAAGGCTTGAGATCAAGTGGATCCTCCTATTGTCCAAGATGAGCTTCAAGTGCTTGCGGCTTTGGTCGAGCTCCTCCTTCCCATGGCTTGATTGCTTGGTATTTGATTTGGGTGAGCTCGATTGGGTCCCTTGATGGTACTTGCAAGAGCAATTGGAGTTTGGTTGTGAATTGAGCAAGGCGGATTTTTCAATCACCTCCCCTATTTTCAATTTAGGAAAAATCAAAAATGGAGAATTGGAAAGAGCTTGAGGATGCTTGGGAGAGCTTGACAACGCTTCCTCTAGCTTCCTTTGGCTCGATCGAAATAAGTGATCTGGAAAGAAGTGGAATTAGGAGGAGTATATCTTCTCCTACAAGGATCGGATGGTCATGAGCTATCCTTTGACTAGATTGATTAGGTTTGTTAGGTGGTTTTGAGTGCCATGTGATTTGATTTTGGCAGAGGATGGAAGTGGTGAAGTTGCACATGTGTTTTTTTTTACAGAATGGAGTGATTCCATGTTCTAAATTCTTATAGGGTGGTCAATTTTTCCCTTGGGTTGGGTTTGGCTAACCGAAACCCATTGGGTCATGTGCACCACACTCATTAGTGTCCACTTGGTCTACTAAGAGGGTGTCAATGGCCATCAAAAGGATATGATAAAATTTCAAGTGGAATTGGCAATAGGTTACCCCTTGACCTAGGGGTAAAATAGTCATTTGGCTTTGATTTGAATTTAGGCAGATTTGGAATAATTTGAATTTTTTGTTGGTCTAAATTTCAATGAATTTGGAGTTGACTTCATATCATTTGGCTCTTGTTGACCCATTTAAGTCAAAATGGGTCAATTTGGGTCAAGACCAATCAAATTCAAAAACCAAGATTGGGTCAAGTTCATATGACCATTTGAAATATTTTGGTATCATTGGTTTGGTTCAATTTGATTTATATTTAGTTTTGGTTCATTTGAATTCATTTAGGTCAAATGGATTAAGTTGACCAATTTGATCCAATTGGGTTAGGTCATAGGTTGGTTTAGGTTTGGTTGGTCATTTAAAATGTTTTGGTAGCTTTGGTTTCAACCAATTTTGGTTTGGTTTGATTTTGGCATGATTTGACCTTTTAGGTCAAGTTAGGTTCATGGTCAATTGAGCTAGGTTGGGTCTAGTTGGCCAATTAAGGCATTAGTCAAGTTCAACAAGTGATTTAGAATGAACTTGGCCCATTAGTTTCAATCAATTTGACTTAGATCAAGATTTGACACAGTTTATCTTTTAGGTCAACTTAGGTCAACTTGGGTCAAGTGACCAATTGGGCTAGGTTTTGCTCAAATTATGACTTGGTCAAGTTCAAACATTGATCATGATTTGGTTTTGATCAATGATATCAATCAATTTGGCCTATGGTGGATTTTAGCTAGTTTAGGTTTCATTTAGGTCAAATGTTGACTTGGTCAAAGGCCAGATTTGACTTGGTTTGACCTAATTTGAGTGACTGATCATCTTGTGATGATTGTTTCTCACAATGTGAGGCTTAGATGGGCTTAGTTCAATCCAATTTGGGTAGGATTAGAATTTGGCTCAAAAAGGTGCTTTAGGTCACTTTGGGTCAAGTGAGCCTAAGTGGATTAATTGACTTGATCAAGGCTTGATTCGAGTTTGATTAAACTCACATATGAACTTATGATTGAAATATAAATCCATTTGCAACTGATTTGGAGTCAAATGGGTTTTGATTCATTTGACAATTTCAAGTTCAAAAGGGTGAACATGAGTTTGATTTGGGTTTGATTTTTGAATTTCATTTTGGTTTGATGATTGAAGTTTATGTTTATATTTGGTTTCATGATTGAAGGATTGATTGAATCATGAAGAAAATCCAAGGGTTTAGATTGTTTTTTAGGGTTGATTTGGCTAAGTTCAAGAATTTGACTTGAAAGGACTTAGGTTGGTTTTAGGTTGGATTTGGATTTGAGTTCTGAATTTATTTTGGATATTTGAATTTATATTTCATTTATATTTATGAATATAAATGAGAATATAAATAGGTTATGAGAAGATCTTTTGAGTTTGAAGTGATTAAGCTAAGACCATAAGATGGAATCAAAGTGACTTAGGAAGGATTTTTTGAATTTGGAATTCAATCATGGATTTCAATCATTTGGAATTGATTCATGATTTGAGAAAATCCATTGGAATTGATTTAAAGTTTGAGAAAATCAATTAAGTTGGAATTGATTTGAGATTTGATTTGGAATTGAAGTTGATTTGGATTTGAAGTTGATTTGAATTTGGAATTTGTTTGAATTTGAAGCTGGTTTGAATTTGGAATTGGTTTGGATTTGGAGATTGACTTGAAAGAATGAAGTAGGGATTTGGTTTAAGCTATAGGGTAGGCAAGTTTTCTTAACACCCCTAAGGTATGACCTATTCATATGGCTAACTCTTCTAAGTCTCTAAGGTTAGGCTGAGTGTTCACCTAATCACTAGAAGTATCTTAAGACTAAGGAACTCTTAGTGTCTAAGAAGAGTCCTATGTCTAAGATGGAGAGATTGAGAGCTCATTCTAAAAATGAGGTCAACAATGACTGTCAAGGCACATCGCATGTATTGATGTTGACCGAGACGATCAACAACACCGAACGATCACAAGCATTAATAGAAATGATCTACTCCCAACCCAACGTGTAGAAAGAATCAAGAGCTTAATGCAATGTGGCTCTACTCATGTCAACAACATAAGAGAGTGAAGGAGGAATCCACTAGGGATGGAGTATGTGAACCTTCCACTAAGGAAAGAGGTCCAAGTCATCCACTTGGGGATGAGAGGTTTGATTTGATTTGAGTCTCGCTGGGGAGAAATTTGATTTTATTTGTTGATTTATAATTTTGTGTTCCACTAGGGATGAAAATGTGAACTCTCCACTAGAGGAGCAAGTTCAAGTCATCCACTGGGGACAAGAGGTTGTGAAATCTATTAGGGGATTAGAATTCAAGATCCTATTGGGGAACCGGAAAGAGTTGCATCTCACTGAGGACAAGCAGATTGATTTGATTTGTTTGATTATTTTGATTGTTTAATTTGACTCCACTGAGGGAGGAGGATTGAATTTGTTTTAGATTTTTAAATTTTTGAATTTTGAGATGGACCTGTCTTTTTATGGATCAGAGTAGTATGAGGCTAGCCTAACTGATTTATCAATCCAAAGGGGTAGTCTACCAACCACATAGTAGGACTATCCAACTAAGGGAATGTCTTTCGGTGTGCAGCAGCTATACTAGGAAGAAAGCGTAGCAAACTTACATCCTCCAAAGTTGGGACTAGTTGCTGAGGTGATCCATTGCGAGGTAACGGATTAAACCCAACCTTAGGCTGACTAGTAAGTGAATGTCACTGGGGGACTTAAATCAGCTCAAAGATAGTCAAGATTAAATTCATTTTTTTTAGTTATTTTTTATGGATCCCATCGGTTTTTGATGGACTGCACTGAGTAGGGGTCATGATGGCCTTGGGCTAGCTCAGATTTACCAATCCAAAGGGGTAGTCTACCAACCACATAGTAAGACTATTCAACCAAAGAGATTATCTTTTGGTTTGCAATGGTCAAGTTTAAGAAGAAAGCACGGGGACTCACATCTTCTAAAATAAGAAATCACTAGGTAATCGCAGTGCAACAAATCAACCCGACCTAGGGGACTATTATGAGTGAATGTTTGGGGACTTAAATCAGCTCAAAGATAGTCTAAATTAATTTCATTTTTAATTATTTTTTATGGATCCCATTAGTTTGCAATGGACTGCACTGAGTAGGGGCCATTTTGGCCTTGGGTAAGCTCAGATTTATTGGTCCAAAGGGAGTGGCTTCCCGACCGAGGGGAGAACTATCCAACAAAAGGGGTGTCTTTCAGTTTACAATGGTTAAATCAAGGAAGAAAGCATGAGGACTCACATCTTTCCAGAATAAAAGACCATTGGGGAGACACATTAGCGAGGTAACATGTCAACCCAACCTAGGGCTGCCCATCAGTTTGCAAAAATCATGCTAGAAAGAATGTGTAGTAGACTTACATCTTCCAAAGCAGAATGACTGTCGGGGTAACCTATTTGTTGCAAAATAGATTGAACTCGACCTAAGGGAGACTACGGAGAGAATGTCGACCCAAGGACTTATCTCAACTCAAGCGTAGTCAGGAAATTCCTATTGGGAGTTCTGCTAACACTGCCCTAAAGATAGGATGCCTGCTTGGGAAAGGGACCACTGGGGGCTTGAATTCCTAATTCACGAGCGAATATATTATGTTTATTTGTTTTTTTTATTTATCGTGGACCCTGTTAGTTTGCGAGGGATCATACTAAGAAGGAGCTTATGTTAGCCTAGACCTATCTCAGATTTACTGAACCAAGGGAGAATCTACACATCCGCTGAACAAATTCTCCAACAACAGGGGTAGCTACTAGGAAAGGGGGACTGTCCAATCCATAAGTAACCTGGGTAGTGTTTAAATGGGGTCGTAAAGGATGTGATCCAAGTAGAGTGCCCACAGGGAGAGGGGACACTAAGGGCTTTATCCAAAATCTTAGAGAAGATAATATCTACAGGTATTCGGTGGCCAACTCAAGGAGAGAGTGCGGGGACTCACATCTGCCAAGAGTGGTGTATCCACTGGGTGAGTCACTGTCAGCATAGCGAACATCAACCAACCTAAGGTGCCCATCGGTTTGCAATAATCATCCTAGGAAGAAAGCATTGGGGACTCACATCCTCCTAAAGCAAAATTGATTGTTGGGATATTCTGTCTTTAACTTGACAGGTGTTATCTGACCTAGGGCGACTACTGAGTGAATGCCACTAGGAGACTTATATCAACTCAAGAGTAGTCAAGAGGAAAGGAGCCTCTGGGAGACTTATCCTAAACCTCAAATATACTCGACTTAGTCAATACATGATGATTAGTTCAAGAAGAAAGCATGAAGACTCACATCTTCTTAAACAAAATCAACATGAGGTAGCTTATTGGTTGGGCAGTGAAGTCTACCAAACCAACAAGGAGCTTGTTGGTTTGCAATGGTCAAGTCAGAAAGAAAGCACGAGGACTCACATCCCCTAAACAAATGACCACTGGGCTGACATATTAGCAAGGTAGCATGTCAACTTGACCTAGAGCAACTAATGAGTGAGTGCCACAAAGGGTTTGCTCCCACATCAAAATAGCCCGAGATAAAAGATATGTGTTCATTTTTATTTTTATTTATATTAGAGGGATAGGATGCCTCTTGGGTTATCTCACACCTACCATAAACACGCTTGGGGAATTGATGAAATGGTGCCATGAATGACAGTTATGATCCACTAAGAAAGGATGTTGCTTAGTTGTGCTAGTCGGAATAGGATGCCTCTTGAGTTCTCTCACACCTATTCTAGTGGCACTAGAGAATTATGTTTGATTGTGTTCATATTGTAAAAGATGGATATGATGCCTCTTAGGTTCTCTTACACCTATCCTAAAAATGTCGTGGCAGATTCACAAGACAAGCAAACAATACTTCAAATGAAGAAAAGATTTTGATGAATTGGAATGAAATTTTGTTCTTTTGATGATAATTGTTTTCAAATATGGGAAATATTTCTTCAAATAGAGACCATTAATTAGAAGCATCAGGTGTTCCCCTTTACAATCAATAAGCTGATAAGATCCTTTTTGGTATGCCTTTTTAATGACAAAAGGGCCTTCCCAAGAGGGTTCAAACTTGCCTCCCATCTTTCGACGGGCAACAATTGATCTCCTTATAACTAAAACAAGCTCTCCTACTTGAAAAGTTCTAGGGTGGACTAGCTTGTTATGAGCTTGAATCATTTTATACACTCGAGGTTCTAGCACGCCCATAGGCGTCTCTCCTCCAAACCTTCGAGCTCTTCTAACCGCAACTTTGCATTCTGCTGTGTAGTGATTTTGCTACCCAATGCTATCCTTAGTGATGGGAGTTGAACTTCTAAAGGTAGTATGACTTCGGACCCATACACTAAGGAGAACGGAGTATATCTGGTTGGAGTTATGTATGTGGTGCGGTATGCCCACAATGCTTCAACTAATTGGTCATGCGACTATCACTTGTTGTCATCGAGCATCTTCTTTAGTATTTGGATGAGACTTTTGTTGAATGCTTCTGCTAGGCCATTTGCTCTGGGGTAGTAGATGGTGGAGTATCTCCAATATATATCGTGTCTTCTGGCAAAGCTGTTGATTTTGGTGCTCTTGAATGCAGTACCATTATCGATATAATTCATCGAGGCACCAACCTATATATGATATGGTTCTAAAAACTAGAGCACAGCCGACGTGACCTCTAAGTGGGATTGCCTCACTTGGAAAAAGTAGTGGTGCCTAGAATGAACTGATGACCTTGGAAGAAGAATGATCGATAGGACCCACAATGTCAGTACTAACACTCAAATGGCCATGAGGCCAATGTAGGTGTAGAATGTTGGTGGTTGATGTAGACCACACCATGTACGACATCATATCTCCTAGATACATCCACCCTATAATCATTGAAGGCTAATATCCTAGTCTCTGATCTTTGCTTTCATCTTTGAACCGGATTGATGTGCATAGACGAATGTACCTCATGATCTTGTTTGTCCAAACAATGTAACCACATTTGATCGAAAGATCGTCGGTACAAGGTGCCATCCACGAGAGCATAGGAGAGAGCTCTATGTTTTATCTGATGGGCTTGTGATTTCTCTTGAGGTAGTTTGTCGGTGTTCAAATAATCTATGAACAGTTGCCTCCAATACAGCTCCTCATCTTTGTTGGCAACTGCAACCTCTCCTTCAAGAGAAAGTCTCTCGACATGTTCAGCATAAATAAGGGATAGGACTTGTCTATTTTAGACCCTTATTGGAATGGACTCATCTTTTTGACATGTCAATTCCTTGGCAAGTTTGGCAAAAACATCTATTGTTCTCTCTTAGGACCTTGTAGATGGTGACCTGATTTGGGGCTGCTTCATGGTATACTTTGTGGTAATGATGAAGCTTAGGTTTAGAACCTTAGGACCCAACAATCTAGTTGATGACCATGAGAATCCCGTAGATGTTGATGCTTGACACACATTGTAATGGCTAACTCGGATCGACAATCATCCTCATACAGTTGGTGCATGGATTGGAGAGATAGTATGAGAATCTCATCACATCGTGGTCTGGAGTTAAGAGAACTATTCCTACCTCTACCTTTCCTGGAAAAGTAAATCTTAGTTCTTCTCCTTTATGAAAGGAAGCTACACCATCAAAATACATGTCCCAATGGCAGTTGTCAACCTCCCCTAAGTTCATGATTTGTTGGAGATCATCACTGCGAAGCGAAGTGGGTGTGCTACTAAGAAATTCGCTAGTGCTTGTCCTTTTACCGCATGGAGGGGTACGAATGTGATATTGAACTATGAGAGAATCATGGACCAACGTGCCAAATGTTTGGATAGCGTTGGCCGTGTCATGAGATACTGCAGTAGGTTGGTTCTTGAAATCAAGTTCACCTTATGAAAAAGCATATAGTGTCATAGCTATTGGGATGCAAAGATTAAAGCTAGGCAATGTTTCTCAATAGGTGGGTAGTTCGCTTCAGCAAGAATCAGATGATGATTGAGGTAGTACAGAGCACTCTCCTTCCCTTCATCGTTGGCTTGGGCCAATAAAGTGTCGAGGAGTCAATGATGTAAAGGATGAGTGGCCTTCACGAGATAGAGTCTATAAAGCTTCACCAAATATTGCTTGATATCTTCAAAGGCATGATGGCACTTGTCATCCCACTTGAACTTGGCATCCTTTTTGACAAGTGCTCAAAATGGCTTGCATCTTCCCGATAAGTTGGAGATAAAGCATCTTAGATATACACCACGGAAAGATCACGAGTTGAGTTAAACTTTTGGGTGGTGGCATTTAAGATAGCTTTGATCTTTTGGATCTATTTCTATTCCCGATGTGGGACAAACCCAAGAAATTTCTAAGCTACTCGAATGCACTTGGATTCATTTTGAGGTTATATTATCTTAACCATTCAAAACTACTCTCAAGTCAAAGAGGTGGTCTTCCTTTTCTTCTCTTGACTAGATCATCATATAGCACTCTTGATGATGAATAGTTCATTGAAGATCAGTCATGGCCGTTGGTATGTAGCAGCATTTTAAGGCCAAAGGCATGACCTTATAACAATAGATTTGATCGGGGTTTGAAAAGTATTTCTTTCATCCTGAGCCATCTTGATTTGGTTGTATAGAACCCATCCATGAAGGAGAATACGCATGAGATGAGTGATGTCCACCATTAATTAGTATAGAAGAGAAAACTCATCCTTAGGACATGCCTTTAAGTCCTCGACACATATGTTAATTTGGCCATTCTTCTTGGGGCGACAGAAGGGTAGGTTATTTTTCTTCCTTGATGAAACCAACATCGATTAGTTTCTACACTTCAAAAATGACCTATTGTTCGATTTCTAATCGCACATGTCTAGGAGCTTTCTTTATTGGGTTAGCATTAAGGTCTATTGCTAGTTTGTGGGCTACTATGTTAGGAGATAATCTGGGCATCTCTTCAAAGCTCCATGAAAAACAGTCCTTAAACTCAGTCAATAGCCTAACTGAGTCATTGGTTTCTTCTTCATTCAGCAATGAAGTGATGTATATCGGGCGTGGATTTTTTTGTCCCGAGATAAATTTCTTTAAGCTTGTCAATTTTTGAATGGATCTCCTCTTCAAATTCTGGCAGTGCATCTTTGATTTGAAGATTATCTAGATTATTTGAAGTTTCTAAATACACCTCCTCATAAGAGCTAGTGTGGTTGAAGAATCTATCAGACTCCAAATGATTGGTGACAACTAGTAAATCATCGCATCGGCGGACCCATTGTACTAATCTAGTCTGATCTTGATTGTGCATCCTTACATTTGTTCCATGACTTCTGAAATACTCGACACGTGCTTAGACCATATATAAGGAATCAAACCCTACTTTGTAAGATTAAGAACACAAGGCAAATACCAATCAAAAGGTAATTCCATTAATTCTTTACATGAATTATCCTCAAGTCCTACATCAATTTTTGGACTTGAGGATGATGATCCTAATAGGAATCTCTTTGGCTTCACATCAATGGAAGACTTAGGGGCTTCCTTAACTATTAAACCTTCAACTTTTTTAGAGGAAAGTGAGGTTAGAGCTAAGGTTCCTAACTGCTGCCTGATAGTTTCACATAAACTTGATTAATATATTGTGCTTTGCTTGAGGCGGTCTTCATTTGTCGTTTCAGTGTCACCTCCAATGAAACCGAGAGGGTTGGCTAGTATGCTAATCACATTAGACTCATCCTCAGATAGATTCCAAGTCTATGTGAATAGTGGGGTACTCATGAACTGGAACATAACCCCTGTTGGTACGCCCAGGGTCTTCCCTACACGCCTCAATGTCTACCTCTGTCTCTGCTTAGTGGAGGTCGAGTCATCCTACTCACATGTTTATATGATGGAATGAACTATGGGTGGAATGTTAGATGTAGCTCTACTTCTTCCTTGATATCCTTTTCTCGTTCACTTGTATTTTCATTTTTCTTTTATTTTTTTTTCTTTTTCTTTTGCTTCTTTTTCTTTTTCTTTTACATTTGAATTTTGACAAAGTTCACAAGAAAATGTATTTTGAGGAAGATAGTAGGTCGCATCTTCATATATCTTAACCTCTCTGATTGAAAATATCTTTTCATCTCATTTGACATAGTATTCAACTCCACCCCTTCTAAACTTGATGCATTGATGAAGGGAGGATAGAATCATCTTGTTCTAATGTATCCAAGGCCTACGAGCAAAGTGGTGAATGAAGTATTCGAATCAATGATATAGAACTTATCTTCAGTCTTCCAATCACCTATTTCCAAAGGTACCACTATGGATCCTAAATCCCCCTTGCCTTGTTCATTGAATCTTCTCAACATCATCTGATCTTCTCAAAGTGTGGAGATGTCGATCCTCAAATAGGCAAGGGTCTTTAGACTCATAATGTTCCATGATGCACTTGGATAAGAACCACGGAAAGTGAATCTTCCCATGTCCGTAATGTAGGGATGATTGTGCTCCATGTCCCCGAGAAGGTCTTCATCTATGAAAGTGATTCCTTGGCTTCTGAATAATGTGCCTCCTCTCCAATGGTATTTAAGCATATTTTTGGATCAAGAAGAGCCTTGATTAATGATTTCCTCATCTCTTTGAATAAGATAAGGGAAACATATATGCTTAACTTAGATGACAAGTTTCTTAGGTAAGAGAGGACATTGTAATCCACCTTGGGTTAATCCTACACAAGCATATCCATGGATAGAGCATCCTGTGGAGAGGCTTCTCGATCATCTAAATCAATGATTTATTTCCCCTTATTTTGAGGTGTTGCCCTAGGAGGTAGAACCTTCCTACTACAGAGGTTGACTTCAGTGATTTCTTGTGGCAGGTTAGTGGAAAATTCTACTTGCTCATCAAGCTCACTTATAGCTTCTCCTATAGGACCCTCGGAATCAAATGATTCCAAGTCTATCACAAGAGGTGAACCCATAGTATTCATAGAAGGAAAGTTCAACTTTGAATCAAAAAGAGGAAGATCAAAGTTGTTATAATTATTATTTAGACTTGGAGAGTTTTCAATAAGAGTAGAATTAGACAACCCATCATAAATGACACAGATGTAATTCAAAATAGATTTATTCCTCGATTTCTTGGATTTTGAAGGAGGTACATAGTAGAAATCTAGTAAAGTAAATGGGGTGAGAGATTTGATGCCCTCATCCATCGATACAAGATGTCTATTAGAAGAAGAGCTAGCTGAAGTAGAAATGCTCGTTGAAGTAGTTGCTACAGCTGTGGATTGGAGGTTGGGCTTGGTCGGTGGTTGCGCTACTTGGCTATCTCAGGGTGTGGTGTTGTTCTCTCTCTGAGCTCCCCTTTCCCCAAGTTGTCTTTAGCAACTTGCAAACCTTCCTTGATGTTGGAGGTTCGAGCTGCCTCTGGAACCTGCAAGAAAAGTTTTTTGATCTTTGAAATAATTTTCTTAGAGGTTCGGGATAAGGAGATATCTCAACCTTCTTTGGTTTTGAGAGGATCGCAAGTATCCCCAAGGATTACCCTAACAAAATTGGATGGTTGTTCCATAAGGTATTCCTTCGGGATAACTATGATGCCTGTCTTGCATCTATGCTCAAGCCAGTCCTTGAATGTAAAGCAATCCTCCAAAATATGCCCTAGCATGCAGTGGTAGAGAAAAAAGTTAAGATCATTGCTCTTGCCCGCTTCCTCCGGTCATCTAAGCTTGGGTAGCTGAAAATCAAGTTTCTTTAAGAGATTCTTAAATATTTTCCTGATTACCTCCCTCTTACATGAATAATATTTGTTTAGTTTATCCAAAAGAGTAGGTGGATGGTAGCTACCTGGCAGCAGGTATGTGTATCATTGTTGTTGTGGATATGGTGGAGAGGTATTGTGGCGTCGATGGGATGGCCTCAATCTTTGGTAAGGAGGTGGAAGTGGCATTGCAAGAGGTCTCTCA
The DNA here is from genome assembly GCA_021442155.1 of Cymbidium sinense. NCBI lineage: Eukaryota > Viridiplantae > Streptophyta > Magnoliopsida > Asparagales > Orchidaceae > Cymbidium > Cymbidium sinense. The sequence goes on along the minus strand of CM038215.1, from coordinate 1,849,411 downwards.
AACTTCTCTCTAGCTAGTTGCTTCCCCTTGTCCAACATTACTACTGCCCCTGGCTTCTTCTCATAAGCTTTATGTGGCTTTGGCTTTGTTGATTGATTCAAAAAATGTAACTGTTTGGCTTCTCCTTGTAAGCTAGCCGCCTTGTTGATTAGTTTCTCAAACATCTTGACGATAAAACCTTTGAGCATGAAGGCGACCGATCCATGAATATTCTTTAGTAGAATTTTAATGGCATGTTATTCAGACAGCTACGGCTCACATTTCATACTCTAATTGTGCCATATGAGAATATAATTAATGAGGGACTCGCCAGGGTGTTGTTAAGCCACAATGAAATCACCTACAGTCACCCTTTGCTAAGCTCTTGTAAATCTCTTAATGAAGAGTTGCTCCAACTCAACAAAAGTCTTCGTTGAACTATTAGAGAGTTCAACATACCAATCTAAGACTATGCCTACTAAGCTGCTGACAAAAAAATAGAATAATAGAGGATCATTGCCACCAACGTTGCAACAGCTAGCCCTGAAATGCATTATATGCTGCTGTGGGTTCTCGCTGCCATCAAAGCTCTTGAAATAAGGTGGCACAAAACCCTTAGGATATTAAATGACATCGAATTCCTCTAGGTAGGGTCTACCCTTTGGAACTGATGATCCTCCTCGGGCTTGCGCCAATGCTTCTCTCACCTACTACTCAACCATGATTTTAATGTCCTTTTCTTGTATGGAGGTACAATCCACTACCTTCTTATACAAGTTGGTGCTACCCTGCTCTACTAGAGGTGAAGTATTGGCTTGATCCAAGACATGAAACAACTCAGGTTGACCAGCCTCTATAATAATAGGATGCACTGCTGGGGCTTGGTTCTAAAATGCCAAAATTGCTGCTAGCAAGTCTTCAAGCCTCTTTCCCATCCTATCTATTTGTTCATCCTTTTGCTTTAATTGTTGAAGGAGGTGTTAGGTCGAGTAGGCTGTATCTTCTTGCTCGATCACAGCACTTCCAAACCCTGTTGATCACGAAGGAGGGAACCCTTGGTGTTTACCATGTGCACTCCTGATGAATCCTCCAAGAGATCTTCTTCATTATGATCAAAACTGACCTTCTCATCCTCTAAATTAGACCAGGAATATCCTAGAATTTCCTTCTTCTCAACTAGATACTGAGCTACAATATCATCTAGGGATCGGTCCAACTGAACAGGTACAAAATATCAAGGCTGATTGGTAGTAGGATCACTATCATGAACAGAAAGACATCTAACCTCCCCTGCTACTGGAGAGCTAATCGTGTAAGGACTACGCTCACTCGAAGATAGATGCTCCTAGCTGTCACTAGATCTTGGTGGAGTAGTACTCCTAGGAGGGTTTATCGTTATGGGGGCAACTGAATTGTCTCCTCCTCCCTCTACTGTTGCTATCTCCATACTGTGCTGTAGTGGTGGTGGTGATGGTACAACTCTACTCGTGGTTGCCATTCCTCTTCACCACTGAGGTCAACAGAAGAGCTCACTCAGTAGATGGAATGGGTCTCTTGGCGTGCAGATCACCGTGGGACTCTTCTCCCCAATGCCTTCATGGCTTTTGCTGGAATAGTGGATAATGGAACTTGTATTAGAGATGGTAGGCGTGGAGTAGAGTGGTGTGGTGAAGGCACCACCAACTCTCTCTGGTTAGGAGCTCCTCTCATGTGGTGGGTAGTGCCCATCAGTAAAATGCTATCAATATGATCGGTGCGAGTAGTGCGCTGATTGGAAAAGTCCACAAAGGTTGAGGCTTGCCTTAGTCTCCCTACAAGTAATTTGTACTGCGGACTCAGGCCTCTCTCCTATGTATGCACCCACTGCTGAGGAATGACAAAACGTAAATCAAATTGAGCCCCAAACTCTGATCGTCCGTAAGCTCCACCAACTTGGCTGAGCATTTAAGGCGACATATGACCTTATCCTCTCGATAGCTAAGCTCTTCTGTGGAGGTCAAACTGAAATCCTCCTAATATCTTTCTCCCCATCAAAACCAGAGAGGGGGTGAAACTTGTTCTCTATGATAAAAGGAGACACTATCCTAGGTAACTCCTCTACTGTAGACTGGGAAACTGCCTCTAGCTCCTTGGCTATGCGATCATGATATCGGTTGATCTTGCGGCACCGATTATGGCTCTGAACACTGCTAGGAGGGGTAGCACGAGAAATAGACCCAACCTCATGTGGGTGGGAGACTATCCACATCTAGGTAGCCTTCCCCAAGGAAGGAACAGCAGTGGGTATTAGTCCATCTTGAGGCGAAAGTGGGGAACCGGTGCACTTTGGAACTATTATTAGAACTACCACAGCTTTCCTCTTCAGTGAGGGAAACTCTGAGTCAGATGGCATCTCAACCTGAATGACCGACTTTTGTCCAGTCACCACACTCCTACTGACTGTTGTGAGTGTAGTCCCCTCACAAGTGATCCTAGCCCCCTCAAAATCTCGGCCAAAATGAATGAGGTGGGTGAAGTTAGTCTATGGGAGGATAGCCCGATCCAAGGCCAAATTCATCCCAAAAGGAAAAGTAAATACGTACTTTTGAGCTACCATTTAGACTGAACTGAATTGAAACAGACTGAAACAGAAAACAAGCCCGAATCAGATTTCTATTTTAATTTATTTTTTAGAATTTGAACCCACACTCAACAATTTGAATATGTTAAGTGGGGCTCTTTTATTTTGGAGAGAGATTTTGAATTGATTGAAAAGGATTTTTTTATGTAGATCCATTTTCAACAAATTTGTGTATATTGAAAATGGCTTCAAATATTTTTGGAGAGATTGATGCTTCCATAGGTTCATATTTGATTTTAATTTTTGATTATTTGGGGGCCCTTTATTGAACAAATTTGAGTATGCTAAAGTAAATGATCAATTGATTTTATTTTGATTTGTGATTTTGGATTTTACTCACTTAGCAAATTTGGGTATGCTATGTGAGATGTTTGAAAATAATTTTCTTCTTTTTCTTGCTTGTTTGTGAATCATGTGTGAATTTGAGAATGGAATATTCACTTAGAAAATTTGGGTATGTTAAATGAAAAATCCAAATGTTTTATTATTTTTGAAAAGAGGATCTTTTTACTTAGCAAATTTGGATATACTAAATAAAGAATCCTAATGTGTTTTATTTTTGATGCTTTTTAAAAATAGGATCTTTACTTAGCTAATTTAGGTATGCTAAATAAAGAATTCAAATGTATTTTATTTTTGATGATTTTTGAATAGATGATTTTAGCAAATTTAGGTATGCTAAAGAAGTCCAAATGTGTTTTGTTTTTTGATGATTTTGGCAAAGGGAATTCTTTACTTAGCAAATTTAGGTATGATAAATAAAATAAATCCAAATGTGTTTCAATTTTTGATGATTTTGGAAAAGAGGATTCTTAGCAAATTTAGGTCTGCTAAAGAAATCCAAATGTGTTTTATTTTGATGATTTTGAAAGAAAATTCTTTACTTAGAAATTTAGGTATGCTAAATAAAGGATACAAATGTGTTTTGATTTTTGGTTTTGAAAAGTGGATTCTTTACTTAGCAAATTTAGGTATGTTAAATAAAGGATCCATGTGTGTTTTGATTTTTGATTTTGAAAAGAGGATTCTTTACTTAGCAAATTTATGTATGCTAAATAAAGGATCCATGTGTGTTTTGATTTTTGATTTTGAACTTTTGAAAATGAGAACTTTACTTAGCAAATTTATGTATGCTTAATAAGGTTCAAAATGTATTTTTGATTTTGATGTTTTGATTTTCTATTTTTTGATTTTTTATTTTGAAAAGAGAATTCTTTAATTAGCAAATTTAGGTATGCTAAATAAAGGATCCATGTGTTTTGATTTTTGATATTTTTTTGAAAAGAGGACCTTCACTTAGCAAATTTGGATATGCTAAATGAAGGATCCAAATGTGTTTCAAGTTTTAATGTTTTGATTTTGATGTTTTGATTTTTGGAAAAGAGGATCTTCACTTAGCAAATTTGGGTATGCTAAATGAAGAATCCAAATATCTTTGAATTTTGAAAAGATGATTGTTAATTTTGAATTTTTTTTTTAAAAGATGATTGTTCATTTTGAAAAGATGATTATTGATTTTGTTTTGAAAATGAAATCTTCATTCAATAGATTGAATGAGGATGTCATTTGTACTTTTTGAAAATATGATTGTTGATTTTATTTTTGAAAATGAAATCTTCATCAAAATAAATTGCGTGAAGATGTTCATCTGTGCTTTTTGAAATTATGATTATTGATTTTGTTTTTGAAAATGATGATTGTTGATTTTATTTTTGAAAAGATGATTGTTGATTTTATTTTTGAAAAGATGATTGTTGATTTTGTTTTGAAAATAAAATCTTCATTCAATAAATTAAGTATATTGAATGGATATATTTATTTGTGCTTTTTGAAAATATGATTATTGATTTTGATTTGATTTGATTTTTTTTTTTTTTTGAAAAGATCCTACATATAACAATCATGAAGATTGTTAGATGAGGTTATTTGAATGGAGAGAAGAACCATCCCCAACGGAGTCACTAGAAAAATCTGTGGTGAAATTTTTATTTTCATCTTCAACTAAAATGAGTTTTAAATGAAGACAAAAATAAAAATGCCTTCTGGTAGGATGCCACGTAGATCCGTAGATGTTCTTATTAGGGTGATCGAGTACGACGTTGAGGAATGATGTACTATCTCAAGAGGCAGAAGTCACCATCCTACAATGGACCTAATCATCTTAATAAGGACTCCTAAGGACTATGGGTCTTCGGATGTACCAGAGATTCTTCTCATACATTATATGGAAAAGTAAAGCAAGATTTATTTTAAACCGGGTTCATTAAGTTCCCTTTGGAGGCAAGCCCCCATAGTTAATTACTTCCTAAGGAATGAGATTCCTTAAGAATACTCTCGATTAAGGTAAATGATCATCGTCTCCAAAGATTTCAAAGATAGGACTATCAACCAATTGGTTTATTTTTGGAAGATCAAATGGGATTGATCAATAAGAGGGAGTTATTATCGAATCCAAAGGAAGATAAGTAGGAGATGCTTATGATACTATGAAACCTAATAAGCATCCCAAACTATCCTATGATTGGGCTTTATGTTTTTGAAATTGAAGTGATTTATTTGTTTGAGTTGAATTTTTAATTAGAAATCTAGGGCTTACAATTCCATAGCACAAGATCATAGAAATGCCTAAGAGGTGAAGATTTATGCTTGTAGCCCGCAAAGGAAGTAGCAACCTCTGAACCTAAATCTAGGGAGCTTTGGCAAGAGCTAAGGCACGAGCTAAATCTAAGGAGAAAAATAAGTATTTGGTTTACCTCCATAAGAGAGGATAAAATACCCGACTGTTGGACTTATAACCGCCTGGGGGTGGCCGCCAAATCCTCCTATGATTTTAAATACATGTAGAAAAGTCTACCTGGGTAACCAAGTCCACCTGTCCTATTGTTGAATTATGGTTAGGGGTATAAGCAACCTGCACAGCAAAAGCATTTATATTTTTATTACAGCACCCCTTAAGCATAATCTCGTACAGAAGATAATGAATAGACTAGATCGTCATCATCAGCACATACATAACATAGACTAAAACATCACATCACAAAATAAAATCAAGCATCAAATCATACACCACCCTAACATAGAGCTAGAAATGGTGACTTAGCCTAAAGTGTGTGTCATTTAAGGCTTGTGTGGTATGTCTTAGCTAGGCTTTAAGGTTAGAATTTTCTAAGTGTGAAAGGGTTCAACTTAAAGGGTGGTTTTATTTAAATGATTTAGTTGATTTGTTAATTTTATTGGATGATTTGATTTGGTTTGAATGAATCTACACTTAATTACTAAGTGTTGTAAAGAGAGAAAAAGAGAAGAGAACTTCTCTTTCCTTCCTACCTAAAGTAATTTCTAAGGTAGATTCATTAGTGATTTTTGTTTAGTGAATATTTTATTATGTATTTTAATTAATCCTATGTTTAGATTTTCTCTTAAAAACCAATTCAAATAAGAAAGGCATTTTATGGTTAGTTAAAGTGAATTACTATCACAAAACACACAACCACTTTATTTCTTTCCAACATGTGTATCATGCACATGAAGTGATCCTAAGCATATCTATACATGTAAAATGTAAATATTTAGCACAACATAATGATGAATGCTAAGGGATGTTGCTTAAGAAAATTTGGTTGCTTCATGATACATAATTTTGTTAAGTAGAAAAGAAGGATTCTTTTATCCATTAATCAAATGCACATTTACATGTATGAAAGATGTTAGTGAGTACGATCATTATTTTTTATATCAAGGGTATAAGGTATAAGACCTTCTTAGGGCTACTTAAAGTCTCGCAACCCCAAGATGTCCAAAATAATATACCACTTTTCTTAAGTACATGTGCATGTACAAAAAAAATGAATGGAAAAAGAGTCATGCAAAAGATTTTTATGTTTGATTTGGTTATGCAATTTACATGTGTAAATGTGAAGATCCTTCATAAATGATAACATAGGAATGAATAGGAATAGATTTAAGCAAGTGTTGTATTCTCTTCAAATGAACTATACACTTTGCAAATCCTATTCAAAATTATATTAAAAGAGAAGAGAAGGAAAAGTCACATAATGCACATCTTATGTTATACTCACATGCAAGCTTATAAGTAATTATAAGTAGCATGCATTTCATTTGCAGTCTTTGATTTATAAGTTTTGAAAATAATTTTGGATTTAATAGTGATAATATCCATTCATATTCTTACTTTAACCAAAATATGCAATTTGACATAAAGGAAACATTTCATTTATTTTATTTTTCAAAAGACATGAATGCATGATTTCATATGATAAACAATATTTAGCATGCTAGAAAAGAAATAAAGTGATGTAAGCATGTAACTTCATTCACCCTAATTAATTCCTAAAGACAATCCTATAGAATAAGATCATTTAAAGTGAATCAAAGTTGTTTAAAGAAATTTTGTTTTAATTTTTGAGTTTGATTTGATTTTAGGAAATGTGAAAAAATTTGCTGGTCCTAGCCCATCTCACACATGTGTGTGTTATTTTTGTTTAATTTTTAGAACCATTAGATTGATTTTATATTTTGTTTAAGTTAAGGTGTGAATTAAGATCATTAATTACCCCTTACCTACACCACCTTAACATAATTAACCTAACAATTATGAGCCAACACATAATATGCAACCACATCAAATTTAAATCAGCAGTGTGCCTAAGAAAGAAAGGGGTCTAATACAATTGGCTCATAATTATTGATTAATTAAGCCAAAGGGCTTAATTAAGTACTTTCATAACCTTCCCACACATGTGGGTTGAAAATGATTTCCTTAAATTTACCTTAGGCTTTTGAACACCTAAGGATCTACCCAGCAAAGGATTAATTAAGTTCATATTGATTTTCAAAATTTGATTAAGCTAATTAAGTAGAACATTAGTGGATTAATCCTTAATTATATTTTGATTAAGGAAGAAAGGATGTTTAGGGAATAGCTTAAGGAAAATATCCCAAAATTATTCCATAAACCTCCTAATCACTTAAACAATATTTAATTATCTTAATTAAGTGATTAAACCACTATTTACATGCTTAACTACCCTTAATTATATTAAGAGGGTGATTAGGGATTCATTAATTTATTTCCCTAATTAACTCATTAATAAATTCCAAGAAAATTAGGGGAGGCAGAATTCTTCCTCTAAAACATGCTTAAGAAGTTTGGAATTAATTAATGAAGTCATTAGGGAGTAATTATGATTATTAAGATTTCAAATAAATCTTAATTAAGGAAAAAATCAATTAGAAATAATTTTATATTATTCCTCACTAAATTATCTTTAAAATGAGCCCTCATTTATATTTTTTAGATTTTTTTACATTTAATTATATATTTTTGAAGTTTTTGTGATTATTAGGCAATTAAATCCCCTAATTATATCACTAATCCCGTCGACATCACGTGGACAGCTGACGCGGCGTGTATTTTCCACATGGCGCAGTGGGATTGGTTATTTAAGTAGTCAGCCGGAGACGCTACACATTTTCTCCGATCGTCATCGATCGACGTAGATAAAACCATGGATTTAAAGGGATTAAATCCACCGGATCTCAGATGTCGGATTCCAAAACACGGGGATGGACGGTCCATGTTCATCCTGCTGCGAGACGGACTGTCCTCCATGGCTTGATCTGAGCTCACTTGAGCTTGGATTGAGCTATGATTCAACACACACCATCTAAGAGCAAAGAGAAAGACATCCAATGGCAGAATTCAATTGGGATTACACTTCCCTTCATAAAGGACCAAAGAATTCTATACCTAAGCTCGATTTTGAAGCATACCTCACTGGAGGCTATCACTGATGCTCCCAAACATTGAGGTAGCTTCATCTAGTGGAGACGAAGCCCTGTTGAAGGTTTGAAGGTTTGAGATGAAGTGGATCTTCCTATTGACCAAAGCGAGCTTCAGTGGCTTGCGGCTTTGATCGAACTCCTCCTTCTCGTGGCTTGGTTTCTTGGAAAACACCTTGGGTGAGCTTGACTAAGTGCCTTGATGGTGCTTGCAAGAGGAATTGAACTTCTATGGAGAATTGGCTAAGTTGGAATTCTCCCTGACCTCCTTTATTTTTGGCTTAAGCAAAACTGAGAAGAGGAATTGGGAAGAGCTTGGGAATTGCTTGAGAGAGCTTGGGGAGCTTGCCTTAGGTCTCTCTGGCTCAATCAATTGCAAGTGTCCTGAATTGGAATGAAATTAGGGGGAGTATATATCCCCCTACTTGGATCGGACGGTTATGAGCTTCCTTTCCATTTTGGATCAATTGATGAGATGAAATGGGTTTATTAGGTTGTTAGGAGCTTCACATGATTCAGTTTTGGCAGGGGAGTGTGGTTGAGGAGTTGCCCATGGGTTAAATGAGAGTATGGAGTGATTCCATGTGCTCATTTTTCATTGGGTGATCGATTTTGGCTTTGGGTTGGGTTTGGCTGATCCAAACCCATTGGGTTATGTGCACCACATCCCTTGGTGTCCAAATGGAGCACTAAGAGGATGTCAAGTGGCCATGAAAAGGATTTGACCAAATTCCAAGTGGAATTGGCCATAGGTTACCCTTTGACCTAGGGGTAAAATAGTCATTTGGCTTTGATTTCAATTTGGACGGATTTGAAATAATTGAAAAATGGGTTGTGTCAATTTCAATGAATTTGTTGTTGATTTGATATGATTTGGCTCATGTTTATCCATTTAGGTCAAAATGGGTCAACTTGAGCAAGTTGACCAATTGGTCAAATTAGGTCAAACCAAGGGTTGGGCCAAGTTCAAATGACCAATTGGAGTGGTTTGATATCATTGGTTTGGTTCAATTTGGTTTACATTTGGTTTTGGTTCATTTAATTTCACTTAGGTCAAATGGGTCAAGTTGACCAATTTGACCCATTTGACCCATTTGACCTAATTGGGTTAGGTAATTGGTTGGTTTAGGTTTGGTTGGTCATTTAAAATGTTTTGCAAGCTTTGGTTTCAATCAATTTTGGTTTTATTTGACTTTGACTTGATTTGACCTTTTAGATCAAGTTGGGTTCATGGTCAATTAAGCTAGGTTGGGTATAGTTGGCTAATTGAGGCTTTGGTCAAGTTCAACAAGTGATTTAGAATGAATTTGACCCATTAGTTGCAATCAATTTAGCTTAGTTCAAGATTTGACACATTTTGACTTTTTAGGTCAACTTGGGTCAACTTGGGTCAAGTGGCCAATTGGGCTAGGTTTGCCTCAAATGATGGCTTGGTCAAATTCAAATATTGATTTAGAATGAGTCTAGATCAATGGTTTAAATCAATTTGACTATGATGAATTTTGGCTAGTTTAGGTTTCATTTGGGTCAAATATTGACTTGGTCAAATGCTAAGTTTGACTTGGTTTGACCCAATTTAAGTGATTGATCACCTTGTGATGATTGTTGCTCACAATGTGAGGCATAGATGGGCTTAGTTCAATCCAATTTGGGTAAGATTAGAACTTGGCTCAAAAAGATATTTTAGGTCACTTTGGCTCAAGTGAGCCTAAATGGGTCAATTGACTTGATCAAGGCTTGAATCAAGTTTGGTTGAAGTCACATATGAACTTATGATTGAAATATGAATCCATTTGCAAGTGATTTGGAGTTAAATAGATTTTGATTCAATTGACAATTTCAAGTTCAAAGGATGAGCATGGGTTTGATTTGGGTTTGATTTTGAATTTAGTTTTGGTTTGATGATTGAAGTTTATGTTTATATTTAGTTTCATGATTGAATGATTGATTGAATAATGAAGAAAATCCAAGGGTTTGGATTGATTTGAGATTGATTTGGCTAAGTTCAAGAATTTGACTTAAAAGAGTATAGGGTGGTTTTAGGTTAGATTTGGGTTTGAGTTTTGAATTTGGTTTTGGTTATTTGAATTTATATTTCATTTATATTTGTAGGTATAAATGAGAATATAAATGAGTTATGAGAAAATATCTTGAGTTTGAAGTGATTTGAATTTGATTTGAGCTAAGTCCACAAGATGAAATCAAAATGGCTTAGGAAAGATTTTGGATTTGAAGTTGATCATGGGATTTCAATTATTTGGAATTGATTCATGATTCGAGAAGTTTCATTGGAATTGATCTAACTTTTGATTTGGAATTGAAGTTGATTTGAGTTTAGAGTTGATTTGGATTTGAGAAAATCAATTAAGTTGGAATTGATTTGAGTTTGAAGTTGGTTTGGATTTGAAGTCTGACTTGAAAGAATGAAGTAAGGATTTGGTTCAAGCTAAAGGGTATGCAAGTTTTCCTAACACCCCTAAGGCATGACCTATTCCTTTGGCTAACTCTTCTAAGTCTCTATGGTTAGGTTAAGTGTTCACCTGATCACTAGAAGTGTCTTAAGACTAAGGAACTCTTAGTGTCTAAGAGGAGTCCTATGTCTAAGATGGAGAGGTTGAGAGCTCATTCTAAAAATGAGGTCAACAAGTATAAAATACTATAAAAAACATCTCCTATTATTCAAAAGTCTAAATGAGTTGAGCTTGACCGAGCTGGACCTTTGTTCGTGTTCGACTCATTCAAAAATTACTCTATTCGTGTTTAACTCGAACTGTTCGAAATGACACGAAAATAATAATCCAAAAAATAAGTAGGAGGGGGGATTTGAACTTAGACCAATCTTTTGAATGGCAAAAACTCCAACCATTAAGCTTATATATATATATATATGTATGTATGTATGTATGTAGTTGTAACCATAGCTAGAACAACACGAGCTAATCGAGTTGAATACGAGTTGTTCTTGAACATCGAGCATATTTGATAGCCTTGCTATTATTTAAAAAAATTATTGCTATTATTTAAAAAAATTATAAATCAAATCAAGGTGTATTTAAAAACAAAAAGTAAACAAATATGTTTCATTTTCATTTTAATTACTTTAAAAAATAAATAATAGAAATAAAAAAGTGAACCAAAAAAACCTAGATCAACAAATGTAAAATTTGAGTTAAGTTGCATTTAGGAGAGCAGTGCAACAGCGATGTGATATGAAAATGAATCTTCATTAAAATATCATGAACTAAATTGCTTTAAATCAACTCAATCTTCATTAAAATTGCCCAAATAGAATCAAAAAGTGCAATACCATGAAATTACAAAATGAGATTTTTTTTTATAATAATTTAATTATTAGAACATTTTTGTGCAAACCTTTGCATGAAGCTCCAAAAATATGCCGGCGTATTCTTTAAGATATTTAAAAATCAATTATCATGCATTAATTTAATGGCAATGAAATAAATTCTAGGGATTATTTTGTTAATTTGATAAAATAATGAATGAACTTGGTGGATTTTAGAAAACTTTCGAAATAAATCAATTGTTAAGTTATGGTTCGAATAATTAAAATATAATAGAAAATATAATTATTTAATATCTTTATTTTTAATTTCTAAAAGTAAAATTTTTATTTTTAAAATACATAGCAATCAAAATTTTATATATTACATAAATCCTGCCAGTGGTTTGCCAACCATGTTTACTTTTTTTTTTCATTTTATGTATAGTTATACAAATATATATTTAATTGATATAATATTATGATAATTAAAAATGCTTTTAAAATATTTTAATTTGTAGATAATTATATAATTGAATTTACTAAAGCACATTGATACAAATTCTTAAATTTGTAGAAAATAACATTTAACCTATAATCTTCAAATATTTTTTTTCTGAATTTATTAAATTTAATTTACAAACATATCATTATACTATAAAGCATTATGAACTTTATTTTATTTTATTTTTTATTTTATGACATTATTACTATAAAAATAAGAGGTTGTTTACTTTTTTGAAACTCTTTAAGAATCTTAAAAGTGAGTTTTCTAAAATTATTTTATGTGCATTTTACAAATTATTTTCGACTATATTCTAGATTAGTTATAGTATTTTAGATTATGGTTTTATAATTTTAAATTTCAACATATAAAAGAATTTTGCTTGGAATTTACATTTAAAATTAAATAATTTATATAATTATGATTTAACTTTATTTTTAGTATAAAGGTTAAACATTATCCAAAATATATTTTAAGCCATGTCATTCTTTTCGTAGCCATGAGTAGGGGGTGTAAACGAGTCGAGTCGAATTTTGATTTAAACGAGCTAAACTTATTTAAACCCTATTGAGCTCGAGCTCAATTACCAGGTTCGAGTTCGACTCGATTTAAAGAAAATCAAGCTCAAGCTCGACTCGAATGCTCGAGTTCGTTTAAGAAGCTCGAGCTCCACTCGAATGCTCGAGTTCGTTTAAGAAGCTCAAACTCATTTAAAAATTTTGATAAATTATTAAACCAATAATGTGATGCACGATAATTATAGTTCGTCATTATATAAACGAATCGGCTCGATAAATTACCTTGCTCAACACATATCTGTTATTTCTGATATAATGATTATTCGTATAAGTTTTATTTATTTTTATTTTTATTTTTATTTTTTATATTTTATTTTTGGTCTTTTGGGCATTGCATAAAGTTATAGATCTTATATAACATATTTAGTTATTTGCTCATCTTTAATGGTTATATATTTTTACTGAAAGGTAAAGTTCCTATAGAGTGAGGTCGTTATTCCGACTAATAGAGATGCTCTTTTTAGTTGTTTGTAGAGGCGCACTTTTATTATACCATGCTTTATATATATATGATAACTGCCATTTTATTATTGTCTTTTAATGACTATATATTTAAATTTGAATGAAATTAAAATTTATTTCAAATAATTTTTTGAAAAACCTTAATCACGCATTCAATTTAATGTGACCTAATGTGGCATAAAGGTTATGTCTAATCTAGTCATGACAAGTCAATCCTAATGATTGTTGGATTAAAGTCATCTTTTGAAATAAACGCACCTCTAACTTTAGGACTATGATCTCAACCATCTTAAAGAGTCTGTTTAAGACAGTTATAGATATCTTAAAAAAATAGTGGTGAATATATTATAGAAAAATTTGTTGTTGAAAAAGCTAAGAGACTTACTATTTTTTTTTTCAAAAAATCACTGTATCTTTTTGGCCGCCACCGTAAGGAGTCAAATAAGGTTAAAAAATACAACTTTCTCACCACAAATTTTTCAAAATGCACGCAAAACATAGCCACTTCAAACAGGATTGCAGTACGACGCAACACCGTACTGCCGTGCCAAACATACCTTAAGTCTCCATGACCTTTCTACGATGTCTTATTTATTTATCACCTATAGGTCATGTCACTTTCTCTTTCAGGTGAAAAACAAACACAACCTTCTTCATTTAGCCTTAATAGCATTCATGCATCACCTCAATCATCATCTTCAACTTGTGTCACTTTTATATCTACATAAAGGACCAACAGTCCCATTCCCAGTGGCCTCAACGACCATCCTATGTTGCCTTGACCACTACATTCATGTCAAGCCATTTTCACCTCCAAGGGAACCTACAACACCCACATTTGCCACCTTCACCTCCACAGGAGGGGTAGGATGGAGTGACGAACCCAACTATCATTACTATCCCTCACAATTTTCTTGCATCATCTTCACCTCCAAGTGAAAGATCAACCTTAGTCATCTTTAATAGCTCACATTACCTTCCTTTGTCAACTTATCTATAACTTTCGGGTTGCCTTCGTCTGTAAGGGGAGGAACACCAAGCTTTCAAAACCAATTCATTTGTCATCTTAAAATCATGTTATCTTCACCTTTAAGAAGATGATTAATATAATTATCTACATTAATCTCATCAAATTCATTCATCACTATCACCAAAGATTCTTATAATTGCTTTTCTCAACTTATGCTGTATGTCTTCTTCAAGTTTAAGAAAGAGCAATCATTTGTGTGACTCTACCAATGAAAGTTATTTTCAATTTAAAAGAAATGATCTAATAATTGAACTCTTTTAACTTTTAAATGTACATGAACATACCTTTAAATTTGAGCTATGTGTCAAACATTTAATATGCAGTGACCTAATTCCATGAGCTCTAGTATGTGTGTGTGTGCACACACGCAGTAATTATTATTGTGTTTTCTTTATTTTTCTTATTTAGGCAATTGATTCCCATCTTGTCTTGTACAAGAAATAATTTTAGCGTATTAATTTCAATTTTCACTCGAGATGCAAGCTATAAATTAAAGCAGCAGGTACAAAAGTTGTTTCAATTCCTTGGTTTGGTCACCCAATCAGCTAAAAATGGAATTGCAAACCTCAAAATCCTTTTCAACAGAGTGAGGTTCATATTGATAAAGGATGGTTCCAAGAAGCAAAATGATTTGTATATACCGATGATCAAATGTTAACAAAAAGTTATCTAATACGAGAAATTTAAAAAAAAAAATCTATCAGAATAGTGCTTCAGATCCTACAAGGAATAGACTAGATAATATCAGGATACCAGTGAACCTTATCTCGTTGTGGAGCAGACAATGGTAGGCTGTAAGACTTGACAGGGCCAACCAAAGTTAAAGCTTCTCTGAGAGCTTCCATTAGGAACTCTGGGTAATCTTCAATAAGCATACAGCAAGGTTGAGTTGGCAACTTACGCAGTACTCGGCCGACAATCTGCAAGGATGATCAATAATCTTAAATATCTTTGAAGAAATACATATTCATTAAATGTTACAGAAGTCGGATAGCTAGTTAACAGAAGCAAATTGGCCAAACAGTTTCCTGTTTATCAGGTCAATTTGAACACGGAAGATCATTTTAAAACGAGGTTCAAATCTCAATTCAACAAAAAGTTGTCGAAAATCTTAAAGCTGCTCTTTCACTTTGTTTTCATAACATGGGAGCGCTAGCTCTCATATATTTAATGCATAAAAAAAAATTTGAAGATTCAGGGTAAGAAGCTCCATTTTGTCAGATGGCGTTTACATCTGTAGAGAGATAAATAACCAGACGCATGCAGATTCACAAGAAATATCAAGAAATCATGGTCTCAAGATGTTTTAGCAGTAATGCATGATTTCTGAACACAATAAGAACTCAAAATTTTATTCATTGGACAGTTCTTCAGTTAAAGCTTACTTTCAAAGAAATTGCATGTACCCCCTCTATGGCCATTTGGGATCACTTTCATTTTTTTATTTTTTGTTGTATATTTTTATTATATTTTGTTTCAAAATAAAATATATTTGATGATATTCTAATTTTTAAAAACACTCAAAATATCAAAAAAATTTATTTTAAATATTTTTAAAAACAATATTATTTGTTTTGAAAACAAAAAAAAAACTTAAAAAACACACTAAACAAATATATTTTAAAAAATAATGTAAAACAAAATTATAAAATAAAATTGATCCCAAACAGCCCCTAAAAGAAAGGACCTAAATGACAATTTATTAGAAAAATGAGAAAAATCAGAGACAAATCCAACAAATTTAAGGCTTCAATATGCTTATATTTGAATCATATACAAACGTTGTTACATAAACTGCCATAGTACATGGATGGCTGATTGGCACAATATTGTTGTCTAATCTTTACAAAAAACATATTTGTTAATAGTAATTTTCAGCCATTTTTTATCTTTTATTTTTAAAAACAAATCAAAGTAGTTTTTAAAAACACTAGTTTTAGAATGATTTTAAACATAATCACCTTCGACAATCACCACCACCACTGTCAACACAAACATCAATATAGGCTATCACCACCAACAATTGCCTAAAAGTGTTAACATTGCCGGTGAACACGGGCAATTACCATCAACGTCAACATCGTCAACACCACCATGTTAATAACCTTATTAGTATTCAATATAAATAAAATTAACTTATATTTAAGATCACCAAACATACTTTATTTCATGTCAAACATAAACAAAACAAAATTAATAATAAAAAAAACATAATGTGAATCCAAACAACTCCTTAGTTTTTATGAGTTCATAAATGAAGCGATCATATTATATTAGAAAGTTTCCCAGTAAATTGACATGTCAAAAAATATGGAAACATAGAAAACTTATTTGGACTGTAATTGGCCAGTAAAAGAGTGTGATTTATTATAATAAGCACTGAAACATCAATATATTTAAAAAGATTGTTTGATCATTATAGCTATCGAACATGTTTTTATTATTCTCAATTTCTTAAACAATCAGATCATTTCTTTAAAACAGGAAGTATCACATAGAGTCGCAAGATTGCCTGAAGAACAAGTCAAAAAAATTAAAATAGTGATGGCAATGTAAAGCAGTATATGTGCGCAAGAAAATTTTACCTTTCGGGCAAAACCACCATAAGCTATTCCACCAACTAAAGCTTGTGCAGAATCAGCAATGCCCGAAGGACTTGTACTTCCATAAGCGTGTTCTGTAAAATGAACAAGAAAGTGATAACAGAAGCATCAGTAGTGAACATACGAAATATTCATGTCTGATTGCA
Source organism: Cymbidium sinense (assembly GCA_021442155.1). Classification (NCBI taxonomy): domain Eukaryota; kingdom Viridiplantae; phylum Streptophyta; class Magnoliopsida; order Asparagales; family Orchidaceae; genus Cymbidium; species Cymbidium sinense. The sequence goes on along the minus strand of CM038215.1, from coordinate 1,832,406 downwards.
TATAATCAATCCAGCAATATGCACTAGTTGTATTAAGCTTCCAAGTATATCCTGGTTGATATAAATTTTATCAAACCCAGTTTAGAAAGCCAAAAAATAAATAAAGAAATAGAAATTTTGATTCTAATCTCGTTGATCAAACTAAAAATTAGAATATCATTGTGAATCCTGTTCAGAAATAAGTAGTTACAACTTGATAATCCATAATTAGCTGAAACAAAAAAAGCTGGCTAAGGAAAAAAGATTAAGTTATTCGTCAACTTCTGGAAAATGAAGAGAAATAAATACCAGAATTGGTTGCCTGGAAAAGCCCCACTTTCTTTAGACTATCAATTGTGTGCAAATTTGTTCCACCAGCCAGCTGATAAAAGCCTTCAAGACAAGACTTATTTTTTAAGTCAAATAGAACAAGTTAATTTACAAGAAAACTACTCAAAAACTGACCACGAGGCCTGTCTGGTATAGCTGCCAAACGCATTGCAAAGTCTATTGCATCTCTTGTTGCACCTCGACCGATGTCGCCGCTCATGGGCCGACCATCCAACTAACGGAAATTTTACATTAACAGCAATATGTATACATATGAGCCTTACATCAAGAAGTTTGCCAGAAAAAAAATATAAAAAACATTGCACAATAACTAGAAGGAAATAATAAATTGCAGCATTAAATACAATAGATACAGGCTAAAAATCAGTATCTTATTTTTAACACTTTATAGTCTCAGGAATATCCTCAAAATACTAGGCAGCAGATTTGTTGCTAACACAATCTATATCAAGTTCTAATATAATTTTCACAAACAAACCTGCCAAAAACACTAGGTTGAAGTGGAGGAATGCATTTGGCCTGTTGTGTGATAGGAAATTACCGCTTAGACGACCAACAATGATTTATGATACAGAATGTTGGTTACTAAAACAGAAGCATAAAAATAAGTTAAGTGGTGCAGAGATGAGGATGCACAAGTGGATAAGTGGCTTTACTCTTAAAGATAAAATACAAAATGAACATATTCGTGAAAAGGTTGGAGTAGCTTCAATGGTAGATAAGATTAGAGAGAGTCACCTTATAGACGGTTTGGTCACATAAAATATTGGTCATTCAATGACCCAATTAGGAGACTAGATGTATTAGCTTCGCCTTATATTAAGAAAGGTATAGGTAGACTGAAAAAGACTTGGTTATGATGTATAAAAAATGACCTTAATTTGTTAGAATTAAATGAGCTTTTGACACTTAATAGGACACAATGGAGAAAAATGATTCATGTAGCTGACCCAACTTAGTAGGATAAAAACCTATTGTTGTTGTTGTATAGTCACAAGAATATCCTCAAAACACTAGGCAGCATATATGTTGTTAACACAATCTATATCAAGTTCCAATATAAATTTCACAAACAAACCTGCCATAAATTGTAACCTATGAGACGAGATTCCATTATTTTATACATGTCGCTCATTGTGGCGAAAGTAGAATTTCCAATATCAGGCATGCTAACCTGCATCATAAAAATAAAAATAAAACATGTAGTGCATGATGGGACTTAACAAATGAAGAAAAGTATTCCATTTAATGCTTGCATGGTTTCTTCTATACCTAGTCTTCTACGGATGAATATAAATGCATGCAACTGCTTCTTCCAAAGTCTTCTCATAGCAACTTCTATGCCTAGTTTCTTCTATACCAAGAAGACGTTGTTAAAAGTACAAAATTAACATGAAAAACGAGGGAAAGATATGACTCTAAAAGCAACTATTGTTCAGATTAAGATAGAAGAAACCAATAAATAGAAAGAGCAACGAATACTCCAAAGGAAGAATAACAAAAATTAAAATCAAAATCTAAAGCTTAAACCTACTCACACCATCATAAACCAAGACATTTTGCATCTCTATGCATGCACAGTGAGAAAGGTGACAATCCTGCCAAATCAAGGGCTAAATTAGCTAAAACAAATGTCAATTTGTGTGATCGAATCCGAAGTAAATGCTTGGCAAAGAGAAGGATTTGAGTGGCTGACTTCGAAGAGACTAGACATGTATGTGACGACAACAATATCATCTCCTACAATCCAGTAAGGATAGGCAAGCAGAATCCTTTAAGGAGATTGCAAGCCTGCAGCAGTTAAATGGTAGAAATAACCTGAATCTTAAGCAGACTTCTGGAAAGATCCTCCTACTAGCTGAAGTCCTTTGTGTCAAAAAATTACTGGAATCTCATGTAAGAATCTACTTTGGGCAAATTGAATGTTAACGTTATCTTCAATGTTAATAAAATTGAAATGAAAAAAAATGAGGTGTTTGTGGCAAAATGGTACTTAAAATGATTTGATTCATCTGAATGTACATGATAAAATTAATGAAAGTTTTAGATCTGCTCCTGCTTCGTTGATCCTATTAATTTCTGACACCATTATTTGAAATCTAAATTACTCTTTATAATGGATTCCGGAAACCATAGTGTTCACTGAAATTGAATTCAAGCAGACCAAAAGGTCTTAAAAATCTAAGCTTGAAAAAAGTTGGATTGGATGACATGAACTCCACTGTTAGTTGAACTGGAAATTATATTATTTGAGTTTTATTGAAGACTTCTCTATCTTTACCATGTTATAGCTGTGTAAGTGTAAAAATGAATGATATGTTGTTTAGTTCAAAAACATCAGATGACTTATGGAGGGAAACAGTTTTGTCTACTTGTTCTTTTCAAAACAGAAATAATTTGTAGGGAGAAAGACAAAAGTGGCTGTGCTTCCTCTTAGAGGAGATTCAATGTCATAGAGATTTTCTAAGAATACTTACGTTGATTGATCCAGAATGGAATTTAAGTTTCTTATCTTAACAAATGTAAGTGCTGAGGCTAAGTGCTTAAAACCTATTGGCAAATATAATTTATGGAAGAGATTAATTTTACATGAATTCATTTACCATGATCATTAAATTGCAATAACTAAGGCAAATAACAGAACTTATAACGGTAAGAGAAGGCATATTCACCAAATAGAGAATACTAAGAGATAGTTGTAAATGATAGATAATTACCCTTAATATTCCAAGGACTAAAATGAACCTTGCATATTCGCAACAAAACCACAAAAAAGAAATTTATAGAAAATACATCAAGGGAAATATTATTTATGCTTATAATGAAGTTAACAAAAAAGGTAACTCCATTTCTGTGAATGGAGTATTTGAAAACATGGGGATCCCATAAAGTAGGTTCATATGGGTAAGCCAAACTGCTTTCAGTGCTACGGATTCCTCTCTCTTTCATCACCTACTTAAAATTCATAACCAATATCTATGTAATGGCGGAAGTCTTCTGTTTGTCTTATTAGAAAAGGCTAATTTATGATGATTCGTGATTTCATGGATCAACTTACAGGAATACAACAATTTGCCCAAATTTGCATACCATATGTCAAATAATTATTTCATCGCAAAAATGTTTCAAGCCAAGATGAATAATGTAAATCTAAAACATAAGGGTGTCCACTCTTCAAGATTTCAAGATTTCTATTCCTGTAATTTCTTGTTCTTATTGCCCCATATGGATCTATTTCCAATCATTGATTGACATAATCCTGTCAATTGCAACAAAATTATTAATTTCTAGTGTTAGAATATTCAATCTATTACTAAAGGATGACCTAGGATCCCCCTATTGGCTATCGCCATTAATTTTTACATCCTTGGGATGGGTAGAGAAGGCCCTAGCCTGTCTAAATTATCAGATCTCTGCTAAACTGTTGATTTGCTACAATCCTGATTATTGTGGCTCCTTTACATGAATTCTACGACTTATGTGAAAGTCTCAAACCGTCTTGTCACAGATTGCTATAGTAGCACCTGCTTTAGCATCTTGGTTTTCATTTTATAGAGATAACAAGTATAAAAATAATAAAACCTAAAATTTATTCCTATAGCTTTAAGTGATGGGAGAATTGAAAATACCAATTTTTAACCAATCATAGAAAGTTTTAAGAAATTTATTATTTTGGTCTTTTGTAGGCCGTATATAAAACCCTAAAGCATATAAAAATTATTGAACGTTGGGGATTGAAATAAAGTCTAACCTTTCGTCAATTCTTATATTATGATGTTGGATGTGTATTCTTCAGGTGCTTCACAAGTCTTAATAACTACTTCTAAAGATGAGTCACCTTGTACCAACAAGAGGCTTAGATCTTTCTTCTAAGTGATTTCTTTCTTTTTTTCTTGCTTTAAATCTGTTTAGTATCCTCTTTGTATGTGTGATTGAAATTTTAACAAGTGAAACATCGGACTCCTTCTCATAGCTTTGACTTTTGATCATCACTAAAATATTTATGTATTTCATTATTTTCCTTGTAAAATTACAAACTTTGGCAACTTTTAAAGTAAAGTTTGGAAAGAAATAAATGCAATTGTTGTTTTACATTAAAAATAATTGCATTCTGCTAAAATTAAGAGTTATAACCTATGAACTATAATTTTTTGTATTTTTCTAAACCCTACAACATCCTATATCACTATCAATGGACATTGTTTGATGGAGCAAACAAATGGTTTGAATATGCATCCATTCAGATAAAATAGTTTCTTTTATCAAGAACCAATGGTAAGAATATACAGAATATATAAAAGTAATGCCGATGTTAAATATGAATAAGAAATACACCATTACTTCTTTGAGTCTGCAATCCTCTCATTGGGATGTTCTCCATATGGAGTGAAGTAAGATTTTGTATGCATGCATTAACCCCAAGCCCCATTTTCTTCAGTTTCATTTATTGAAAACAAACCAAAGTTGTATACTAAAAATCGCCATTAATAAGAAGGCAGGATACTAAATGAACAGATAGAGCAATAACTAAAGTAAATAATCAGTGAAACATTAACCTTTTTATTCCATATGAATATATGAATAACCAATGCATGTATCAAACTCTCTAAGACATGCATTTGCAATTCATGGAGCACCCTTTCCTTGTTCTTTGCAAGATTAGATTTCTCTTAGAAATTGTAAAATACATAGAGCACCATTCCTTGCTCTGTCGGGCAAGCATGCATTGGTAACTCATATAGCACCTTTTGTTTCAAATGGCACCCTTATATCATGGAGCACATGTTGCTTTTACCGTACTAGAATAAACAAATCCTAATTCCTTGAAAAAAATACTATTTAATGTTCCACTGATAACAGAAACGAATTACATAAACTGATGTTTGACTTAACTGCTACTAGTTTCACATGTTTGATCGAAATTCCCAGGCTATCCCAAAGCTCGTTGAATAGATAGATGTGCCTATTACACTTTTACAGCATCAATACACAAAAATGTAGTATTAAAACAAGTGGGAAAAAATGACCGCCTTTAATGAAAGTTAAAATATTAGGAGTTAGTGTCTCACCTGCCAGTTGTATGTATTTCTATAGCATCAACATCATTCCTCTTTAGGAGTTCACTTGTCGCAACAGGATCTCTAATGTAAGTCTTAGCTCCTGACAAAACTCAAAAAAAAAAAAGACTTATATTTGCAAGCAGACAGAAACTTAGAATAGCAAATAAAGCAAACAAAAAGACCACCCCAGATTAACAGTATAAGTTACCAAAAAAATGAGCCATCAATTTAACTTCAGAAGAAAATTGAACAAATCTTGCAAACTTTTGTCTAGCAAAATCATGAAGATATTAATATACCACCAACTAAAAGATTTGAAAGTAGAATAAATGAAGTTTCACCTACTTATTTTATCAAATGGACATACTGGGAAGCAACGTCCGCAACCATAGCAACGTTCTGTGACAACCCCACCCTTTAACAAAGTATAACTTAGCACTAAAGTAAAAGAATGGGAATTAATAAGAATTAGCTTTACTTAAAAATTGAAAAAGGAACTATCTTAATGTATCAATTTTTCACACCTGAAGTCTGCCTGATGCATCTGAGCTGCCTAAATAATGGTTGCCTGTTGATGACTTCTCTAATAAAATTGCATTTGCAGGACAAACCTTTTCACAAGGCCTTGAGCAGTCAAGCGGGCAATCATCTGGGTCAAATTCTGGTAAAAGGAAGACATGACAGCTCTTAGTCTTGATTATTTGCATGGGATCTACTCACTATTTATCAGAACACAACCATTCCAACTATAACAAGAGAAACAATTTTCCATTTGAAGGTATTGCGCATCAATTTAGAAGCTTCAAAAATTCGCATAAACAAAGACAGATGCAGATAAAATAAATAATGCAAACTAGTCAAAAAATTTGCATGATGGGATCTGAAAAATGAGTGAAGTAATCAAAAGTATGTTCAATGCTTTAAAGAAACGAATTTTCAAGTATTGAGGACATTCATAACAGAAATTCCATTTTTATGGCACTTCGGTTTCACGAGTGGATCAAACTCAGCATTGGTTATGGAAAACATGCAATAAATAGCCTGTGTAAGGTATGCTCATTGATAAGACAATTTAGAGAGTGCAGGAAAATCTAAGTTGTGACAGACCATTAAGCCTACCATAGAGACCTGTCTACTGTTAAAGCTGACATTCTAAATGCCTTTTGTGTTAATATCAGACATGTGTCAAAACCATACATATCCCCATCATGCCATGACACATGTCCAACACTTTAAAAATTGTGTTGAAGTAATTTCAGACAAAAATTGAGTTATGACACAGTCTAAATGCTGGCCAACATGCAAAGACACGTCGAGACACTCATGGAATGGAAAAATAAACTGTGCATAATACATCAAGGGCACACTTGTGAAATAGCATCATATATATCTCTCATGAGTGTATGCCCCAGTCTTCTTATCTGAACAAGACAGAGCAATCTCAACTTCTACAAGCACCATTTATAGGTAAACCTTTTATCCCTCTATTCATCACCTATGTCTTTCTCCTTCAATGAGCCGTTGACAGAGATCTAGATCTTGCAAGCTTTTTGGCTTTTCCCCGTTGGTCGGTGTCTTCTTTGTGTAAATTGATGTCTTCTATTGGAATGCCTAGCCTCTTCTTTGCCGACCAACTAGGCTTATCGACACCATGAATTGAGCCAACCAATGTTATTGAGCACATTTGACAATGTAGATGTCATTTTTTTTTTTAATTCTACATTGTTAAGAAATACATTGGCTTTTGCTTCATATGTTTCTTCATGCTTGCCTGCACTTTGGAGTTGGATGAGAACAGGGACGCATCTTTGTGGTTGAGTTATAAGCTATATATATCTCTTTTCAGATCAATTGGTATATGCACTTTTGTTTCCATTTTCTTTTAAATTATAAGATCAAAATTAAGAGGTTGCAACATATTTGAAATTAGTGATGTCATTGCAGATCATGAATCTATAGCTTATAGAGATATTACAAATAAATAAAATAAAATCTTGGCAAATAATTTATGGTACTAGTTCCCTGTAAAATTTTAAAAAGACAAAATTAGGAACTAAGCTATTTTGCCTTAACAAGAAGAGGCGTAAACCTTGAAATAGAAATAAAAATTACATAAAATTAAAAACTATTTATAAATATGACATAAATCATCAATATATTTAGTCCTTAAATGAGATTGTAATATTTAAAAAATTTGATGGTCTGGATTTTTTTTAAATAGAGATCAGCATAGACCTACTTTTTCTAAAATCCCACTCATCTTTTAGGTAGGTGGTTGAAAATAAAGAAAAGATGATAATTTGAGAATATTTATTTCACATGGACAATAGTAAAATTACTCCATTTTAGAATAAGTAAAATAGCACAAATTAATCTTTCTTGCAGTTTCACTTTAGCAATAAAATATTTGTTTTACTTCATTGTTGCAATAAGATAACATGTAGCAATTAGTATGGGGTAACTTCAATTAATATAAATTAATTAATTAATTAATTAAAAATAAAAATTATACAGTGTAAAACACTAAAACCTAACAGAATGATTAACGCAATAATATAAAACAAAGATTAACCTGGTTCTTAATAATCTAAAAAATGAAAAGAAAAAAAAAATAAATAAATAAATAATTATAGTAAAACTTAATTTCTTGGGACTCTAAATTGCTCCTCCTCCAATCTCTCAGGCTTAGGTCCTTCTCTCGCACTCAACTCAAAGATAAGCACTTCTCAAATAGACGAACTCACAACCTTAAACTTAAGTAGTCAAATGAGCTAACAAGCTGAATACATTGTTGTGGGCAGAAAAGATAAATTATTTAGGTATATAAGATAATAACATATATTAATATTATATTATAGTATAATGTAATAATTTTTATATGAATTCATTGAGATACCATCTCAACTTCCTAAAGGCATATGCTTTAGCAAAAAAGGGCATAACCTCATTAGCACCATTGAGGCATAAGCCTCAACGTGTTTTCTATGCACTTTAGATCAAAGCCTGAGTTTTTAAAACATGTTCCTCATAACTATAAAGTTCAGCTTTTAGTTGTTCATGCAATCACACTCCTCTTCTTGTTGCAAAAAAATAAAAATAAAAAAATAATAAAGTGTAAATCATTTTATCAATTCATTCAAAAGGAACAAGATCACTCATCAATGGGCTAAAGATTTAATATTTATACATATCAATGTTCATCATTTTACTAGGAGAAACTCAAAAAAAATAGTTAAAGAGAGACTAAGTTATGGGACAATGGTGAGAATACATTAATTATAATGGATGACATTGGAAAGCTTGAAATTACTAATCTTTCTTAATAAGCCATCTTTGAAACTATGTTTTCTCTAAGATGAAAATGAAAGTATCATTGAAGAGGACTATACTAATGCTAATGATAACCATAGCATTGGATATATTAACTTTAACTAGTTATGTGTCATTAATATCCTCATGTAATCATATTTTGTACAATTATTTTGAAAAAGAATTAATATTTACTTTTTGGAGATTTTTTATATTTAATAAGCAATATTAATATTAGTAAAATATGTGACAACTGAAAAATAATTAATGAATCCTAATATTGGGATATTGTTAACAAATGACAATTGTCATATATGATAAAATTTTCTTCTAGTATTAATAGTGTTTATTTTATTTATCCATTAATAAGTTTCTTTTATAAAGTATATGTATATGACATTATACTTCATTTCATGATGCCTTAGTAGAAAATACCAAAAAGTATATATTTTATATTAATAATTTATAAAACATAATATTGTGTCCATTGCATAGTGTGACATCTATTTTTTACAATTTGTCATTTCATTGTGGTCATGTTGTATCCGATTTGTATCATCGTGTTTCAGCCTGTGCCCATGTCCATGATTTATAGGTTTTAAACCAATTCAACAAGCCGAAAAAATGAATGAATATTTAAGCTTTTAAGGAGTCGGAAAAAAAAACTACCACCACAATGCATGGAATAAAATCAAACAAGCTACATTGAATACCACATTCATGGTAAAGTTGAAAGTTTATACTGACCTATAAATTAATTTCATAAGCTTAATTGAGCAAATATGCCGAAATCGGCGGAGATCGAACACGATATCAAGCAAATTGGAGTTGCGACGTCTCGATTGCAACCAAAATCAATCAAGATATCCTCCAAACACAAAATTGACTACGTGAATGTGTTCAGAACATCAAAATTAATTAAAATAGACCTCTCACATCAATCAATTGACATCCGATAATGAAAAATCAACCGCATAAGTGATTTCACGTATATCGGAGTCAAGAAGCCTCGACACTATCCAAATGAGTTACTTTCGCGAAACGGACTACATCGTTGTCTCCGAAATGGAGAAACCTATCAAACAAGACATTCCGCAATCAATTCAACCAAATGTAGAGCAAATGGCAAGCTTCGGAGTGCGACGACAGACAAATTAAGCTCAATATCCGATCGCTCGGCGTTGCACGAATAGCCTGAAAGAGCGTGATGCATTGAGCGTCGGTACATAAATATTTATATTGCATGGATTTAATTCCAACAAAATCTCACACATCTTTCGATGCAATCAGGCAATATAAAAATCAAATATTTATCTTAATTAAACTCAATTTTAATAATAAATCTATTTCAGGATTAATTTAAAATCCCTCCCAAAATAATCTTTGATATTTTGAATTTAAATTTTAAATCCCACTCAATCTAATTTGGAAGGATAATTAAACAGCAATTAAGGCTTTTAAAATCCTATTTCTCTCTCTCCCTCTCTCTCTCTCTCTCTCTCTCTCTCTCTCTCTCTCTCCTTTTTTATTCCCTTCCTTATTCTTCTCTCAACCGAATAGCAGCCCAATTCCTCCCACCTCCCTATTTCCCCTCTAATATTATTCTCCTCCCAACCAAGAATCGAAAGTAGCATTCCTCCTGTCACACACGCATCCAAATTGAGCCGCACATCTCTTCCCGCAGCCAAATCTCGTCATACTCTAGCACCAAAAAAATTCCATTTAAATCATTGTCTAATCATTTTATAAATTCTTGTCGATATCGTCATTGCCACAAATTACATGTCGGAGGTAAGATGCATAAAATTTTAAATATTTGTTTGTGTTGTTCCAACACAACGGGGGAAACAAAAAATTCAAGAATCTTGCACAGAAAAAATTTGAAAGCCTCCGCCGTCGAACTTGGTTCCAGCGCGAGGTAAAAATCCTCCTTCCGTCGATCTTAAATCCAGAGCAAGGAAGAAGAATGCAACCGCGTTAATTATATTTTAGGCATTCCTAATACCCAAACTCTGCTGAAAATTCAAGAATTTTGAAATCTGAATGCCTATGCCATCAAACTTGGTTCCGGCCTGAGATGAAAATCCTCCTCCTGTTAATTTTGAATCTGAAACAAGGAAGAAGAGTGTCGTTACACTAAAAAATTTGCGAAACCTAACATTGTTAAGTCGAAATGCTGCCGAAATTTAAAATTTTCAAAAAGCGCTTAACAGACAGTGCCAAGGCACTGATGTTCCAGTGTCGAGGCTAAGCTCTTAGGAATTTGAATTAAGGCACTCATCTGTCAGCGCCAAGGCGCTGATGTTCCAATGCCGAGGCACTAAGCTCTCGAGAAACTTGACCAATGGCGCTCTGCTTCGCAGCACCGCAACATTGTCCCTTCAATGCCACAGCGCTGCCTTTTTGACCGTAAGATCAAAAATCTCCACATTGCAACGCCACGATGCTATTTTCTAGCACTTATACGCTAAATCTTGAAATCTGAAGACCTCCGGATTCGAACTTGGTTTCAGTCTGAGATGAAAAATTCTCCCTCCGTCAATCTTGGATCCAGAGCAAGGAAGAAGAGTGCTTATTGCACTAAAAAATTGTGAAACCTAGCATTGCTAAGTCGAAATACTGCCGAAATTTTGCCAAAATCCAGGACTCATATAGGGCTTAAATTAAACTAAATGGAGGGATCATTAAGTGCAATTTAAACTTACTTTAAGCTTAAATTGAAACTAAATTTCTTTAAAATAAGCTTAAGTCCAACTCTCGAGGCAAAGATCAATTTACAAAATTCGAGCTTAAAACGAATCAAAATGAATGAGATGCTCAATTATTAAATATATATAAAGTCTTTTTATCAAATATTTGGAATATTTTGTAATTTATATTAAAATAATTAAATAGATTTCAACTAATTATAAAATAAAATACAAGATACATATGAAGTGACTGATTATTAGATTGCTAAATAAAATCAATGATTTTGATTAATGAATATAAATATAGACTTGCAATATAAAATCCAATTGGATACACATGATTGGATTATTGAATACTCAAGTTGGGATTGAAACTCATCTTTCAAATATAAATTCAATCCTTCATAAAGCTTATATTAAATTAAATAATTCATCATTGAGTGTGAATAAGCCTTAGATTTTGCTATAATTCATTTCAAAATGAATTGAATAGAAGTAAAAAAATATCATGGATGTCTAAGATGAGATTGAAAGCTCACTACTGAACATAAGAAATAGCTTTTAATCCTTCAAGCTCAGTTACTAAAGAAGCATTTGTAAATGTAACCTGTTATTTCAAATATCAATACAAATCTAAAGTGTCTTCTAATATCACCGGATCTGCACCACATTCATGCTAGCAGACAGAAGACATTGATTTAACTTCTAAATGAGCTTCAAGTATGTTAATCTTGCACAAATTATGGAGCCAAATAACACTCAATTCAAATGCTTCAAAATTTATGTAATCATTTGAAAGAGATGAATTCTTATACGAAATATAAAGCAATCTTCAATTCAACTTAATCTTTCTAAAATTCATATAAGTGTTCGAAAATATCTGCATGAGCCCCGACACTGTGTTAAATGCTTAAACTTAGTGTCTGAGGATGCTTCGTGGGTTAACATAAAATACATATGAATTGCATGCATGTGCTCCGACCAATGTATTACACAATTAATTATAAGGTATGAGAATGTAAAATATTTATATTAATATATAAATTCTAATTTTATTTAAATAACGATGAACTTAATTTTTAGACAAAACAATAATAATGAAGATTAGGTCACAAAATATAAATTAAAAAAATATTTATAATATATTTGAGTACTAAGTTTTTTTATCTAAATGATCTGTGATCTAATTGTTGGTTGTATAAAGTTATTTTCAAAGGTCGTAAATTTGAATCATATAATTTATGATTTATCTTTCATAAATTATGGAGCCAAATAACACTCAATTCAAATGCTTCAAAATTTGTGTAATCATTTGAAAGAGATGAATTCTTATATGAAATATAAAACAATCTTCAATTCAACTTAATCTTTCTAAAATTCGTACAAGTGTTCTAAAATATCATGAGCAGTAGTGTTAAATGCTTAAACTTATAGGGATGTTCATAGTTAACATAAAATACATATGAATTGCATGCATGTGCTCCGACCAATGTATTACACAATTAATTATAAGGTATGAGAATGTTGTGCAAGCTAAAAACTGAGATCAATTCAAATTCATTCATGCTTCAATATTTGAATATATAATTCGAATGATTAATAATTGCATTTATTCTTTAAAGCTAAATTGAGTTTAAACCAATTTGATTCTCTTTCTTATAAAAATAAGAGTCGACGGGATTAGTTCAAAATATTGTAAATCCAATCATTTGCTAAGAATAGTTGACAAGGTCTGACCCAATGATGACAGCGTTGAATGATTATCTCAACCGGAGAGAAAATTTTATCAAAAAACATTTAAATTTTAAACTGAATTAATATAAAATTAAGCTTCATTTAAATGTAAATTCAAATCAAATGAAATTCAATCTTTAAACACTTAAAGCAAATAATTCATCCACTAATTTGTAATCGTTTGTTGGGGAATGACAAATTAAGAAAATCCTAGCTCACAAAAGAGCTAATGTCAAGTCAAATAAATCACTATATTCAAACTCAAATAATCTTATGTTAGTAAGGATGTGGCCAATGTCCTCTATCCGCGTGGTATTGCCCATAAATGGGATCACATAAAATACGGTTATGACTATAGTCCTCTAACCGGGTGGTTTGGCCTCTGAATGGCTCCATTATATACAATCACAACTATAAATATGTGTCTAATGTACTTTAAGTTATAGAATATATTTGATAGACATAAAACATTTTGTCAACTAAGATAGACTTAAGATTATCTAATTAGACAAACATTAGCCCAAGTCTACAAGGATTGCTTTAGACAACACAATCCATGGTTGCTAACAAAAGTTCTTCGGTTATGTTGGGTCGACTACCTCCTCTGACTAAGTAGATCAATAACCAAGACAGCTTGGGATGACGGAACCCTGGGATCTTGATCGAGCACGTCATCATTCCATTAACCAAATGCTTTAATAATAAATTATGAACTTCATGAATTATCAATATTTCAATTATTGCTACTATACGCTAAGCAATTAAGCGACCTCATGACTAGTCATAATTGAAAGTTTTCTCTCATTCTTGCAAATGTTTAGGCCTCATGGAAACCCTGAACTAGATCTAAAGTCCTCACAAAATGAGGACAAAATCTCTTGGTAGTGCCTAATCCACAAATAAAATAAGTTCATCTACCTTTTGAAAATTTCACTAAACATAAATTTAAACTCTCTTTCAATCGAGAGGCCGAGCGCGAATTTTCAGAGCCCACAATTTCAATTTGTAATCACTAACCAAATATATCATAAAAGTTCTTTCAAAGTTGCCCAAAAGTATATCTTTTGTTATGGGAGAAACATCAACATTTGACTTGTTTAATGTATTCACGATCATGTTTTCCTTATCATTCTTTAACTCATTGTTTAAAGTATTCACGATCATACTCCCAAAACCATTATTGAATTTATGATAAGGGCTCCTTCTATTAAAAAATCCTTAGGGTTCATCTATAGATTGATGAATGATCATTCAGATATTTTGGATGCCTATGAATTTCATTATTGATCCCCTTTCCCACGTAACCATGTAATGTGAGAGCGATTTTCCCTTTGCACCTCTCTTTGATATCTCTTTCATGTATCTCTCTATGTACTACTTATCCCCCCTCCCTATGATCTGCATTCCACTCATTCAAACCAGGCTTTTAATTCCTCCTCCACAAAATCCATGAAGACTAAGAAGCAAATTCAGTACCTTGCTAAAATCCATAGATTACAGCAAAGCCCTTGACATCCATGAATACTTTCCTTCCTTAGCCATGATACGACTTTCTAGCCTCAAACCTTCCCAAATCAAGTGCTGATTCCAATTGCATATTAGCAAATATCAAAAAGAGCGCACTGAAAACGAATTGCTGCAGAAGCGACAATCTTCCTCCATGTTTCTGCTGCATAAATTTCAAGCATAACATGTGCATCTAGCACACTCACAGGTTCCAATGAGAAGCATAAAGATAACCATAATCAAATTGAAGAACAAGTCCTTTTATGTAAGGGCACATTTGGTTCCTAGTAGATAAAAATTATATTTAAAAAGTGGCAATTTTATTTTCACTTTTTTAAGAGTGATGCTGAAATCCTCACTTCTAAGAAGATTTGGGGAAATTTGTTAAGGTCCTTTATTTGGCCCCACTTTAAAGTCCACAAAGTGTGAATTATTATGATGTAGATAAGAATCAAACGTTGCCCACTAGCCCACTAAACTAGCTAACATCAACCAAGAGGAGAAATATAATTGAAAGACAAAAGCATGGTGAGAAGCTAATAGATTGAAATCTATGTTAGCATCAAACTATGTCCAATCAAAAGATAAATTTAGTAAATTTATTGCTTTTCAAAACATCATTTATAACTTCAAGCAAACAAATGAGCTCTAAGAAACAAATATAGAAATGAATACTAGAGAGACAAGAAGATCCTACCTGCTTTACGAAAATGGAGATCCTCTTTGTCATCATTGACACTAATCATCACCCAAGGTCTATCAACTGAACAAATAGTCATCGCTGCCTCTATGCCATCATTTACAGCATTCACAACCGATTCATCAGCCGCACAATCAATGCAATCCACTGTGAAATCCCCCCAGCCCAAACCCAAAACAAAGATGCAATCAATCCAAAAGCTTCACTAAATCAAATAAGGGAAATTTGTACAAAACTCCACATAGTTTGGTCTTTTGCTGAAAAAAATATAATACTCCCAAAACTCTGCAAACAAGAACAATATTTTTTTCTATTTTGTAAAACAAGAACATCAACAAATCTTTACTTTATACCAAATTATCTTGAATCACGGTATTGCATCTAGGGTTTGTTAGAACATCTAGTATCATGGCTCCATAACAAACCTTACTAATAATGTAGAATTCATAACAAACCAATTGCAGCATAAGGTGAAGGTCAGTTTGTTATTGTTTACAAAAAAAAGAAAAAACAAAGTTAATTATCCATTTTCACAGAGAGTTTTATAGAAACAACCCATCATAAAATATCAAAGTCCGAATTTCAACCATGAACTTTCATCTCTACCTCCAGCAAGAGTGTATACAAGAGAGAGATTCCTAATATCCGCAGCATCCTACATGGAAGAAAAAAAAAACATACAAAGATGAACAAGTTGGGGTTTTAGATAGAAAGATGACGATGACGATGGTCAATGGGAATACAGTTGGGGAAGATGAGAGATTGAACGACAACAGATTTCACCTCGAAGCTAGCGCCGCAAATAAGCTTAACCCAGTCGCCACGGCGCAGAGAATCGATCGGGCGAGATTGAAATGCAGTGAGAGGACGGGTCTTGACAGTGGAGTTTACGAAATATTTGATAGCATCGAGTCGGTGAAGACGCCGGAGATTCTCACCACTCAACGGAGTGGTGAAGGAAGGCGGGCTGGAAGAAGCTATGGCGGGAGGCATCGCCGGGCGAAAAGGCAAAGCGAAAGTAGTAAATCAAACGTTATCCAACTGAACTGTGGAGAAAGGGTTTGCCTAAAATAAACAATTATTATTATTATTATTTTAAATTAAATAAATTCATTCAATAGCAAAAAAACTCCATAAAAAAAAAAAATTTAAATTTTATCACTCAACATCCACATTTTTAACCATAAGAGGAAAATCTATTAATTATTTTTAATACCATTTTTTTAGACTTCAATTCTTTCTTAAAAGAGATTCACCATTATTCCACCTTGATGATTCATAAATTCTCTATTTAGGCTTCAATTCTATAGAGGCTTCGTATTATCATGAATAAGTCTTGAATATGCATACTTCGTCATGGACTTCAATAATTCTCTATCAAGACTATCAAATAGTCTTACATAGATAAAGTTACGATCAATCATAAAATTTAGCTTCATCTAAGAGTGATCATCGACCTAATTCAACATTACATCCTTTATGTGGTAATGCATTGATAATTTGCATAGTACCCTATTATTTTATTTTTAGAATATTTTGATACATACTATTCAATTATTATGTATTTACATATCAAATTCCTAAGTAATTAAAGTTAGATATTTACTTATTTAACATTTTCCTATACTTACAAAGCTTCATTTCACTTTAAAAGTGAATGATGATGATATTTTTGATGTGATATTGAAGATTAGAATATTATATATGTAAAAATTAAATTTTAGATGTTAGATATGTAAATACATGAGAATTGTGGTGTGTATGTAAATCCCTCTTTATATTTTTTAGTGCTTTTCTTGCTTGTTTTAGTGATTTTTTCTTTCAAAATTTTTATCTTCATTTTTATATAATCGCGTGTATCTTTATATTTTTCCAAAAAACAAATTCATCATGAAATTTTATAATTTAGAATTTAAAGCTGCTATATTTTTCTTTTTACAGAGTTTTATGATCGTCATCGATCAATAAAAAAATTTATATTTCTTTCAATGTTGATGGCATCATTGGCTACTTATTATAGCTTAGTGGGATAAAAAATATAGAAAAATTAGCTTATTTTTGTAGAGACCTTTCTTGATGTGTAGTTCTTCTATAGAAAAATTTTAAATTTTTTCAAAGTATATTTCTTGGGAAAAAATTTTTTTGAGTGATTATTGATTATTGAATCATGTATAACAATATTGTCAAAAAAAAATCATTGAAGCCTAAAATAAATATTTTTTTATTTTATTCAAAGCTTTTAAAATGAATCTTTTGTGATCTACTTTTATCATAATTTCTTATGTGCCTATTGTCTTTTTCTATTTTATTCATTCAATCTATACTTCAATTTAATGTGGATGTGCATATTTCTTTGATGAGCTACCAAAGTTAGAACTTAATTTTTAGCTTTTTATCTATGTATCAACAATTGTGATACCAAGCATTAATAAATTATCAGTCTATGTGTAAGAGTGATGCATAATTTTGAGAACTTATCTCTCGTAGGAGACTATCTCTCTTAAATATCTTTGAGTTGAGCTTGAAATTTTTAAGTTTTATAATCAATTCAACATATTGTGATTGAGTGTTTGAGTCAAAATAATCCTTTCAAGCTAGACTTTTATTTTATGAGATTTTTCTAATTAGTATAGAAGTAAGGCTTGTATATATTCTTGATATGAACAAAAAGTTTTGAATCTTTTGGAGTTTTTAATAAAATAATTAAAATACATATATATTTTGAGCATATATGTGATTTAAGAGATTTTTAAATGAAAAAAAAAAAAAATTGAACTTTTCGAGGCTTATAGCTTCTAAAGCATTGATATGAGTAAAGAAATATGTATCTTTTGAGGCTTATGTTATAAGAGATTCTTAAATAAGTGGAGAAACACGTAACTTCAAAGGTTTATATTTTTTGAAAATTTTCAAAAAATTTATACATTATAAAGATTTAATCATTTAAGATTTTCTTTAGAAATATATGTACCTTCTATGAGACTTTTTTTTTTTTTTTAGATTTTTAAAAAACATATACCTTCTTAGGGTTTAATATTTTGAGATTTTGGAAGAACATGTACCTTCTAAAATTCTTACAATTATAGTAAAGAGATGATGATTAGAAAATAATTTTTATGAGACAGGATAAGCAACAATGATAGTTGTTAGTGCCTATCACCAGGCAAAACTTTAGAGTTATTCAGATTTGTAAGCTCTCTCTCTAGTTTTTAGTCTAACTTTCTCTTATGTGAATAATATAGGTCTACTTTATATATATATATATATTTATAGTTATTTTAAATAAAATCATGCAGTACTCGGATAATTTTTTTTGATTCATTTGATCATAAAATATTCTTTTAACATTTAACTGCTTTAATGATCTTAACCTTGAGTTATCTTATGCTTATTGGATTCCTCTTATTGTGTCGCTATTTTGGTAATAAGTATATAAAAAATAAAGATCATTTGGCCCTTTAATTAATTCCTCAAAATTTTAAATTGCACTTCAAATGCTCAATTTAGACTCATTTAGATTTGGATTGTATTACTTTTAATTTGGTTTATATTGCTAAGACATTTAGTTCAACTATAAATTTTCTATGTTTGGATGATTCATATTTTAAGTTTAAAAGTCTCTAATCCAAAAATTATATTAAGATTCATGCTTGATTGAATGAATTTTTTTAACAATATATCACATCTTATACCAATTAATGAGATGTTTTAAAAAAAAATCAAATAATAATATTGTTGCGTGCCAGAAAATTTGTAGAGATAGAATAAAACTCCACATCTTGGCTAGGAAAATCCAAGACGACGCAGAGATAAAAGAGAATAATAAACTTCATAATATGAAATCTCAAGAAGAGGAAAAATCACTAAGCAGCAAGAAATGTTTCATTATATATATATATATTTTTCAAAGTTTTTTTCCCAACAATGTAGATTACAAAAAAGAAAAATTTTAATAATGAGAATTTCATAATCAAGAATACAACCATGGAGTTGGATTAGAACGTACTGTGACGACGATGAACGACAAACGAACGGCATAACGAACTCAAACTTCTAGCCTCTCCAGTTCGCTTCTCCCTCTCATTCCACCCTCATGGCATAATAATTATGAGAGGATTTTGGTCATGCGAAATCAAAAAACACCAAAACACGCTGAGCATTGATATATATATATATTGACCCATGATCTTCGATTTGAGTATCCAGGATTTGTCCATCTCCACTATAAACACGCCAAATTTGGAAATTATTCTGATCATCCAATAGTATTTTTCATATATAGATTTTAACACCCGCCTAACATCAACTCGATCACCAGCCGTTTGATTTGATATACACGCTTAAGAGATTACTTCATTTATAAATTTTGAAGAATATATTATTTACCCCCGTATTTTTAGATGCTAAAATTTATTTCATCTAAAAATAAAATTACTTTAACTAAGAATTATTAGCATTAGTAATTATATATATATATATATATATATATATATATATATATATATATATATATATATATATATATATATATATATATAGTTTGAAAAGAGGGGACCACGGGCAATAAAGAGAGAGAGAGAGGGAGGGGTGGGGTGGGGGAGGGAGAAGGAAAAAAGAAAAATGGAAATTATTTTAAAAGAAGATAAAGAGTTTTTTTTTAATGAAGAATGTGAAGGATTTTTTTAGGAATATAAATATATATATTTTTTAAATGATGAATATGAAGAATTTCTTTTTTTTTAAAGAAGATAAAGAGGTTTTTTTAATAAGGAATGTGAAAGAGTTTTTTTTTTAAGAATATAAATAGTTTTTTTATTTTAAATGAGGAATATGAAGAGTTTCTTTTCTTTTTTTTTTAAGATGAAAAAGATAAATAGTTTTTTAATGAGGAATGTAAAGAATTATTTTTTTTAAAATAAGGTACATGAAGAGGTTTTTTTAAAATTTTTTTTAATGAGGAATATGATGAGTTTTTTTATTTTATTATTATTATTTTTTTAAGAATTTAAAAATTCCTTTTTTCTAGTATAAATACCCATGTACCATTCAGATTTGAAATGTATAAAGAACGCAACAGAAAAACAAAAAGGATTACATTTATAATTTCATAAAGTACAATTCAGATTTTTTGTAATGACAAAGAACGTGAATCAGCCGTGACGTGTGCATGCGGCAGGGCATAAATGACCGGCCATAAGGCCACGGCTGAGGGCATGCAATGGCCCATGAGGGCGGCCGGTCGACGCATGAGGCAATAGCTGGTCTGAGGCTACGAGGCTGGTCGGATATACGGCAATGGGCACGGCTTGGCCACACGGAGGCGCCAATACGGCATGCACGGCCACCAAGACACTTTATAGATGAACGCTTGATGAAGACCACAAAAATGATTCTCGAAGAATTTAAATGGAAATGAATCCATTAAAATTGCAAAATTCCAAAGATTCCAAAATGCAAACCAGTAAAAGGGTGGAAAACCACATTTCTTTCTTCTCAACCCCAGATAATCTAAGCTCCCGGCCTCCCCTGACCAACATCAATAATTCAGTTTCACTCGCTTTCCCGACCTTGAGTATAATGGTGCCAACCACTTCTGCAGTTCTCCCCGATCTCGGTTTCCAATCGACTGTTACACATCCTGAATTCCGCAACGTAATTCCAAACTTCAAAAATAGATAGTATCTTCATGGGCAAGCATCCTTCCAAAAATATCTCAATGTCTAAAGATTCTCGAGTAAATATTGCACAAGATAATGAGTTGATGAGATCCAATGATGTAACACCAACTATCAAGTGATACTTTGATAATCTTTTGGAATAAGGTTCATTTTTCAAATGATTTGGTGACTATTCCTCATAAAAGATCGCAACGAGCTTATTCTCCTCCGTCGGAGTACCTGTACCTTATGAGGCTTTTGACTTCTGAGATTTTTGATGTACATGTACCTTCTGAGGCTTTTGTCTGCTGATATTTTTGATGTACCTATACCTTCTGAGGCTTTTACTTATTAATATTCTTGAGTTTTGACCGAGATTTTCAATTCCTTCAAAGCTACTGAAATTTTCAATTTATGTACCTTCCAGCTTTTTGTCTTCGAGGTTTGATGTATGTACTTCGAGGCTTTTACCTTCCGAGATTTTGATGTACATACATGTATCTTCTAAGGCTTTTGATGAGATTTTAATTTATCTGCATCTTATAAGATTTTTAAGATCTAAATTCTTGTCTTTTGATACTACAAGATTTATATGTACCTTCTAAACTTTTGATATACCACTTTTGCTTTTTTATCTTTCTGAGTATCCCTATCCCGCTCTCTTAGGTCTTTCTAGAGGACCTTATCCACTATTTCCCATCAGGCTTCCTCATGTGCCTTTTAGGGAGGAATCCATAAATGACTTCAATTATCCAGATTTGTTGTTAAGTGACCTTGAAAACTGGAATAAGTTAATAGTTTTAACTTATTCAGGTTGTTTATCAGTATAACTATGTGAAAGAGGTTAAACATTTTTATTCTTCAAATATTATTTATCGAGCATTACCAACGACGCTAACCCGTAAAAGGTAAAAGTTATGACTCGAGATTATTTGTCGATGCGTCAATGTGAGAAAAGTAAAGTTTGACCTAGGGTTGTTGTCGAGTTTTGCCGACGTTAACCCGTGGAGAGATGCGTAAGTTTAACATCTCGATGTTATTTGTCAGAGTGTTACTCGATGACATTTAACCTGTGTGAAAGAAGTCAATAGTTTAACTCTTATCCGAGGTTATTTTGTCAAAGTATGACGTTAACCTATGCAGAAGATGTTAAACATTTTGATTCTTTCCAGATTATTATTTGTCGATGATATGATGATGTTAACTGAAAAGGTGAGTTTTAACCTATCTGAGATTGTTTGTGAGTTCACGACGCTAACTTATGTGAAAGAGGTCAAATCAAAACATTCGGTATAGCCAAAGTTGCCCTCGACCTTGCCTTATTTTCCATGAGTATCAGAATCATAATTCGAAAACTATCTCTCTATTTTCTTTTGTTGAAATTGCTCAACATCATTGACTTGTTTCTCGAACTAATAATCAATTAGATATCCGAAATATTGATTTGGGTGATCTTTTGAGATTAAGAGTTGTCCCCCATTTTAACAAAAGCTGAAGGATCGAAGTTTGATGAATCTTCATTCTTCTTATGTGTTCCTCTAGAATAAGATTTCCTCCACCATATAGATGGTGTTGCTCTGAAAAAAAAGTCAGATTGTCAACCATTGTGAAGATGTAAAAGAAATGTTTTCCACAGACGGTGTCAAACTGTTGTATGCTAAAAAACTTGTAATAATAAAACTCGCCTGGGAAATCCAAAGATGCACAAATAGTTGAAAAGAGAATAAGAAAAACCTGCACTTTACGCGGAAAACCCAAGAGAGGAAAATGAGTCCCAAGAAAATGTTTCACTATATATCTACTTTAGAGTACAGAGTTTAAGTCTTCCCGACAATGAAATTACAAAATTATAATTGAGAATGAGAAATGACCGTGTAACAAACAATGTACGCAAATGAATGGGACCTGAATCAGCAGTTGATAGCAAATGCTACCACAATTGACGGCGATGATCGATGACGAAGATGACTAACTTCTAGCTCTCTAGTTTCCAAGCCTCTAGCTCCCTCCTTCCAGTACAATAATGGTTTATTTTGAGAGGGCATTTTGGTCATTGTAGCCCAAAAGCTCCATCGGACGATGTATATTGATTCATTTGATCATCCATTTATTTAATTGATCTGAGCTCTTGGATTGCCTGCCGAGTCACTGGCCTGTGCTCGCTGTCAAATAAGTCATTTGATCATCCAAGAGTGTTTTAAGTTTTATATGTAGCGGACATTTCTCATTTGAGCTCTCACTAGAACCTGCCCTATGCTAATTCGCTTCAATTTGATGCTTCATAAATATAAATTTTATAATTCAATATTAATATTTAAATAGCATATAATATATAATTAATCTTAATATATAGACCCATATTAAAAAATTTCTAACACATCTTATCAAAGTGATGGCCACCACTTGTTATTTGTCTATTAAAAGTTGATAAAAAAATTATATCAAAGAGCATTAATGCTGTTTATAAACTTCATAAATAAATATATATATATATATATAAATCTCTCTCTCTCTCTCTCTCTCTCTCTCTTATATATGGCTAAAATTAAATCAAAATCAATTATTTTTTCATCAATTCAAACTTCACTTGAGCAAAAAAAAAACAAGAGCTACAAACTCAAATAATATATAAAGCTCACTTCTACTCAAGTGATCATCATCTCGTGTTTGCATCAATAGGGTTGCAAATGAACCGAGCATTCGACAAGCTACTCACATTAGGCTCATTAGATTGTTTATTCATGATTTTTATTAACAATCAAACTTAACACTTTTATAAATACTTGATTAAATCAAAGCTTGAACAAATTGTAGGTCATTTATGTTCATGAACATTATTGGTTAATGCTCAACAACAAGTTTCGATTAGCTCGACACGCTCGATTACTCTTCGACACTTATTCGGGAACATTATTGTTTAAATTATTATTTTAAATTTTAATTGACAACTCATGTATATTTCAACAAGCTCATGAACAAGTTCGATTAAAGCTCATTTATTTTATTAAACGAGCTACTCGTTAACAAGCTCTATAACTCAGAACCTAGTGAACAAACTCGAATCAAGCTCGAGATCAATAATAATAAACAAGCTCAAGTTTGAACACCATTCTAAAAAGCTCAAATTCGATAATATTAAACAAGCTCAAGCTTGAACACATACATACTGGGCTCAGCTAGGTTCATTTGCAGCCCTAAGCGTCAGCCCTAGCGTTCGAGCAAGCAACTCAATCCAACACAGTCACACATTTATAATCAAGACATTCATTACCGTTTTCTTTAAATAAAACGACAGCATCCCAAAGCCGTCAACAATAACCGCACCAAACATGCATGGTTTCTATTAATCCATTTATATCTATAAAACCTCAGTTTAGAAGGAACCCTTACTTGGACCTGCTCCAACTGCCAATGGCAAGGCAATTGTCGACCATGTTCTTAAGGGTCTTAGTCCGGTCCGCCATAGGCGACTTGATGGTGAATTCATTGAAGCCATCCTCACATGACCCTAAGTTCGAGATCATGGAGCTCATCATGGCGTCTCGGGTGTCAGCGTCGCCAGCCTTGATGGCCTTGGTGGCGTCCACAAGGTTTCCGAGGGCGGTGTCGTAGGCGTCGACGCAATCGCGGAGGAGCTCCAGGGTCCTGGCATTGGAACCGGATTGTCTGGCGAGGTTGAGGGCGAAGGCCTTGCCCTCACGAGCCTTGGCATCGACCGCATGCATCAAGATGGCGAGGACGGTGTTGCTGTTGAGTATCTTGACTCGAGGAGCAGCTTCTTTGATCGATCTGACGCAGAGGCCGAAGTAGGCGGTGTGGCTGCAGAAGAATCTGAGAGAGTTTTCGACGTTACCGGCGGCAGCGGCGGCGGAAGGGTTGAGGAGGGCCAGGGCGAGTATCAGGGAGAGGATGGAGACCGGCCTCATCTTTGGGGTGTTGGAAGAGAGGCCAGGGTGGACGTGGAGATGGGGGAGGAAGACGAGGTAAGGCGTGTGGGGGTTATATGAGATGTGGAAGAGCATATTTGGGGGGGAAATGGTTGGATTTCCGAAGAAATAGAATTGGGTGACCGTTGTTGCCGAAAATGCAATTTGAATATTTTATAGTGGCTTTTTGATTTTTGTGATTTATTTTTTTCTTTTTTCTTTCTTTCCAATTTCTTATAAGTTGAAAATGTATTTAAAACTATTATTCTGTAATTGAAATCTTTTTATGATTTTATAAGGAAATATTTCGTTGAACAAATTATTATGACTACTAATCTATAATTATTTATATAAGACAATAATATTCAATTTTCTACATTATTTATTTATTATTCATTAACATTGTTAAGTTTTCGTGAGCAGAACCACAGGTTCATGATAATCGGACCGGATAAGGGGAACCTAATTGATCATATATTGTTAATAGGAGAATTTACATATATATTGAATAATTGTTATATATTTATAAATCTAACATCTAACTTTAATTTTAATTTTTTATACATAATACTCAAATCTTCAATATCACATCAAAAATAATATTATCACTCACTTTTTAAAACTTAAATTCATATTTTTAAATATAAAAAATATTAGATAAATAAATATTTAATTTTAAATATTAGATATGTAGATATATAAAAATTATGTGATATATATCACAAGATTTTTATGAAATTATATATTATTAATATTATTTTATATAAAATTAATATATTTTTTATGAATATATGTTGATATGATTCTAACACCAAATCATATAAATAAATATAAAATTTAGCCATTAAACATATAAATAAATAAATTTTACAATATGTATTTAATCCATTTATTATTAAATAATTTTTTTGAATATTAATGTACAAAGTGAGTTTAATACTTTACTTAAATGACATGATAATATAAACTTAATTTCATATGATTAATAATATATTAAAATGAAGCAACATTTCTACTATTTAATATTATAAATTCTTTTTATGAAATTAGGGCCTACAAAAAAATAAATTGGTTTGAACAAAATTCAAATTAGATTTTAGATAACATTAATATTCTAAAATATTCAAACAAGAATTTCATGCATTTTAAAAGAATTTCAAGTTCCATTTTTTTAAGGGGAATTTACATACATACCACACAATTCATATATATTTATATATCTAACACTTAAACTTTAATTTTTACATATATAAGACCTCAATCTTCAATATCATATCAAAAATATCATCATAATTTACTTTTTAAAAGTGAAATGCACATTTTTATGTATAGAAAAGTGTTAGATAAGTAAATATCTAACTTTAAGTGTTAGATATTTAAATACATAAGAATTATGTGGTAAGTATGTAAATCTTACTTTGGGGGATTTACATACATGTCACACTATTCATATGTATTTACACATCTAATACCTAAACTTTAATTTTTATATATATAACACTCCAATCTTCAATATCACATCAAAAATATCATTATAATTCATTTTTAAAAAGTGAAATTCATATTTTTAAGTATAGAAAAATGTTAGATAAGTAAATATCTAACTTTGTGTTAGATATATATATATGGGGTATGCAAATAAGATTACATACATACCACACAATTCATATGTATTTACATATTAAATCCCCCAAAGGAAGATTTACATACATACCACACAATTCTTATGCATTTACATATCTAACACCTAAACTTTAATTTTTACATATATAACACTCCAATCTTCAATATCCCATAAAAAAAAATAACATCATAATTCACTTTTTAAAAGTGAAATGCACCTTTTCATGAGGGATTTACATACATATCACAAAATTTTTATGTATTTACATATCTAACTCCTAAATTTTAATTTATATATATATATATAACACTCCAATCTTCAATATCACATCAAAAACATCATCATATTCACTTTTTAAAAATAAAATGCACATTTTTATGGGAAATTTATATACATACTATAAAATTTTTATGTATTTATATATTTAATACCTAAACTTTAATTTTTACATATATATATATATATATAACATTCAAATTTTCAATATCACATCAAAAAAAATCATCATCACTCACTTTTTAAAAATAAAATACACCTTTTAAGCATACAAAAATATTTGATAAACTAATATCTAACTTTAGATGTTAAATATGTAAATACATAAGAATTGTGTGATATAAATATAAATCTTTTTTTTAATCACCACTTAGAGAAAGTATGATTCTCCTTTTATCTCATTTTAGCCATTTATTACAAATTCTCGTACGTTACATCAAAATAAAACTTTTTTTTTTTAAATATTACTAAAGAATATCTTCAAATAAAGCACTTCTAATAACATGTCATTATATAATAACTAAAGGTTTATCAAACAATTCTAAATAAATTTATATCCACTATATTAAAATCCCTGGTATGAGAACTATCAGGATTCGGATATAAATAACAAATTCATATTATTTCTCATAATTACAAAAAAAAAAAAAAATATATATATATATATATATAACTTCAGGCTTCAACAAAGTACACATCAACTCAATTCAAAAAGCTCCCTGCTTGCTATAGAATTATTTGTAAGTTTAAAGCAAACCAGGCCTTTACATATTTCATTTAATATTTAGGGAGTTTTATATATATGCCACATAATTCTAATATATTTATATATGTAACACCTAAATTTTAATTTATATATATATAACATTCCAATCTTCAATATCATATCAAAAATATCAGCATTATTCACTTTATAAAAGTAAAATTCACTTTTTTTAAAGATAAATAAATATCTAATTTTAAGTATTAAATATATAAATCTATAAAGATTATGGGGCATATATATAAATCTTTCTAATATTTAGTGCCTATTTTATTTTTAAGTGAAAGCAAACCTCAGATTAGTTCAACTGATAGGCCACAATTTACATAATTGATAGTGCAATCAACAACTTTGCAAACAACACCTTTTTGTTTACTTAATTAATTTTACTTCAAACCAATTGCAAAAAGTTTACTTAATCAATTTTACTTCAAACCAATTGCAAAAAAAAAAAAAAATTGAACCCTTTAATGCCAAGTAGAAGTACTTTTGAAAAGGCTCTTCCACAAAATTGTTGACTTGTTACAAATATGAACAAAAAAACATATTAAAGATAATAATTCTTCTTTTTGCTGTCAGAAGCAAATCTTGATTGATATGAACACTGTACAAAAAGACAATTTATAAGGTAGACACATCAAGGTTCTTCATATAAATAATAAAATTTCAAATACAACTTTCGTAGATAGCCTCTCAGCAAAAAAGAAAAATAAAAAAGTGAACTTCAGACCAATGCCAAAATCCCACAAAACAGAGAAACTGTTACATACCATTTGCCAAAACTGCAGATTGAGTGGGAGATCTTTAATAAGCTTTTGAGACTCTTAAAAGTTTATTTTCCAAACCTGAAACATTAGAACTTGCTGAGAATGAAAAGCAAAGTGAAATCGGGAAAAAATAATGTTATAGAAAGCTCTTCAGAATTATATCAGAACAGAAATAGAGAAAAAATTTGACCAGGATATCTTGATATGTTTTGTATCAAGAAAATGCTAATGTTACAACACGTGTTCATGATTTCACAAATCACGCATCTTTCTAATCGTTATCGTAGGTAGTCAGATCAAATAGAAAAATACAACTTTTCCACGAAATTCTCAAACGTAATATTCAAACTACACATACAAAGACCTAAATTATTAGATAATTCAACTCAACTATCAAACATTCACAATATTTTTTTTTCAATCACGAGTATAATTGAATTTCTAATAGTTATGTTGTATGATAATATAGTTGTAATTGTCTAATAATTTTATTATAATGTCTAATAGCTTAGTTGTTTTGAGGGAGACAAGTGATGCGTGAAGTCAAGAAACGTATGATAAAAATAGCCCAATCATAATACAAAATGATACACAAAATGTATCATGAGTACTAGTGAATGTCTAATAGTTATGTTATCAAATAATGTAATTGTATTTGTCTACTACTTTGATTATAATGTTTAATAGTTTAGTTGTTTTGAGGGAGAGCAAGTGATGGGTGGCTGA
Source organism: Cymbidium sinense (assembly GCA_021442155.1). Taxonomy (NCBI): domain Eukaryota; kingdom Viridiplantae; phylum Streptophyta; class Magnoliopsida; order Asparagales; family Orchidaceae; genus Cymbidium; species Cymbidium sinense. The sequence continues at coordinate 1,803,338 of CM038215.1, read as the reverse complement.
AATTAAGAAACGTATAATCAAAATAGCCCAATCATAATACAAAATATATCAAGATTTCCCAACATAGCTTTTTTTTTCTCAGCAATACCTGAAGCAACTTGATGAGTCAACCCTGGATGGCCTTTTCATGGGAATTTACATTCTATTCTTCTGTCAGCTGCTTCATGAGCTTCCTCTCATCAGCCAAAAGTCTGGGTAAGAGGCGAAAATGGATATGCTCTAAGAACTCTGAATGTAACAAACGTAATTTCTCAATCTTCTCATATTCAGCGGTTCCCTTGCGGACCAATCTTATTTGAACATTTCGTTTCTCCCTCGTATTACTTGGTTTGACCTGAATCAAACTATCTCGGTAAAAAGGACTATATGATAAAATGTTCCAAAAAGTCTAATGCAAAAGTCAACTTCATGATTTCTATTTATCACTGAAGATTTTTATATTTAAATTATGAACCATTCAATCAACTGCAACAACAAAAATTCCACAGGATTATCACACCAGCAGCTTTTCAAGTAGATTGACAACTTGAATTATGACAGAGTTGAAAGTGTAATAAGAGTTTTTATTGATCTATTCAGATGGAAACCACATTTACAATTGCATAGCTATATATCCAATAGTATAACAGGAATATGTATACATAATGTATGCAAAAAAGGTTCTGGAGAAGTTAAATCTGGATGTCTGTGGAAGTTAATACCACCAAAATTGATATTCTTGATGATTTTAGTCACTATGTAAGAGAATTTCACAAGAGCTTCTAAATTGAAAGAGGTGATAGACATTTACTGTTAATACTGCAAATGATATCCCAATTAACGTTGAAACATGAGCATTTATCATGGTTACATGGGCAGGCGTGAGCTGCGGGAAAGCTTACGAACATAGTTGCTAAGGGTGCACACAATATTTGTTTTATGATGAATAATGAGCACAACAGTGCATCATGATGAATCATGATGAATGTGATGAATGATGATGCAGCGCAGCACATCCTTTGCACCTCTGGTGTAATGAGGCATTGACCGATGAAATGGCATGAGCCATTTGCCATATTATAAACGCAAACCCTCACGCCACTGAATCGTTATGATTAAAATCAATAAGATATATATGCACACAGAGATATACATTTATATTATATTAGCAACTAATTTCAATTAAATCTATATATGGCTGAAGATTGATAAAAAAGTGTGAACTGAGCTTCAGATTCATTCAGCTCAATCCAATTCAAAAATCATTTCAATTTTTGAATGATTTTCGATCTTCAAACCCAATTATCAGCACTGGAATGGATGACATATGACCACTGAACCAAAGCTAAAAAGGTCCGTAACAGGTGGCCTACTAACTTGGGAGATTGACAAATTGGCGAATATGGTTGAGTGACTCTGCCCAAGCCATCTGGCTACATTGGGCAAGCCTAATTCCAGTGACTTAGCCAACCTGCTCAATTAAGGAGAACACATATTCAAGTGAACTAGACCGATCTTCTCGGGTGAAGAGGCAAGTTTATCTAATCCTGGCCGAATCTATTGAACTTGCAATTATAAGGACAGTTGATTGTTTTATTGAGCTCTCTTTTTTTACTACGATATTTCTCTGATATCCTGTCATTGGCCAAGGACTCTTCTAAAATGAAATTTGTGCAATTATGATAAAAGAATATCATTGAACAAGGATCAGTCTTGCCGGCTCATAACGCTTTAGCACTAGTGTTGTTTGATTGCCTTCAGCAAAAAACGACATCATTTAGATGTTAAAAATAATGTAAAAATGAGAAATATATAGTAATACTTACAATAAATGACTGAAAAATAAAATAAAACTAATGCAATATAACTAATTTGTGTTCTGCTGATGTGGCATGCACATCACAACTGCAGTAAATCGGTAATGAATTCAAAAATAAAGCACACTACTTACTAATGTCAAAATGAGATTTTATTTTAAGTTTCCTTCTAAAATGCAGTAAACGTCTTCACAACTAATATCAAGGAAGTATCTAGAAAGTTTGGATGGTAAAGCACTAAAACAAATGCAGTGATATCATGAATATCAAGCAACACAAGCCAAGCCATACAAAAATCGACACATCAATATCACCTTTCCTTCCACTTTTGGTCTTATTAACTTATTATATGTCTACCGCTAGTCAAAGGTGCAGCTCGACATCATCCAATTAGAATAAACAATGAAAAGCCAATGCAACATCAATCTCATTCAAAATAATCAGAACAATCATACATTTTGTTCAAAGTACTTTCTTATTAGTTCAACCATTTATCACCACCATCATCATTGTCTCCTCATTTCCCATTCATTAATCATAAATATTGCATGATGCATTAGAACTATTTACACAAATCCTTCTGCATAAGATCAATCCATTTATCGTCAACCTGCAAATTTTGCAACATGTTAAATGATTGCAAACAAATTTTCCTCTCTCCAAAATAACGTAACATCACCATAAGCATGACAATAAACATAAGGCTATAAAAAAGTTAATGAAAGGATGGAGAATCTCGTAAGCTATAAAACACAATTCATAAATGCTAACCTCACATGTTGGCATAACCCCTTCTGCTATTCCAAAGCAAGCATCATCAATTATCCAAGGTCTGACAAAAAGTAAATTTCATTCAGAAGCATCAAGGTAGTCTCACTTTCAATATTATGTGATTAACTTTCAAACCAGTATGGAAAAGGAAGACTTTGTCAGCAATCAAGTAATTGTAATTATGACTCTATTATATAAATGAAACTTATATTCTATGTTTATATAAATCTTATTCAATAAAAAAATTTTGGAAAACTTTAGAAGTATTAATTCAAAAACTATGGTTGAATTTATCAACATGATCTTCAAAAATACCTATTGAATCTCTATCGGTTGTTCAAAAGGTTCCTGGAAAAACAAAAAGAGATCAATTTTGGATGAAACTTCATCTTGAATTTGAGATCACTCATTCCATTTTAATGAATCATGACAAATCTCCTTCTTTAGATGTGTACTTCAAATAATTTCTTATGCAACCTTTTGAACATGAATATAATAGCTTATGTAACTATTTGAAAGGCAAAGATGCAACAAGTACACCCTTCAATGTTAATGACTACAGACATATTTATTGTTATGCGTACAAATAATTTTGTAATTATTGAATTTATCATAAGAAGCCCAAGTACATCATTAAAAAATATTAGACTTGCCCTCATAATTGCCGATCAAATGTTAAAACAAACAATCGTTGCTACTCAAGGTTGGTTTAGTAGTTGAGGATAACTCTTATTAAGATCAACTCTTGTAAATGTATTTAATCTTATCCCTAATCAACAATGATGATAAAAGCTCTTTCAACCTTAAGGCAACAAGATACATATGTTCTATCTCCCTCATCTTAGCTTATGTATTTTAGTGCATCCAATCATATGATTGGTTTCTCCCCAATTCTCACACCTTCTCACTACTTGGCCATATCTTCTGCAGTCGAAAAAAAAAAATCCATTATTGATAAAGGCGCAAGCACAAAGTGAATGGCATATAAAACCTAACAATCAACAATGATGATAAAAGCTCTTTCAACCTTAAGGCTACAAGATACAGATGTTCTATCTCCCTCATCTTAGCTTATGTATTTTAGTGCATCCAATCATATGATTGGTTTCTCCCCAATTCTCACACCTTCCCACAACTTGGCCATATCTTCTGCAATCGAAAAAAAAAAATCCATTGTTGATAAAGGCGCAAGCACAAGTGAATGGCATATAAAACCTAACAATTCAACGAAGAAAATAATGTAAGAAAAACATTGCTAAAATACAAAAATATAAAACCTCATATTTCAATGAAAATGTCATTGACAATGAGGATCTAAAAACTATTTTCTTAGTAATTTCAAAATATTGCGTGTGCTCTCAGAGAGAGGTTGAACTCAAATAATTTCACTTAGACAAAGTGTGCAAACTCATCATTGAAATCAAACTAACCATGTTTCATGCATTTGTGCTCAAGAAATCAAGAAATTGATGAATGCACTTAATATTTTAACAATTTAAAAAAGTGAACAACAAAAAAGAGATAAAAGAAATTTTAGAAAATTTTCTGAAAAAAAATACAAAAACTGTCAAAAAATTTACAAAAAATTAAAATTTTTATGAGCATTATTGAATCTTCTAGCACTCCTTTGAAATATATGCCTCGTATTTTCTCAATTAAAAAAAATAAATAAAACTTTAAAATAATAAAAGAGGGCATAAATACTTAAGAGATCAATCCTCTATAGATAGATGAGAGCAGAGTCAACAAGGCTCTCTCTAACACAATAGCTATCATAAAAAAAACCAAGATATTTATGATTGCTACCTAGGGTAGGTTCATAAATTCAATTTTTGGCAATTCTCTAATTCATTAAAATGTTAGCCCAACCCATAGTTCAATCAGTATTACAATCTAGAATGTACAAAATCAAATATGATTGCTATAAATACATAAATTTATGTGGATTTGATCCTTTGTAAAGCAAGCAGAGATGCGAAGGCCTTTAGCACACTTGTCTTCATATAAAGATTAAAGTAAAACTCTCAAATTAAAGTCTCATTTCGAGCCCTATCCTTCATATGTACATAGCAAAGTCGACAAAGTTAATGCCACAATAATTTTTATATAAAAAATAAAAGAGTGTCTTTTCCTTGCTTGTCAACATCATGGCTATCACATGTCGCAAAAGTTAAAATACACCAGCCCAAAGAATCCTAGCATGCTTCGACACACGTTCCTAATGATGGATTCAGTTATCAAAAAATCATAAATAGATGAATGCAACTTTTTGAAAATAATAACAAAATGGATTCATATCAAATCAAGCTCCTTAGAAAAATATAATTGGAGCATACAAATTAAAATCAAGCTTCCCAATAAATGGGTTCAATTATCTTAAGATCATAATTGAAAGAGCAGAATAAAAATCAAGCCCCCAATTACAAAGACAAACAATTGAAGCAATAGTGGCTGATGAGTTCAATTATCCAATAAGAATGCTCTTAAATTCTAAGACAAATCTCTTCATGTTCTCTTCTCAATGGCGGGTGCACTATTGCACTCATAAAAAAATCAAAACTAAAATAAATTGCATTCAAATTGAAGTCACTATTAAAAATAAAATTAAAAGGACCAAAAATCTAAAGAAATAATTAGCCATTTTGCACTCCAAACAAATATTCATCTATCTCAAACACTAGTCTTTCAAGGACAAAAAATTTAAGTTTGACCAAGCTCCTAATTAGAGCTGTAAATGAACTAAGTTGTGCCTTATTTAACCTGTTTAGTTATTTTTTAGTGAGTTTGAGCCAAGCTTGAATATGACCCGAGTTTAAAATAATGCTCAAGCTTATATATTAATTTTGTAATCAAGTTTCAATTGCAATTGAGCTTTGGTTGAGCTTAACTAATTATGTTATTTGATGCTAATCATTTAAACATATAATCTACTTACTAAACATTATAAGATTTATAAATTTTAAAAAAATTGGCATCATTCAGTAAGTATTATTTAAATTATTTGGAGAAGCATGAACATTAATAAAAAAATATTTAAGTCAACATATCAATCTAGATATTTAATATCATCATACTTATACCTCTAATAATATACGTAGTTTTAAAATGTATAAAATATAGAAAAATTAATACAAGAACATTAAATAAGTCAAAAAATGAAGTCATTATTAGTGAGTTAATTATTAAATTACGAACATATTCATGAATATAAATGAACATGGGAGCTAATGTTCAAGCTTGTTTAATTGATTAAATAAATAAATATAAACAAGTGTTATATGAATAAATATTGAGTGTACGTGTGCAATAATAATCATACTCCTAAATAGTCAATATTATAAATGAACATGGGAGCTAATGTTCAAGCTTGTTTAATTGAGTAAATAAATAAATATAAACAAGTGTTATATGAATGAATATTGAGTGTACGTGTGCAATAATAATCATACTCCTAAATAGTCAATATTATATCAAGTGTATCCATGTGACTAAAATTAAAAATCGCAAGAGATGGAGAATATAGCACATGCTCATAGGCTTGCTGATTAGCTTGATTATAATGGCAACATTATATTTGATGATAACTAAAGTTTAGATTTTTCACAATGGCAATATTCTATGAGTTGTGAGTCATAAGACACACTTGATAAGGCATGAAACCCTTTGTCAGGCATGGTCAACTGAAAATTGGCCTCTTTGACAAATTTTCACTCTTGAAATACTAAATCCCTTTCGAAAATACAACTTATGATAGTTGATAAGAATCTTTTAATAAAGTTGAGTCAACTACTTCTATTGACTAAGTAGGCATGTATCCATGACAACTTGAGACAACACAATCATGAAATCTTAATCAGACATCCTCTCTAAGATAATAATGGCATATCCATTCCTATAATTCAAAATATTGCTATTAAAGCAAAAGACCATAATTCCTATAAACTAAACCTTAATAAAAAATTCTCTCATGATCAAAAGAATAATTAACCATAAAGATTTATTCTCATTGGAAACCCCAAAATCATATCATGAAATTCTCTCAAAAAAAATCTTTGGGCATTGTTTTATCAAATATCCAATTTTTCTTTTGGAAAATCAACTAAAAAACCACAAATATTTTAATAGAGTTAGGTAAGAATTTTTAAAGCCTATAAAACAATGTCCTAGTCCATTTTATGAGTATTAAATGCTGAATTTAACAAAGTCCAGTATTTTAAAGTTAGGCAAACCAACATAGGACGATAGTAGCAATCCAATAACTTCAATTCGTGTAGTGAATTACCTACTATACCTATCTTTGGTGTTCTTTATTTAATGGCTTCAGCGATAGCAATCTATGTTGGGGTTATGTTCAATGGGTTGCTATAATGACATTCACCATTAGGTTTAGTTGCTTCCATGACTTCTATAGCATACATATCTGTAACTCCTACAATGAGTGCATCTTTATATTCCTGACGTGAGCATGTCCTGATTTTTTTGGCTTATGTGATTACTATACCAACTTCTACAATTTCACGCGGCATCATAAATTTTGATGTTATATGGACATATTATTTACACTTTTTGGATCTTGTCAGTGCAAAAACTGCATGAATTGAGATTAAACTTAAACTAAGGATACAAGGTAATTGATTTTGGGGCATTTAAAGGTGTATAAATTAGTACCTAAGATATATATATAAAGAAATTTTTTGACTTAGGGGCTGTTTGGGTTGCAAAAAAAAAAAGAAATGCAATGGTTTTCAAAATTTTACTATTTAATTTGATAAACAATGAATGCAAAATAATGTGTTAATGTTTTTAAAATTCACTCATTAGTTTATTTTCAATATATTTAGAAGTCATCTAATTTAGTTGAATTTTAAATACAAGATGATGCATGATGTTTCAACCGACAACCATTATCGCCACACCTCACCACTAGCCCACCCTCCCCGCCTCTACTTGCAACACCTTGTCATAGTTATATTGCCACCCCACTACTGCACGTCATTGTCACCGAGTTTTACTAAATTCATTTTACTCCAACAAACACAGAAAATAATCTCCTGTATTTTCTGTACACAACCAAAAAACTCTAAAAATATTTTAAATACACTAAATTTACTTTACGTCATATTCCTTTATAGTGAATTTATATTTTAAAAACTAAAATAGCCTCTTATCAAAAATATCCTATTTCTTTCAAACTTCTTTATGCTCTATAGAAAACTAGATCATTCATGCATAGTGCAAGTGTTTCTATCAAATTCGAAGAGAAGACATCTTATACTGGGAGACGTCTTGATAGTGTTTTCAATTTATTGAATTCTTTTCTTGATTATTTTACTACGCTTTTTATAAACATTATTTATGTTTGGTTTCTACGAGGGTACCTGATTTTAATCAAAGTTGTTACAACTTATTTTCTAATTGCAGCATGAATTATAATGGAGTTAACGAATTTTGATGGTTTTGAATTTCCTTAATTTTTTTTATTTGAGTCATTGTTAAATTGCCATCTGGCACTTTATCTTTGTATTTTTCAAGTTTTCATCAAATAGTTAACGAATAATTTTTTCGTTGGTGGCCTAAGTTAAGTGTTCTAGGATGATGGATGCTCGTGGATGAGTGAAATGAGAAGAATGCAAGGTATGTTCGGGAAAAAGTTGAGTAGTAAAGGGTAGATAGATAAGAGATTAGAGAGTCGCAAGATGGTTTGGCCACATAAAGCGTCATCCAGATGACAGAGAGTAGATGCATTAGATTAGATTTGCCTTATGTTAAGAGGTAGACCTAAAATGACTTGGTTAAGATGTAAGAAAAAATGATCTTAGTACACTTGAATTAAATGAGAATTTGACATACACACATATAAATGGGAGACTAAGGATATGTAGCCGACCCCACCTAGTGGGATTAAGGCTTGTTGTTGTTGTTGTTGTTGTTGTTGTTGGCCTATGGAGCTATGAATTTTCGATCTAAACTATATATTTTCACACATAGGATCATGTATTTGCATTACAAACCCAAGGATCCAAAGCATCCAACATCACTTCATATATGCATTTTTGTAGTTGATAGTTTCAACAATTGAGTCATCCGCATAAATGTGCGGAAAGTAAGAATAATGGAAAAATTTTAAAAAGATAAAAGTCTTGGAATTTAAACAGCTAAAACTGAGCATGATAATGATTAAGTGAAATATAATTATGAATAGGATTAAGTATCTTGGAATTTATTATAATGTAGAATGAGAATATACATGAGAATACAACTCCTAATTAAAGTTGGGTGTTTAAACTATAGAATTTGCTCGAGTATAATAATTAGATAAAAAAAATTATTCATTGAAGTTGAGAGTCATATAAATGAGAATTAAAATAAACAAATGAAAAAACTAAAGAAAATTTGAGGAATGATTATATTTTTGGTAGTTCGAGTAGCATCTAATAATGATGACGTAATTGAAAATAAATTTAGGTGGTTTGGACAACTACTAGAAAGAGTAAAAAAGAAGAGCGCATTAAATTATTGGTAAAAGATGAGGTTGAAAAAATAGTGGACATAAAATAACATGGAAATAAAAAATTTGTGAAAATAAATTTAAAAACTCTAGCAGGAGTCAACAAGAAAGAATGGAAGTAGGATTTATAAAGCAAACCCAGAAAGTTACAATAGGCTATGATTATGAATGCCGAAAGTATATAGCTTGGCTAATATAGTTAAGCAACTGCGAAAAGTTTAAATTAATATGAAGTCACATCATGAGGATAAGTGATGACTTATATCTCTTTTTTTCCCTTTAAATAACTATTTCCGTTCACAAAGAAAAAAGCTTATAAAACTTACACAAAAGTTAATGCAGCCCTGCATTCCAGTTGAAAGGTTGAATGAAGAACTTAAATATGGGAAACTAAAAGTTCTGCAACAATAAGATTTTTTTGTGGAACTTCAAAAACAAAAGGTCTAAGAATTTAATTTCATATTTCCATGGAAACTTCATCTAACATGTGATTATGTACAAATAAATCAAGCACGACTACGATGAACAAATATTAGATATTGGTGATGAAGTGCATACCTTCCTTTCAAGGAAACAATGACGTATTCTCTGTTAAGTAAAAAATCCATTAATTTGTCAGCGTGGTGTCTCTCTTCTAGTAGAATGAATCCCCTGGTACAAAACTCATGCGATATAGATGGGCAGATAAAAGCTAAGCATGATATTCCAAGATGCTCTTCTACAAAATGCTTAAGTGTGACAGGTGATAGGTCTTTCTCCAAGTTGTCGATCCTGCAAAAGTATGTTCTTTTCTTTTCAAAATGCTGACATTTCGTAAGTGACTGCCCTCCCATATCAAAATCCTGTTCCAAGTTGTCAATCATGCTTCCACTAGATCTCCCTATAAAGAGAAGGATTAGAAAGTTTTAAAAAAAATGAAAATAACAAAAAGTAACGTACATCAGAATATTCGTGAGTAGAGGATCTATACCTTTATAAGTATGGTTTGAAGTCTCCTCTAGTTTAGAAGCTCTTATATTCTACAAAGACAAGACAATCTTCATCACATGTAGTTCTTTAGTTTTAAATTTGACTTAGATAAAACGAAATGTGTCTATGTATAGAGAGGGGTGAAATACACAAAAATACAAAAAGGTATATAAAATTTTGCATTTAAATTATACCACATTTTTGTATATTCTGAAAGTCATCAAAAGTATTCTTATAGATTTCTATTTTTCGTTTCAATCATTTAACATAAAGAAATATATATATATAATATGATTATATTTATAGTTATAAATATAACTAACCTTTAAATACTAAGTTTAAACTTATATTTTACTGTTCAACCTTGAATGTACAATAGAAATTTGGAAAATCCCACTTCACATGCAGCTGCGGGTAGAAGGATTGAATGGCTGGGATTAAAGTAAAATTCATTTGTTTAATTAATTTAATTGCGTTAGCTGTTATTACTCAATTTACACCTGGAATTAAATTCTCTGAATTCCAGTTTTTCCTGACATGGCCATACCATTCCTCCGGTGATGGAACCAGCTGGGAACCGCAGCTGCTGGGCTCGGGTTTGCTGGGAGACAGAGCAAGAGCGGGATTTGGAGTGATGCCGGGAGGATTAAGGTAAGTTAAATAATATACATACATATGTTGAAGATAATTACTATTAAACATTTCAATGACTTAATTATTGTTTTAACTGTGAGCAGCCAAACTTTGTAGGAAATTGCTGGGAAAACTATTTTTGGCGAAGGTTTTGAAGTTAGGGCTATTAGATAAAAATATAAGATGATTACTTATATATATTTAAGGTAAGTATTAATAATTTTAATTTGTTTCCAATCATGTAACCAGCATTTGGTGCAAAATTGAGGACTTAATGGGGAATTGGCGGCGAGCAGAAAATTATAAAATAGGAGAAAGAAGAAAGTTTGAGTTAGGAAGAATTGCACGAGGAAAAGTCAATTTCAAGAGATGCATTTGAGATTGTGTTGAATTATATTTATTTTAAGAATTTCATAAATTTCAAGGGGAATTGTAATTTTAGGCTATTATTCAAGGAGGCAAACTTGCAGCAAGACTGGCCCAAATAAACTAGATGAGATATTCAATTACTAAATTTAAAAGCAAATCATCTGTACGGTTGTCATTTGCTATTGTTTATTAGTTTATACCAGCAATTGTTTGATGCATTTAGAAGTTCTTTCATATTAAGCATGTCCATCACTGTTGGCCTGGTTTAACAATGTAAATGAATACCAACTTAGTATCAATTTATGACATTTCATTAAATTTTAATAATGAGTACAAATTACTTATTGTTACTAAATTGTGTTTCTTATGCATTTTAACAAAGTAATTGGTTGTAAGTGTATTTTGATAAGAAATAAATGAAAATGAAATTGATTTTAACAAAAATGATGATTGAGAAAATATAGGTAGATTACTTTATTAATGACATACGCATAAAAGGCAAAAATCTGTCAAAATGAGCCTTGGTAAGGGAAATATTTGAATTCTCGATTCTTGATTGTGAGATTTGAAAGGATCAATTGATATCAGGGGGGCCACTGAAAAGTGCGTCATTGGAATGACCAACCTTTATCAGTGATTATTTTAGCAATATAAGTAAATTAAATGCACATATGATATTACATATACAATGATGTCTAATAATAACTTATAAGATGGATTCTAACTACCCTTTTATACACTACTTCTAAGCATGTTACTGTTCAAATTTTATGTACAAAAGTATATTTATTTCTTTATTGTTGATACTCATGTTAGTTCTGATCGAGACGCACCTTGCTTCTTCTTTGTGTATTGAATCTTACTTCAGCATTTATTATCTCACTGAATTCGAAGCTCAATCGATAATACTATGTTGGTTTTCATGAAAGAGTAAGAATGAGAGAAATTACTAGCCAGGTGATTAAGCTTTTGCATAGTTTTTAAATGTACAGTTTTGGGGAAAATATAGAAGACTTTTGGGATAAGTAAATTTTTCATGCTTGAGTGTTTTAGAAGCTCTGTATTTATTTGAATTTTATATATACATGCTTTTTAATTAATGTTTTGATATTGAAGAACTATTTGATGACTTGAATTATAAGATATTGCTTGTGGCAATTTGATGAAACTTTTCTCCACCCATTTGATATATATGTCAGAATGAGCGGTAGTGAAAATTAAGTCTAACTAACCATTTGTTTTGCGGTCCAAAACGCGATGCGAGTATGTTTGTTTCGCAACTTATCTCCCACGGTCTGCGATTGGCATGTGAAGCGGCTGTGACTAGCCCCACAAAACTGCGACCCGTGGTATTGATTTTATACTCCCTAAAAGATCCAACTTGCACCTTTCTTAGTGAGAAACCCTTGCACGCCGCTCCAGTCTCATGCTTTCTTCACGAGAAACCCTCGATCTCTTCTTGATCATCCAAGAGACACGGCTCACCCACAACCTACTCGAAACCTCCTCACCCGCAACCTACTCCTCCCTCGCAAGCCGACAACGGTAGTTGCTCATGCTCCTCGATTTAGCTTCGCCTATTCAAAACCTACTCGCCCACAACTTGCTCCACCCTCGCAAGCCAACAGTGGGAGTTGCTCGTGCTCCTCGATTCAATTTCGTCCCTCAAAGCTTGATCTTTGTAGTGAGATTTCTCAGTCTTAGGTACTAGCTAATTCAGCTGGTATTAAAACAATACATACATTGGAACTAGTTATCTTTGTTATACTACTTATTTCATAAATTTATTAATATTTCTACTTAATTATCGTTGTCAAATTATTTTGTAATATGACTATTAACATATTAATATTTTTATTGTTAATACAAATTTATCTTAAGGAAATATGAGTTCAAGGATCTTAACTGCCTCTAGAATTGTCTATTACACCTGTTGTTTGCAATTCTATGTATTCACTTTACGAGAGAAGAAAAATTATAGGAGAAGATTTTACAAGTGTCCTAGAAACAAGGGATAATTGCAACTATTTCAGATAGTTAACGAATATGAGAATGACACTTCAGACAGCAGTCATGTTTGGAGGGTAATATTGGAGGAAAAAAAATTTAAACGAATTGACCAATAAGATAACGAGCTTAATATTTTGATCGCATTAATTGTTGCACTTATAATTTTAATATTAGTGTTATTTATTAGGTGATGTCTTATCTCTTAATGTAAATTAGTGAGCTTATGGCTATATATGAATATCAATTAATTTATTTTTCTTCATATTATTCAACACATAAGGGCATCTTAGCCTTTTAAACACAAACAGCCGCAGCACAACAGATTCCCAACAAAGGGTGCGTTTGAGACAGGTTTTTGGTTGCTTTGCATTTTAGAAAGCAATCACAGATGTGTTTGGCTACCAATTTTTTTGATAATTTTTTGATTGTTTTTCAAAAAATTTTGTAATGAAAAGCTATTTTTTAAAACCAGAGCTGTTAAAATATAGTGACTGTCAGAGTAAACTCCACGCAAGTCTTTGAAGCATAAATTGGACTTCATATTGGTCCACTCTAGCTTATAAAGCTTTTTGAAATTTTATAAAGATACCCAAGTTAGTTTTTGGTCTTAAACTTGCAACCATAGCATAATGAGTTATCTAATTAATGATGTTATCTAATTGCCCTTAATTTCTACATAAATGTCGTACTTTACTTTCCCCTAATCTTAAAATTTTGAAATCCTTCAATTTTGATGAAAAATCTACTGAAAAAGAAAAAAGAAAAATATTAAAGGATTAAACTATGAATGCTCAGTGGACAAAAATAACAACTGTACACAAAAAGTAAAAGGCGAAAAAATCCTTGGCAAATGAAAGAGAGATCCATACCAAGAAATCATTGACAAATGCTGACTTTAAAAATCTAAAATAAAAAAGGACAAATCTTTATGGATTAGATTGTAAAGCTTTTTAAAAACATTAGATAAGAATAATGAAATATACTAGGAAGATGAAGTCAAAGAAAATCCTTGACAAATGTGAGTTAGAGCCTTAACTAAGAAGCTTTTGAAAATTGCAAGAAAAGGAATTCTAAAATATGGGATGAAATGATAAGAGTGCATATAATCAGTATTGATGGAGCCTCTTTACAAAAGCTTCTCGACCTCCTTGTAGTAGAGAGTCTAGAAACAAAGGAATGTAGTTTCAATAATGACATAAAAAAGGCAAATTACACACAAATCTCTAAAATATAGGATGTATTTCATATTGGTCCACTTTGATCTCTAGCGCTTTTTTTGAAATTTTATAAAGATCACTCATGTAGTTTTTGGTCTTCAGCTTGGCACTCATAGCATAACGATGTTATCAAATTGCCTTTAGTTTATACATAAATGTTATACATTACTTTCCTATAATCTTAAAATTTTGTATCCTTCATTTTGGAAGAAAAATCTGGTGAAAAAAAAAAACAAATATAAGAATCATCAATGGACAATAAGAACAAATGTACTCATAGGATGCAAACTAAAAAATCCTTGGCAAATGAAAGATATATCCTTATGAAGAAATCATTGACAAATGTTAGTGAAAAAAATTTAAATAAAAAGATCAAATCTTATTGGATTAAACAGTGAAGGCATATAAAACATTGGATAAAAATACAACGGAAGATGTGAGTCATAAAAAGTCTTTGGTAAATGCGAATTAGGACATTAACTAAAAAGCTCTTGAAAATTGCAAGCCAAAAAAAAAAAAATTAACATAAATCTGGGTTGAGAATGATAAGCGTAAATAGAATTAGTATTGGTAGAGCCTCTTTGCAAAAACTTCTCAATTTTGACTATCAAATTCATAAGAAATTATAAGAATTTCCTCAAAGGAGGAAATGGCATGCAGTGAACCAAAGGGTTTGGGTGCAATTGCAAGAAAGCCAGGTTTCATCCTCAAAATGATCCCGCATATGAGCTTCTATTATAAGGACATTTTAGGATTTAAAAATTTTTCTAGCATGATAGACATGATAAGGACCTATATATAGAGTACCATTTAATCACAGGAATCAAGTTGTAATATTTTTAAACATATGGATCAATGTAAAGCACTGTCTCTGCCTTAAGGACCAGCAATGTAATCTAACTTGAAAATAAGGATGAGTTGCTCTAAAGTTTGATGTTTGACATCCAATTTTTTTTTAATCCATTAATTAAAAAAAAAGCCCAAACTATAAATCCGATTCTATATTTTTTTGAAGTGTTTATTCTAATAATAAAACTTGCTACTTAAAGTCTGAATGTGGGCACTGGCTAACTCCAACAACCAAGACATTCAAACTTCGAGTAACTAGGGCCAACATTTTAGCAATAATACTAAAATCAATATAATCAGATACATTATTTTAGTCAACACATCCAAATCAACAACCATATGCATATTTTGTACTTAATATATATTTTCAAATCGATGGACAAAAAATTATGATCAATCAGGATCTCAAATAAACTCCACCAAAAATAGTTTTAAAATGAGGTGTGATTATCACAACTAAAATATTTTTTATTCTAAATTAAAAATAGATTAGGATCAAGGACAATGACAACATAACATGCCACATCCCTTCATTTTTCTGATGTTCAAGATCATCACTCTCCTCCAAGAGAGGGAAATCAAAATACATGAACACATTCATCATCTTGTACATAGGTACCAACTATAAAGAGTTGCTCGTGAATATAAGAATGTTTTAGTCATTGTCCACCTCAGAACAACCTAATCAAATAACAAATCATTTTTCAATTTAAAAATAATAGTCTAACATCTAAAATTTTCAAGCTAAAATAATTTCTTTAATCATATTAGCTACAAAAACCAATTTATGTTATATATTGCAACAATTTGATAACTGACTTCTAAACATCAATGGCAACCCTAATCATCATCATTATCTTTCTCTTACCTATTTAGTTTTCATTAGTTCTTATTGAGCATTGCATAATGTATAGAGCAACTTTTAGCTCAAATCCTTCTGCATTTCTAGCCATAATAGTTTTTGTCTATATTTTTTCTTCCTAATCTTTTCATTGATTTTATACATTCATCTTATTAGTTCATTGTAATCTTCATCATATACACTTAAACTATTTAAGTTTGTTTTCATTTTCTCATCTTCAATAAATACAACCCCCACAATCCCATTAAGATAATCATTTCTTATTCAACAAATCCTAATTTAACTACATATCCACCATAACATTTTTGTTTCTGCAACATTCAACTTGACTATGAATAACATTTTGTCTATCAACACTCAAATTCATGTAGAGCCGAATAAATTGCATCTTTTGAAATGTACAATAGTTGTACACTAGACATTAAAGAGAAAAAGAGAAAAAATAATAAAATTTATGAGTTATGAGGACACTATTTTAAAATGGTGTTCTCCCTTATTTTTGAGATTTTTAAAATTATAAAAAGATGAAAATATCTCATTCAAGAATTTTAAAATTTAGAAATGGAGACAAAATATCTTATCCAAGAAGAAATATAAATTCAAAAGATATCTAAGGAATAGTGGCTGCTGAATGTAAAGTTGAATTAATAAGTCTTTTCAAATTATTTTTATAAGAATAGAAACACAATTTGAAGATATATATAATAATTTCAAGTTACTTTTTTCATTTATTAACTTATTTGAGTTATCATATCAAAAGCATGATATAGATTTTCCATAATTGCATTTAAAATGATAGAGTTGTAATATTACACAAATTTATAAAGCTATATTGTATTTATTTTTTTTATTTCAAATAAATTTATTAAGTTATTTATTCATATTTTGTTAAGAAAAAATTATGAAAAAAAACCAAAATTTAAGATATCATAATTTAATGACTTCTTCAATATGAATTGTATGCGAATGAGATGAAGCTAAGATTCAATAAGAGTGCTTTAAATGAGTGATTAAATTATTATTCCACAAGATATCAATAGGGATATATCTTATCATCAACAAAGATACATTTTATTAGGTCCGCATCATGAGAATTCTTTCTTGTTGCATAATACTTCTAAGGCACTTCCTCTCTACAATCTGACCTTAATTTCATAGGTTATATATACATAAATATTCCATTCTAACCTTAACTTCAAAGGTTATATCTACATCTATATTCCATTCTTCTATATAATAGATCCAAGATGTGTGAACCTTTAGGCTAGCAATAGCAACCAAAAAGTACCCTAAATGTTCGTAGTATAGCACTCATGAAGATGATTGATATTTTTTTCATCACAATAATTCAAGCGAGTTGCAAAAAATTAAATACATTAGTGTAAGCATATAGAAGGCAATGCTACAGACATGAGTATAGGTGCTTCATGCATAATTGCACGCATCAAAAAAAATTCAAATTGATTTACATGCACGCACATATACATACACATATACACACATATAATATAATATATATATACACACACACACACACACACAAACACACAAATGATAACATGCATAACAAATGTACACAATGCACATATCTGCATGACCTCTGACATAATGAAAATTTTGACGTACCGATAGGAAATCACTTCTGCATGTGTCCATGTAAGCATAATAGGACTAACCACAATACATTTTTAATACCTTCAAACAATGATGCCACCATAATGTAGATGTTCATATAAGGAAACATATACTACCATGGAGCTGCAAAAATCTTGTCGAGGCTTCTTTGACTTGTGCAAGGTTGTCAAGGTTGTAGAGCTATGGATATGACTAGTGGATGTAGAATTTGTAATTGGAGAGAAACCATGTCGGATTTCTGGGTTAGAGTTTTGCATTAGGTCCAAAGTACAGGAGCCAAGTTTTAGCTCACTTCCGTTGTCTTTAGCCTTAAATTTCTCTTTCACAATATCCAGAAAATTTTCCAATGTCAGGTTAATAACTTTCTTTGGAGAGTTTATGAGGCACACATGTTCAATACCTAGAATAGTTTTTTTTCCTTTAAGTGGACCATGCTGCCACAGTAACTCAAATTTGCATCGGCATTCTCCTTCTTTCAAAGCGTGTATAGAAGGGTTTACCTGTATTACACTAGATGAACTTAGAAGTAAAACTGAAAAGACGGATTAACATTAATCAAGAACAGTCTAGCGTGACAAACCTATGCACAAAATAAATTAAAAAAATTAAAAAAATATCTGAAGCATAAACCTTGTAGATGGAAATAAAAGCAAGTGGCTAGTAGAAGAGCTGAACATGATAATATTGGGAACAGAAATTTCATGTGCCATTCTATTAAAAAACAAAACAACAACCTAACTTGATGCTGCATTTTAAGCTTTCATCAGTACTTATCTTCATGGATCAGTCAGGGTGCTTCAAGAAGCACCAAGAGGATTCGCAGACAGCAACACTCAGAATGGATTGGCACATCAAACCACAATGAGCTGACCAAACCAAGCTGGGAGTTGGCTAAATCACATTACGATTGCAAATCACAAGAGTTGGGTACATCAGCAAGGAAGAATCAGCTACAAAAGAATGGATGTAACAACAAAGGACAGACTAAACCAAATGAGGGACTAATCATGCCAAACGAATGGTTTGCAAAGCAATCACTTCTTCAACGGGGGGAACATTCCCACAATTTTCATCCATATTCAATCATAGAATATATATGTAATGATTACTTCTCTGATGTCCCTGGATTAGCAAAAGATTATCTTAATAAATAGAATATTGTTAGGCATTCATTTCCTATTACTTTTAGAAAGATTTGCATACAAACCACGATTTGTAATACTCAAAAGCACCTAAAAGGTAAAATTAAAATGCATTCAATAATATACCTCACTTTTTCGCACACCTTGAAAATAATAGTATACCTTTTTATAAAATTATATTCTCCATTTGGACCATTTTAATATATATAGAAGTATATGTACAAAACATAGTTATATTCATAACTATAAATTAATCTAATTTATTAAATAATTAAACTAAGTTTAAAGTTAAATTTTACTATTTTAAAAGTATTGAACTGTAGCTAATACAGAATTTCCACTAAGCTTCACAAGCAGCGGCTGATTGGAGATGAGTGGAAATTGTAAGGCTGAGATTTAATCAGGTATTAACTAAATGATTAATACGTAATAGTAATTATAGTAAAGCTAAACTAAGTCTCCGTTTCCTTTATTTCTTCTCCTTTGTTTTTGGTTTCTCGCCTCTCTGCAAGCCTGAGGGAATCACAAGTGTGCTGAGCTGATGAAGCAAAATAACAGTTCAGCTGGGAGGAAGCATCTATATAATATAATTTCGTAATTATTTCAACTAACTATTATAGATTTCATATTCTAACCCATTTTAATGCAAACAGAGATCTGAAAAGAGAATAAAAGAGAAATTTAAGAAGAAATTCAGGTATGTCAAAGTATATAATATATATTATGATGTATGTTATGATGTTAAGTGATTGTATAAATTTAAATTAAATAACGTTTTCTCCTTTGTAAATCCTACAGGAAAATTTTGGAAAATTGTTAAAGTGTAAACAAGCGTGTGTCTATATATAAAAGTGTGTGCGTATAGATGTATTATCTAATTAAACCATTTTTTTTCTTCTTCTTATTTTACTCTAGCAAATATAAAAATTTGGAATTGATTAAAATTCAATAGAAATTGGGTGAATGCATATATTCAATTATATAATTAGGTATGTAAATGAAGAATTAACAAACTAATATAAATTGAGAAAAATATATTATAATTATCAGTAGGAGTGATTAAAAATATTAAATGAAATTATTACATATATAAATGTGATAAGCTTAATAACATTATCTTGATTTATTCAGGTAAAGAGCATTTGGTGTTTAGTTAATGCGTTTATTTTAAGTATTTCATTAATTTAAAGAAAAATTATTATGTATGCTATATATTCAAGAAAATGTCAAGTATGTCGCATTACTGGGCCAAACATTGAGGTGAGACGTATAATTATTAACTCAAATTAAGTTTTCTCTAGGACTGTTGGTCGTCACCGTTTCTACTACTTGTGAATATTTTATACATTGCATATAGATATTTCTGTCATATTTTATTTAGATAAAAATGATTACTTGCATGGCCTAAAACAATGACTTATTTACTATTATTATAATCTAGTCAAATTTTTTTATGCATATTACACCATTGTTCATATTGAAAATATTTCAGTACAGATACCATAAAAATAATACATATAATAAGCAGGAAAGTGTTATTAATTATTATTTTATGAACCTATGCAAGTAGCAAAAGTTCTGATAAGATAAGCCTTTGATAAAGAATCTTAGAGTTCCCGACTCTTGCCAATTATGTTGGATTAAACCAATTAGTATTAAGGGATTGTTGATATGTGATGTTGGGATGGTTAGTCTTATCAACAATTTTGGCCGATGAGTTGGGTGGTGACCCATATGTTTATAAGAGTTAAATGCATACAAAAACAAATGATATTCCTAACAAGATAGTTTGATTTAAAACTGAATGAAACTTAATGAAATCAATTGCCTACATGTATAGACATCTCAATTATTTATTGTTTATATTCTATTACCCTTACAAACTACTATTCAATTCTTATACATATAAACACACCTTTATTACTATTTAGTTCTTGCACTTGCAAGCATGACTTTATTTATTATTACTTTCATGCAAGTTAGACTTTAAATGCACTTTATTTCTTAATTCTTGTTTTGGATTTACTTTAACACTACTTGTTTTACTGGACTTTTAGCTTACGATATTATACGTTAACTTTCAAACATTAACAAGGAGGGCATGTCTAGACAAGCCTTCTAAATTATACAATTTTGAAATAATTTTGGGAGACTGTAAAGATTTTTTGGGGTACAAAAAAAATTTTATTTTGAAGACTTTAATTGCTTTGCATTTATGTTAATATTCAATATTATAGGCTTCTAAATATGTAACTTAAAAATGAAATGATTGGTAGAAAAATACAAAATATAAGAGTTTGCTAGTGATGATTTGGTGAGATTCAGTTTTCACCTACTTGCCTTGAATCCTCATAAGTCGGGATGAATTGGTGAAAGTTGTATTTGACTAAGTCATCATATTTTGTTACATCCCAAACTAACCCAAGGATAAAGGGGATCATTTGGGGGTGTGACACAATTTCTATATATTTACATATCAAATATCCAAATTTTGATATTTACATTTATAATATATTCCTTAAGCATGAAACGGTACATTCACTTTTAAAAAGGTAATAATAGTGGTATTTTTAATGTGATGTTAAGGATTTGAGTGTTATGCATGTGAATATCAAAGTTTAAGTGTTAGATATGTAAATATATAAGAATTATGTGGTATGTATATAAATTTCCCTAACTTTTGTTGTCATTGTCAGGCTGTAAGAAAGATCATTATTATTTTCTTTATCATTATCTTCATCAGAAGTATAGATGTTGAAATTATAATCCCTCCTCGATGCATTTTTATTGAGTTATATACAAAGTTATAAAGCCTTCATGCGTAAATCCTTTCGGCATAACTTCCACCCATTATGGGCTTCAAAAATTTGTGAATAGATCTTGTAAGAAAGTTGTGTTTAGTGTTTTGTCTCAAACTTTGAAAAGGCAAATTAGTTTTGCAAATTACGCACTACCTAAAAATTTCGTCCTTATTTTGTGAGGACTTTAGATCAGGTTCTAGATTTCTTATAATCGCAAACACTTAAAATTAATGACCACTATGGTGATAAAAAAGAACTTTTGATTAAGGCTAATCATTTAGACATTAAATGCTTAGCATATTATAATAATAGTTTTGACTTTTGAGATTAATGACCTCTCTAGCGATAAAAAAGAACTTTGGATTAAGG
Organism: Cymbidium sinense; assembly: GCA_021442155.1. Lineage (NCBI taxonomy): Eukaryota > Viridiplantae > Streptophyta > Magnoliopsida > Asparagales > Orchidaceae > Cymbidium > Cymbidium sinense. The sequence continues at coordinate 1,781,407 of CM038215.1, read as the reverse complement.
CTAATCATTTAGGTGCTAAATACTTAGCATATTGTAATAATAGTTTTGATTTTTGAGATAGATGAAATCTACCAACAACAACAACAACAACAACAAGCCTTAATCCCACTAGGTGGGGTCGGCTACATAAATCCTTCGGCTCCATTGTGTCCTATTATGTGTCAAATTCTCATTTAATTAAAGTATACTAAGATTATTTTTTATACATCTTAACCAAGTCTTTTTAGGTCTACACCTTTCTTAACATAAGCAAATCTAATGCATCTACTCTCCTAATCGGTCATCTGACGCTTTATGTGGCCAAACCATCTAAGGCGACTCTCCCTAATCTTATCTACCTGGCTACTCCAACTTTTTCCCGAACATACTCATTTTGCATTCTATCTCTAAGGGTAAAGCCACTCATCCACGAGCATCCTCATCTCTGTAACACTTAACTTAGTCTTATGTTTCTCTTTTATTGGTAACATTACCATAAGTCATTGCAGTCTTACCACCATCTTATAAAATTTTCCCTTAAATTTAAGTGGAACTTTTCTATCACATAATAGGCGGCATTCCTCCACTTCAACCATCCAAGCCAACTAATAACATCTCCATCTATTTCACCATCATTTTTTAACAATAGAGCCTAAATATCAATCCACTCTTGTTAATAACTTGATCACCTAAAGTCACAACACTACCACTAAAACTTCTACAACTAAAATTACACTCCATATATTCAGTTTTAGATCTACTTAAAGCGAAAACCTTTAGACTCTAAAGTTGACCTCCATAATTCAAGTTTTGTTGGACTCCTCTCTAGTCTTATCAACAAGAAGAATGTCATCGACAAAGTACACCAAGGTACATCTTCTTGTAAATGCCTCGTAAGAACATCCATAACTAAAGTAAAAAGATAAGGGCTTAATGTTGATCCTTGATGTAATCCAACCGAAATAGGAAAATATTTTGTCAATCCTCCTTGTGTTTGGACACATTCAGTATACATATCCTTAATGACTTGAATATAACCAATATTAACTTTTTTGTTTCTGAACTCTCCAAAGAACATCTCTTGAGACTTTATCATAAGCTTTCTCTAAATCAATAAATATCATATGTAGATCCTTCTTATTTTTCTATGCTTCTCCATCAAACCTCTTAACAAATGTATAGCATCCATAGTAGATCTACGGCATGAAACCAAAGCGATTGTGAAACTTACGTATCACATCATGCTCATTACTCTCTCTCATAATTTTAATGTATGACACATTAACTTAATTCCTCTATAATTTGCACACTCACATTTCTTCTTAAATATAGGAACCAACAAACTCTTTCTCCACTCATCGACATCTTTTAGTCTTTAAAATAACATTAAAAGATTTGTAAGCCAAGAAATTCCTTGATCTCTAAACATTTCCACACTTCTATTGGAATATTATCCGTCTCTTGCTTTTCCACATTTCATTTTCTTTAAAGCTTCACTAACTTGATTTACTAATCTGACGATAAAATGAAATTCTCTATTTTTGTTTAGGGTATTAATTCGTCTTTCGATCCTTCCGTTGAAAAGTTTATTAAAATACCTCATCCACCTATTTTCAATATTTTTCTAAGAAAAGTTATTTTCATCATCTCACTTGAATGTCTTTACTTCTCTCATCTCTCTCTTTGATTTAACTTATACATACATCTTTCACCTTCTTTGGTATCTAATCTATGTATAAATTACTAAAGTTAAATTTTTTTACCATATGTTCTTTTCTTAGAATCTCTACAGCCATTTTATATCTTTCCCCAATTCTCAGGTTTTTTTAAAAGTAAGTTTTATAACAATGTTTATTTATTATCTTTTGCACCTCACTCACCACAATTCTTATTAAAGAACTTTTCCTTTTGATTCGCCAAGCATCTTTTTAAGAACTGCTTAATTTCACTGATATTTTTCCCATAACGTTAGCTTCCATGAACAAACCCAACTATAATTTCTTGTAGCTTAAAATATTTTTATTTGTGTTCTTTAAGTGTCCCCATCTAATCTGGGACAATAATTTAGTTTATTTTTCTCTTACAACCTTTCATCTTAAAATCTAAAACTAATAATATCGATGTGACTTAAAATTTCACTTGGAATGACCTTACAATCTTTAATCTAAACAATCTATTTTCTTATCAAAATAATCAATCAACGTGTTTCTATATCCATTTTATAAATAATAATATGATCTCTTTTCTTAAATAAAGTATTAGAAAATCATAAGCAAAATCTAATATAGTCTACCTTCTTCTTAACTCCAAATTCATAACCACCATGAATACTTTTAAAATCTTCCACTCTACGAACATGTCCATTTAAATCTCCCCGATAAATACTTTTCTTCAGAGGTATCTTTTGTATTAATCCCTCTAATTCATTCCAAAATTTTTCTGCTTACCTCCAAACTACTTGAGGAGCATACTTATAATATTAATAATCTTGTATCAATGATAATCTTTAAAGATAATTCTATCTCCACATCTATTAATACTTATAACATTATCCTTCAAACTTTTTATCATAATCACCTACACCATTTCTAGTTGACTTTTAAAATCAAAGTTTAAAACCTAAACTATCAATCTCCTTGGCCTTCTCTTGGTTTAGTTTCTTGAACACATAAAATATTTATTTTCTATGAACCATAATATCTATTAATTCCATTAATAAGTAAGAGTACTATATTCCAAGATCCTAACCTAATTCTAGTTTCATGGACTAACTTCTTTGCCGCATCCGTCCATAATGTGGGAACCTTGCTTTGCACCGGCCGATCTGCTTTTATTTTCGTATTCAAAACCATCTAGCGTCGCTTCCGGGGCATAACGTCTTCTGATGATTTAAAGGATTCATGTCATGATTATTTCGACAAATTTTGTTTGTCATTCCTAACCTTAACCCTCCACTTTTTGCATCCGGACTTGGGACCGGCAATGGTAATGTTGATAGATGAAATCTACCATTACAATTTAAATCAAATGGTTGGTTGGACTAGTGACAAACATGATCGAGATCCTATGATTCTAGAGGCAATAAAAGTTTTAATACAATTTAGGGGCATTTTAGCAATACGATCTACTCCGTTAAGATTTATTTACAATGCAGTCCACATCATAGTACACTTAAAAAGACTTGGTTAAGATGTATAAAAAATGACCTTAGTATACTTAAATTACATGAGAATTTGACACATAATAGGACACAACGGAGACAAAGGATTCATGTAGCCGACCCACCTTAATGAGATAAAGACTTGTTGTTGTTGTTGCAGTCCACATAAGAGCTTATATGATTGAACTTGGTTACTTTGAGCATTGTCAATCTTGTATAATTATGCATAGAAGATCTAGCTCAAAATAATTGAACTTTCTCTATTTTCTTTTTTTTTATAAAATAGCTATATGTTTCTAGAGGCAATAAAGATTTCGATTAATCTAGGTTTTAGCCCACAGAGTAATCTTAGACCCTATATTTCAGCATTTTAATTTACTGATCTACAAGTGTGCAGCCTTTTTAGGCCTTATATTTGAACATTTTAGCCCATAAGCCAAAGCACATATAAGAGTTTTTTTAATTAAAAAGATTTGAATACAATTTAGAAAATTTGCATGATTTTTGAGGCAAATAATTAAGAGTTCATTTCACATTAATCTGTGCAATATTTTCAGACCTAATGTCTGAGCATTTTGGTACATAAATTGAAGAACATACGAATATATTTTGTATCTAGACCTGCTTGTATGGGTTTCCCTACACCTGCATGAGGCACTTTGCATGAATTTTAATATAATTGTATAATGCATTTGCACGAGTTTACATAATGCAACTGCACGCTTTCAAAGCATTCAAATGGTGCATCGGCACACTTCTTATTGTATTTCTATAGTGCACTTTAGTACTTTTTAGTGCATTTACACTATGTACCTACATGTTTACTGTGCATTTATATTGTGCATATAAATGTTTTTCAGTGCATTTACACTTGATCGCTCAGAAAAAACACCTTTAAAAATATTCACCATCTTTAAGGATGTTTAGGGAGTTCGTTCTTTATGAGGCAGATTAATTTATATTCAACAAGATTTCTCTCAACATAAATTAGGGTTTATTTAGATATGGGTTTTACTTCCTATGAACGCAAGTATTTATACTTAATTACCTCTCTTACTGCAATAGGAGAGCACTCTCGATTAAGGTTAGAAAAAAATATAAATCTCTGATATAAATCGGTGCCTAGTGATGTAATATGGATAACAGTCCAAAAAGAAAAAAGAGAGTAGTCCCGATCAAAGATCTCATAGTTCTGAGACTATTGTTATTCCAATCTACCAAAATTAGATGGATATTAGCCGTAATGTCCGGGGAGTCTGGTTAGTAATCATGGATTGCCTCGTCTCAAATATCCCAAGCAAACTAGAGATGTAGTGATGATATTATTATAAGTGCAAGTGTTTGTTGAATTATTTAGGCTAAACTTAATTTAAAAGTTTACTCAATAATTCAATTTTATGGAGTTTGCATTGTGATTATGTATTATAAGGTCGTTAGATTGGATTGTGATTACGTCTGCATTGCAAACTTGCATAGTAGGACTTACATCTTTAGGGTTCACATGGCGAACAGTGAGTGGCTTATATCTATTGGAAAGCCAATTAGTATTTAGATTGAATTTACATCTCTTTAGAATGCTATTTAAAGTTTTAAGTTGGACTTACATCCATTTGGAATGCCAGATAAGATTTAGGTTGGACTTACATCTCTTTGGAATGTCAGATAAGGACTTGGTTAGATTATCACCTCTAGGAGGTAGCACCTTGGCGCCAAAGAAGTAACGCCTAAGCACCAAGGGGGCAGCACCACGGCATCGTGAAATCAGCATTATGGCATTATAAAGCAGAAATTCAAGTATCAACAATAGAGAGGGCAACGTCTAGGCACCAGGAGGCAGCACCGCTGCGCTGCAAGACAGCGCTGCGGCGTTGGTCACAACACTTTGACTAGGGGTGTAAACGAGTCAAGTCGAGTTTTGAGTTAATCGAGTTAAGCTTGTTTAATCCCTATTAAGGCTTGAGCTCAATCTCAATTACCAGGCTCGAGCTCGACTCGAATGGTCAAGCTCGTTTCAAAAGCTTGAGCTCGTTTAAAAAGCTCGATAAATTATTAAATCGATAATGTGATATATGATAATTATAATTCACCATTATATAAACGAGTTGGCTCGATAAGCTACTGAGCCGAGTCAAACTGGGCTCGAACTCGAGCTCGAAAATTTTTCTAGCTTGTTTATGAGCTCGAGCTCGAGCTCATGACTCGATAAGCTTGGCTCGCAAGCTCGTTAATGAGCCGAGCTCGAGTCAACTCGCGAGCCGAATTGACTCACACACCTCTAGGCTCGACGCTGCAAAACAACGCCTCAACGCTGGAGGTGGAATTTAGACTTCAAAATCAAAGGAGGTAACACCCATGTGCCGGGAGGCAACACCTCTGCGCTGCAGGGCAGCACCGCAGCACTAAAGGTCGGGGAGACTTTGTTTTAGACAACTCTTCCGCAATTTTGTAGGGTTATTAATTTCAATAATTTGTGCAAAAATTTCAACAACATAATGACTTAGTAGGGCTAAATTTCGCAAATTTAGTGTGATATGCACTCTTCTCCCTTGCTCCAGATCTAAGATCAACAAAGGGAGGTGTTTTATCTAGCACCGGATCCAAGATCGATAGCGAAGGTCTTCGTAGATTTTTCGGCCGAATCCAAGATCAACGAACGTAGATTTTCTTGATTTTTAAAGTTTGTAACTTGGTAAATTCAAATAAAATAATTTAACTTTTGAATTTAATTTTAATTTTGACGTAGTTTCGCCTTGGCAATGTCTAATTATTTTATGATTAGCACGATCGCGCTCTTCTCCCTTGTTCCGGATCCAAGATAGTTAGAGGGAGAATTTTTATCCACACTAGACCCAAGATCGACTATGTAAGCTTTTGATTTGACATATGGATCAAAAAATTAATTATATTTTTTTTTCCATTTTACCTGAAATCAGTGCTTCAAAAACTATTTTTCTAACTGTTGGATGAAAATACCCTTATTTAGCCTTTCCATAATACTTAAGTAAGAAGGGGTGTTTTGGGAATTAGGATTTCTATTTGCTTGAAATAACCCAAAAGGCACGGTTAAAGCATTAAGGGTTCGATTAATTGAAATGCACAAGCAAGGGAGTCGGCTTTGGCTCTTCTCATGCGGGGAGGAGCTCAGCCAAGGACATGTTGACCTCCATGCACGCGTCATAAGTCAATTCGAGCTCACAAGGTGAAGTGAAACTTGAAATCGGGAAACGCACTCACAAAGATCGAAAATCAGTCAAAATGATCTCATATCGACGAACGGACATCATCATCACGTCCATAACGTCGAAATTAATCAAAATATACATTTTGCACAATTCGACGACCAACCGATCAAGAAGTAAATTCGTCGATGCGCCTACACGCATATCGAGGTCGAGAAATCTCGGCGTTGCCCAAACGACCTCCGTTCGCGAAACTGATTGTGTCGTTAGCGTCGAAATGTCGAAACCTATCAAATGAGACTGTTCGCGCTCAATTCGGACGAGTCTATGCAAATGTCGAGCGATCGAAAGCGACAACGTGCAAATTTGAACTAAAATTAACCCTGATTCGACGCCGATGTGAACCAAACGGCCTCCGATCGCGAAACGGACCGCACCGTTGCATCCGGAACATCAGACTAACTTTGAATCAACATATATATTAATTACATAATAACGTCGTCGCAAAATTTCAAATTAAGGTTAATTAATAAGTTAAATGAAATTAAAAAAATCCTATAAATGCTTATAAGACCTAACCCTAACCGAAGGACTCTATTATTCACGCGGCATTCTATTCATTCCACTTGCGCATGCTCCTCGATTCCTTCCTCCCGCGAGCAGTACTCGGTAGCTTTGTTCCCTCCGTTCGGGTAGTACGGAGACCGCTCAACTCCTTCCTCTCGACCCAGAACAGCGCCCTCTCTCTCGTCTCTCCCTCTCCCCTTTTCTCCCGTTCTCCGTCATCATTCGGACTTGACGACGCAACCGACGTTCAACTTCTTGTCAGGAGATGATGAGTGCTGTCTATACTCGCTATTGCTTCTTCTTCTTCAATGGTCAGAGTTCTTCATTGATTAAGGGATGTAGGAGGAAGACAGAAGGTACAGTAGTTCCTTAAAAATGGAAGGCTATGACTGCATTGAACCACAATGGCTTGCTGATGAGCTTTTAATAAAGTATCAATATATCTCTGATTTCTTCATTGCCCTTGCCTACTTCTCCATTCCATAGAGCTCATTTATTTTGTGAAGAAGTCTTCATTTTTCTTTTATAGATGGGTAATTATACAGTTTGGTGCCTTTATTGCCCTTTGTGGGGCAACCCACCTGATAAACTTGTGGACATTCACAATGCACTCGAGGACGCTTACTATAGTAATGACTATAGCAAAAGTTTCTACTATTGTTGTGTTGGGAGCTTAATAAGAGCAAAAGGTGCTCCTAAAATCTCAATTGCGACGCATTTGATGCGACAGCGGGAACCGCCTCTTTGTAGCGCGGGAAAACTTAGGCGATATTCATGGCCTGACGGAGAAACATGATTGCTTTTGCGTGTATATACACGCTCATTGTAGCGTGGTAGGGAAAACTAAAACTTAAGCCGTTGTCATCAAACCTTACACAAAAGTACAAAATGCTCCTAAAATCCCAATTGCGACGCATTTGACGCGACGGCGCCTTCGTCTGCGCTCTTTGTAACAATGGGGAAAACTTCGTGGCGACATTCAGCGACGACGGAAATTCACATGATTTCTTTTGTGCAGGTAACCTAAACACGCTCTTTGTAGCGTGATAGAAAAAATGAAAATATAGGCCGTGATTTACACCACTCATACGCGCTCTTTGTAGCACGGTGAGTAGGCCGAACTCACGATCTGACCTCTATCACGGGGCGGAGGCTGCATTGAACCGATAAAGTATTCAAACATGATCAAATAAAAGCATCATTAAACCTAAAATTGAAGGTTCAAATGAAGTTGCATTAAGTTAAATATTAAATCAAATATTAATCTTAAGCATGGAAATCTTAAAATCTCAAATGAAGGTTAACTTGTAAGATTTGAACTCAAAGGCGTTCACGGGTGAATAGTTCGTTAATGAACACGAACAAATCTTAGTATAGTTGAAAGTTCATTCTCTATGAAGATAAATTGAAATAATATTTAATGCTAAGCATTTCAATAAGATTTGCAAGGGCTTGAAAGTCTACCTGCAAATGAGAATACTTGAAAGGAGTCATCGCAAAAGGAATTTTATGAGATTGAAGGTTAAATTCGACAATAAGAAGACACCTATAGTCATGATATAAGCTTGTTTGTATGTGAGTTTGGAATATTCAATGATATTTCATGAAATGTTAAAACCTCTTAATAGCACGTTACAAAGCAGTAAAATTCATTAAGAAGATCATGAATATGAGAGACTTTAAATATGTCTCCTACATACATCATAACACAAGATCCAATTCTAATTCAAGCACTTCAATAATTCATGTGAAGGTTCTAACAGATTGAGCTCCCTTTCTAAGTACTATAAACCCACCTTATACCCGAATCTATTGCTCTAAAGATACATGCGAACACTCCCGATGCATATGTCTTGAAATTCACAAAGCATCAAAGAGATAGATCCTTGTGTATGCGGTAAGGCAATCATTAGCTCAACTCAAATGTTTAGAAGTGCATGCAAATACTTTAATGAAGTGAATTGAACATAGACATACATTAAGAGGCAATGTTTTATCCAATCCAAGTGTTTCATTGATATGTGTAAATACACAAATGAAAAATAGGTTCATATAAACTTGTATCTAGTTCAAATACTCCAATGCTTGCATAAATTTTCAAATGAATGAATGAGATGCTTACATACATTACGAGGTGATCATATGCTCAATCCTGTTGTATCAAGATGCATAAAAATCACTTGAATGATGAAGTATTGCACTCATTACAAAGCAACATCACTTATGGATTTGATGTTTGAGAATGAGATGTTCACATACAATATTAAGGAGTTTCATAAACTTGATTTCAAATATCTTGGAATACATACAAGTGCTCTATGAAATGGATAAACAAATATGTTTAATAATTCAAAAATGAAATGAAGAACCCGCATGGGCCCGACTATGTTGAATACTTAAACTTAGTGTCTGAGGATGCTGCGTGGGTTATTCTTGGTTGGGTCTTAGGACTGGGTCCGGGTTAATAAAACCTAAAAAAATTTAATGATGTTATTATAATATATTCAACCTAATAAAATATGTGAAATTTAATTACGTATATGTGGATCGATCCTCTATTATTAAATTAATAGTGGAGAATCAAAATAAACAACAAACCACCCTGATGACGACTGTGTTAAATAAAAATTTAACCGGAGGGGATACTTCAATCAAAATATGATTATAATTTCAAAGAAAATTAACTTAGATTGAATCTTAATCTAAATGCAGAATTTGAAATATCATCGAGCTATAAATGTTTAAGTGAAATTCAATATTTAAAAACTTAAAGCTAAAAATCCAATTCACCTTCCGCAATTGTTTGTCGGATGTGACAAATTAAGAAAACTCTAGCTCACAAAGACGCCAAAGTCAAATCAAGTATATAACTATATTTACTCTCAAATAATCTCATGACAGCAAGAATGTGGCTCGTGTCCTCTAACTGCGTAGCTTAGCTAGACTCCATGCGATCATTCGACCAGTCCTTTGGCCAGGGTGGTTGTATAAATGACACCATTATATTACGGTCACGTAGCAGATACTTCCCAATGGCTTTGCTTTGAGTTATGAATCATAGGTATCTTGATTAGACAAAAAACCCTATTACAGGTACTTAAGCTTGTCTCCTTGAACAAAACATCCCAAGTCTACAAGAATTTCTTGGATGGCGTAATTCATGTGTTCTTGATAAGAATCATTCGTTAGTTAGGTTATTCCTCCTCATTTAGTAGACTAGGGACCACGACAGCCCGGGATGACGAAACCATGGGATCTAGATCGGGCGAGTCATTGTTCTCCAACCAACCGTTTTAAGTTAAATATAATGAATTTCATAAATTCTAAATTTTAAATTTTAAACTCACATCTTCTTCTTATATACGTGTTAGCGATCGACGACCTTAATAGAAAGTTCTCTCTCATTGAGAGATTAATTATATGTGCTTGCTTTATAGAAACTTCGGAACCAAATCTAAAGTCACAAAATTAGGTAAATATGGGTGTCTCTTATCTACTATTTCATCCTACGAAAATTTCGCCTTTTAATCACTCTCTTCAACGAGAGGTCGGTATCAAATTTTCGGAGCCCACAGGACAGCGATAGCGTGACAGCAGCCAAGGCTCCTCTCTCTTTCCCTTTGTCTCAGTCTCTCTCTCTCTCTTTCTCTCATGCTTATAAGGTCAATTACTCGACCAACTCCCCCTTCTCTTTATAGATGCTCGACCTTTAATCGCTCCCGCTCTTGCTTTGGACAGTCTCGAGTGACATGGACAACGGTTGTCGAGAGCAATTACGGTTTCTATTTTCTTTCTTTTTTTATATTTTTTTAGCCGCCAACAACGCTATGTACTTGCACATTTTTAAAAGCATTTATACTGTGCATTTCCACTATGTACTTGCGCACTTTTCAAAGCATGCTTTTTAACGTATTTGCAAAAATTTAGGTGCATTGTATACTTGCAAAAAGTTCAATGCATTCACACTTAAGCACCTACACTACTTGTGAGGAGAGATGATTGAGCAAGGCTTATAATTATTCAATTTTAATTACTAGCACAACTATTATGCTATTAAAACCATGCAAAGTTTTTTTTTTTGTGAATTTTAAGTACGCTTTTTGTCCACTAGTAATTTTGCAAGACGACTTTGATGGAGTGTGATTACAAGCCTAAAATAATGCAACTTGTTTGCATTTAGTGCATAGTTATGGATGGCTTGTTTAGAACAGTTATAGTAGTACAACAAAGAAGTCATATGCATACTTGTTAGTAAGCTTTTAAGATAAATATAATTTCTTATTTTGCTTTGTTCTAATTCTTTTCAATTCATTTGACACAACATATAACAAGATCTAAGTATTCATTAAAAGGTTTGCCCCCCTCATTGACAAACAATTGAGCCTCTTGTAAGTATTATTTATGCTTAACTCCAATTGTTGGGTTTATTTGATGCAATATTTTGAATGTTAGTTTCATCTCTACTCTACAATTTTTTATATTTTTTATTCCTATTATCTCTTTTTTAATTATTCTTTTGAGTGACATCTAGTCCTAATTTCAACAACCTCGAGGCATCATTCTCATATAGAAAACATCGTCAAGGGTGCTAGATTTTCCCAGCATGCGTAAAAAGCGTGTATGGTCAATATCATAAGACATTGTAGCCAAGGGACCCATCAAACCCACCATGCTTAAAAAAAAACACACATGAGCCTTTAATCACCTAGAAGATAAAACATAAGTATTCTTGCCACATTGAAACAATGTGCACAAATATTTATTTTATTTTTTATCATTTTATGTTATTTTCTAATTATACCGCTTAGATTCCATTGATTTGAATTTCGATAGCTTTTCGATGTCTCTCCCCACTAGATAGCATCATCAAAAGTAATAGGTCTTTACACCATGCTTAAAAAAGTACATATAATCAATGTCGGGAGATGCCATGACCAAGATATTTTTAAACCTACAATATTTAAAAAAAGAGAGCATAGACCTTAAGTAGACTTGCATGAATGCACAATACTAGATTTCATCATTGCATTGGAAAGACACACATAAATACTTAATTTGTATTTTTCCTGTCATATTAGAGCGTGCATGGGTACTAAACATTTTGCAAACTTTTCTTATATTTTTACCTTGCGCAAAAGGTTGCATTACTGATGAAAAGAGGAAATTAGTGAGATAACAAATAAATAAGTTTTTCTCAATTTTTTTTTCTTTTTCACTTATTTTTTCTGCACTTTTTCTTTTTCTTTTTCTTTTCCTTTTCACTTTTTTTTTCTTTTAACATTCCTTTAATTGAGAAAGAAAGGGAGAGAGTGAGAAAAAGTGCGAGGAAGAGAGGGAGTTGGGGGCATCATAATAATGAGTGAGATGGAGATTAAGAGAGAAGGTTGAGGCGCATGAGAACATATAGAGCAACGATTTTGGCATGAGGCATGCACGTGCACGAGGCGAGTGGGTGTAGCACATTGGGGAGGTGCGCTAGGCTATGGGATTGCACTAACTGAGGACATTTGTTCATGTCTACTCTGAGAGACTTTTCCAGAAGAGGAAACAAGTCACTCGCAAGCAATCGAGGATCAGGTTGGGTTCATTAATTATTTGCACAAAATAATTATAATTTCACAAATTTGTGGTCAGCCAACGAAGAATGGAGTCCTTTTGGTGACAATACTAGACTTGTTTTGGTAGTTACTACTGTGAACCCGCCTCTCTCTCTCTCTCTCTCTCTCTCCTCCCTTCTCCCTCCATTATTTGAAATTTCAAATCTTCTTGTATGAATTTATAATATGTTATATTGATGTGGAATGAATGCTTTTAGTAACTTTTGATTGAAGAAAAATCATAGAGAAATTTATTTGTTGGAGGTTTTGGGGTCAGCCAAGTCAAATGAAAATTGGGTGATTTTCCCTTGCAAATCACTTCAGTAAGTGATTCTTAATTGTATATAACAACAACAACAACAACAAGCTTTTATCCCACTATATGGGGTCGACTACATGAATCCTTCTTCTCCATTGTGTCCTATTAAGTGTCAATTTCTCATTTAAATCTAATAAACTAAGTTTATTTTTTATACATCCAAATCAAGTATTTTTTAGGTCTACCTCTACCTTTCTTAACATAAGGAGAATCTAATATATCTATTCTCTTGACTAGGTCATCAGATAGCCAAGCTTTATGTGACAAAATTATCTAAGTCGACTCTCTCTAATCTTATCTGCCACTGGAGCTACTCCAACCTTTTCACGAATATATTCATTTTGCATTTTATCTCTAAGAGTAAAGCCACTCATCCATCTAAGCATCCTTATCTCTGCAACACTAAACTTGCTTTTATGCTTTTCTTTATTGGCCAACATTCTACACCGTAAATCATTACAGGTTTTACCACAATCTTATAAAACTATTTCTTAAGTCTAAGCGGTACATTTCTATCACACAACATGCCAGATGCATTCCTCTACTTCAACCATCCAACTAGAATTCTATTAATAACATCCTCATTTATTTCACCATCATTTTTGAACAATAGACACGATATATCTAAAACATTCACTCTTTTTGATGACTTGATCACCCAATATCACAACACCACCACTAGAACTTCTATAACTAAAATTACACTCCATATATTTAGTTTTAGATCTACTGAAATGAAAACCTTTAGCCTCTAAGGTTGACCTCTATAATTCAAATTTCTCTTAAATTGTCTCTCTAATTTTATCAATAAGAAGAATGTCATCAGCAAAAAGCATATACCAAGGTACATCCTCTTGTAAATGCCTAGTAAGAACATCCATAACTAAAGCATATGAGCTTAAAGCCGATCCTTGATGTAATCCAACTAAAATAGGAAAATATTTTGTCAATCCTCTTTGTGTTTGGACAGATAATAGCTCTAGTATACATATCATTAATGACTTGAATATAACAAAATTTCTTTCTTTTCTAGAACTCTCCAAAGCACTTCTCTTGGAACTTTACATATGTTTTCTCTAAATCAACAAATATCATATGTAGATCCACCTTACTTTCTCTATACTTCTCCATCAAACCTCTCAATAAATGTATAGCATCCCTGATAGATCTACCCGACATGAAACTAAACTAATTTTGAGAAACTTTTGTATCACATCGTAACCTATGCATGATTACTCTCTCCCATAATTTTAATGTATGACACATTAACTTAATTCTTCTATAATTTGCATACTCTTGTGCATCACCTTAATTGTATGTGTTTATTTTTTTTCTATGATTTCTTATTGGGGTTATTACTTTCATCTCCCGTCAATCTAAGAAAAAATAATTACTCCACAAAATCCTCAAAAATTATACTACAATTTCATCTTTGGAGCTGTTGACTAAGGACTTGATGAACTAGACTAATCAAATTATAAGTTGTGTTTACTGACCTTAAACCCAATCACAATCATTGGTAAACTCCAGATATACAATAAAGACATTAAACTTCAACTTGCAAGTGTTTCCCACAATTTTCCTAATAAGGTCCAGAAGAGGACCTAGGCCTTGGTGGAGTGAAATAGTTGAGGGGAAATGTTTCCATTTATATAATAACCTAATTTAGTTGTCATATTTTTAAAAATATTGTGAAAATTAATAGACACAATAATAAAATTTTCTTTAGTATTTCACGCTCAATCTGATAACAAATAAAGGTATTAAATAAAATATTAGGTAATCTCTTGAAAATTTTGGTGAAAATTTGAATCCTGCACCTCCTTACAGCTAAGTTTGCCTACAATCGCATTATTTCTAGAGTAATAAATAAAACACTCTTGGAAATAATCTATTGCTTTAACCTAACCAAAACCTTTCGCGAGCTTCATATTCACACTATAGACCTTAAACTACCACTTACAAATGTTTCGAATAAATTTCCTTCAAATTAAGTCCATTTTCCAAAACCCTAAGCCTTCTTTTAGATGCTAGCCTGAATAGGGTTTACCCTGACCCAATCGTGAAAGAAAATGTGAAAAAAGTAACTGAAGTCCTTGAGTATTTTTGAAACTTCCTAGATTTGAAGTAGACACAGTTCTCTATCATTTCCAATTTATTTCAAGTCATGGGGTCATCTATCTTTGTTGCACTACCTGAAATGTGACATTATAGATTCTAAATTAGACTATTTCTTTGTGTTGGTTGACCACTATAGTGACTCACACTTTAAATCCACTTCAAGTATTACCCTCCTTGTCAAGTTTCTTCTTCCATAAAAAAATTCTCCTCTCTATCAACTTATTCTATTCTTCTTCCAGCGAAATCCTATATTCTAAAATTTCTTTCTTTCCTAAACCCCAATTGTTTTACTTTGTTTATTTAGGGTTTCATGTTTATTTGAACATTTACATGTTTCATTTTTTTTATAATCTAAATTTTCATTCTAAGATTTCCTAAAAAAAATGATTAGAGATGAGGAGAAAACATAATGGGACATAAAAAGGACTTAACATAGCAGCATAGTGTGCAAGTTGATATTTGAGGGAGTGACAAGACTTACTTCTATCCAAAGTGCAATTATTGTGATAAGTGATTGAAAGAGATGTAAAAAAAATGGAAGAACATTTTCTAGCTCTAGCTCTCATATGAATGTTGCACACTGTGTCAAGGTGCCTATGGAGGTGAAAAAAATGATTCATGCATATGTGAACAAAACAACAATGTCGAACCATTTGGTGCAATGACAACTTGATGACAAAATAGATGTTGGATCATATTATAGTAATGGGCCTAAGGGAAAAGATTCTTCATCTTTATCACAAGGCTCACAAATATTAAGTAAAGGTACAAGAGAACTAATGGATCAATATATGATAAATGTGAAGGATAAAAGGAATGATATTGCAAAAGCAGCCCATCTAATGTCTCCTAAAAATGATAGAGGCTCACAGGGGTGCACGTGTATGGATATAGAAAGATTTTTCAATGAAAAAGCCATTTTACTTATTGTAGCAACCTCTCCTTATTTTACCACGATCCATTCAATATATTCTTATCGTCAAAAGTATAAAATCATCATCTATGTATGACCTAAAAATTTTGATACTGGAAGGAAGAAGTGAATAGTATAGAGAAAGTCATTAAGAAGATTTTAAAAAAAAAAAACTTAGAAATAGACTGAAGTTACTATCATGTCCAGTGATTGGCCTAATCTTAAGAATAAAAACTAAATCAATTTTTTGATTAACAATTCCCTATAATACTATTTTATTAAAGCCTGTTGAAGTATAATATCAAGTTAAAGATTTGATATATTTTGGATTTCTTTATGATAATGGATGAGATTAGAGAGCATCTAGTGGTTAAGTTATGCAGATAATGTTAGTGTGTATAGGGTGGATAGAAATAAGTTGATGGAGAAAAAAAATATAAATTTTTGTTAGACACAATGTGCACCAAACTACGTAGATTTGATGCTTGAAAAACTTAGAGACTTACTTCAACACAAAATTGCCTTAAACAAAGCTAAAAAGATCAACAAGTTTATCTATAATCTTTTGCGATTTTGGATTTGATGCAAAAATTTTCTAAGAATGAGCTATTACATCCTATTATAACAAGATTTGCTATAATTTACTTAACACTAACAAGTAAATTGGAAGCAAGATAACTTTTAGATGCTATGTTCACATTCACACGGTAGTTTAATTGTGCTTGGAAAAAGAAGTCTAAAGAGTTAAAAATAGAAAGATTATTTTAAATGAAAGCTTTTGGTTAAGTCTTAGTTACACAATAACAACAAAGTTAATGATGCAAGTTTTAAAGATAGTTGATGCATGTAGAAAATCAACTATGGGCTTCATTTGCAATGAGATGGACAAGGCTAAGGAGATGATAGCATATAACTTGAAAGGCATGTCAAGCTATAAGAAAATATGAGATATTATGGATAAGAAGCGGGAGCTTCAGTTTCATCATCATTTGCAAGACATAGAATATTACCATAATCCTCAATATCAATATGCTGATGACAATTCAACAAATCAACAACAACAACAAAAACAAGCCTTTAACCCACGATGTGGGATTGGCTATATGAATCTTTTTTCTCCAATATATCCTATTAACTGTCATATGCTCATTTAATCCTAATAAATTAAGGTTCTTTTATACTTCCTAACTAAGCCTTTTTTTAGATTTACCTCTACTTTTCTTAACATAGACAGATTTTAATACATCTACTCTCCTAACTAGTTCATCGCACGATCGACGTTTTATGTGACCATACCATCTAAGCAACACTCTCAAATCTTATCCGCCACTAGAACTACTCCAATCTTATCACGTATAGAAACATTTCTCATTTTGTCTCTAAGTGTAAGGCCACTCATCCACCTAAGCATCCTCATCTCTGTAACATTTAGCTTAATTTTATGTTTCTCTTTTATTGGCTAACATTTTGTGTCACAAAGCTAGGGATGTACATTTTTTAGTTAAAATCGAAAAACCGAACTGATCCAAACCAGATTTTTAAATTAAGATCAATTTTCTAATTTTTTTTTTAATTTTGGTTTTGGATTGATAATATTTGATTTTCGGTTCAGTTATGTATCATCTTAAACCGATTAAACTAAAAATAGCTAAAAAAAAATTCTAATCTTTTTAGAAAAGTACTCTCAAAAAAGCAATTTCAATGATAAATTTGTCTATTATTGGTTTCATTTGTTAAAGAGTTACTTGATTTTGTATAAAATGGTTTGATAAAGTGATGCAATTCTTTGATAAATAATTATTATAGCATTTTATATTTTCAATTTCCAATTTTTAATTTTTTGGACAGTTCGGTTTATGTTAGTGACTAAATGGACCGAGTTTTTCGGATTCTGAATTTAAAACTGATCAGTTTAATAAATTTCAAAACCGATCCGTCTAAACCGACCGATTGCACACCCCTACATAATGCATTACAAGTCTCACCACCATCTTATAAAATTTTTCCATTAGTTTAAGCAGTACTTTCCTATCACACAATAGGCCCAACGCAAACCTCCACTTCAACCATTCAACTTGAATTCTACTAATAACATCCCCATCTATATCACTCTCACTTTGAACAATAAACTCGAGATATTAAAACGTTAACTCTTTTGATAATTTAGTCACTCATTATCACAACTTCGCCACTAGATTTTCTACAACTAAAATTACACACTATGTATTCAATTTTACATCTACTAAAGCGAAAGCCTTTAGACTCTAAGATTGACATCTATAATTCAAGTTTTCTTGTATTCTCTCTCTAGTCTTATTAACAAGAAGAATATCATCAACAAAAAGCATACACCAAGATACATCCTCCTATAAATGTCTAACAAGAACATCCATAATTACAGCAAAAAGATTTGGATAAATTGATTTATACCACACTATGGATAAATTGATAGCTAACTCAACTACAAGGTCAAAAGTCAATCTACAACTTATGATATTTAAAAATAAATAAAAATTCTTTAGACAACAAGTAGCAAAAAATACTATTGAAAAATATTCCCCATGTAATTCTTTATATTTATTAATTAAAATAAAAATAAGCTCTCCCAATTTTAATTTCATTTTTTTTCAAATTCACTTGAATGATGAATTCAATTTGACAATTACAATGCCCTTAGTTTGTAATGATGTGCTATCAAATGTAATGAATATTTTGTGAATAAGGATAATGAAGTAACATTAACTAACTTGCAATAAAAAAATCTCAATGTTGATTTCTTTAGAAATAAAACTAAGAAATCTAGCACAAGCTAGCAAATAAATAAATAAATAAGTACTATAAATATTTATGAAATTAATATAATCATTATTTTAAAATTTATTTAATATTATTATTGATTATTATTAATTTGAGAAAAAAAGATGAGGAATGAAAGAGTATGGACACAAGTGAGAGAAAGGTGGGAGTAATCTTTTCATTATGCTGATGATTTTCAATGAGTGATTTAGAATTTTGAATTTAGTAATATAATCTTGTTGGTTTGTTATATTCTTACTTTAATGAAGAATAATACTAGTGGAAGAGAGACTAATTTTACTAAACTTATTTTGAATTATTATATCATTATGTCTTAATTTGATATTTATATGACATTTCTTCCTTCATGATTTAAGGTGCATTTTGACAACTGCAACTGTCTAAAAAGTTATGGTAAGTATTATAAATTTTGTTTATTTTAAAAAAGTCAGACCACAGCTTACTAGCAACCATCACATTCTGCCAAATTAAGTTGGAAAACACTATCTCAGTGCAAATTCTCCAAAATGTGGCCAGAACGTAGTTCTCAAATAACATTACGATGTATTTTTGCACCGTCATCATCGCCCCAAACGCACCATTAATGTCAGGATGATAACATATTACCTCTTAATTTGCATAATTTATTATTTGTCATTATGTTAGCATGCAAATATGTCACCTTTTAATGTGTTGGTAGGTTAGAATATTAATATGTAATTTATTGGTTCATACTTTGATGTTAGTGCAATAGTTCTTTGCATAATTTATTCATTCTAGATTTTATGCTTTAAAAGTACCTAAAGGCTTAGGACCACCTCATAGATAAAAAATACCTCAATAATCAGTTATATAATTGAAAGTCTTGACTAAAGATTGATAATGTAATAAATCAGAACACCTACCATTATTGTTAACTTGAACTTGATGTAAGTTGGCACCACAACACTATTCTTATCCCCAAAAGACGGTTGGATTCACCCCCTAGGATATGAGTTTCTCACGTTGGCCCAAGTATCTATTTTTATTAATTCCATTTGTACCCCTAATACTTTATTAAGCGCTCATGAGTTATCCAATGTTGATATTAATATAAAGCAAAGTTGACCATGTTAGAGGAGAGATCAACCTTCATAAATCTTAGCAAATGAGTGATAGAACCTTACAAAGAGATGCATAAAGACTAGCATGGGTTATATATAAATAGATGATAGTGGGATGGTTTTCTAGAGATGATGCTAAATTATTATGTATGAAACATGGTGTTGGTAGGGTTTGGGAAGATGGGTTATCTCAAACTTGACTCTGCATCCTTCATACAATCAATGAATATTAGAAGTTAAGAAAATAGCTTAAGAATTTTTATCTTTGGGAAAAAGCTCAGATGTTTATCAATAACGGAGCTTAAAGGTGAATAAGAATTGAAGTTAATTTATTAGAATCTCCCCATTGAGATGAAAGAGGGAGAGCACAGATGACAGCTCTCCTTTAAATGTAAAGGAATAAATTGTTTTACATCAAGACCCTTTGGAGATGTTTAACAAAGAGTATAGTGATGATAAACCATATCCCATCTAAGATCCATATTAAACTAAAATGCCCCACGATTGTGGTTATTTTATCCTTTGATCCATCAAAAAGGTGAAAATCAAACAATGTCATCTTTGAGATTTATTTTAAATAAGATATTTATCTTCCTGCATTATGGACGGATGCGAACAAAAAAGTTAGTCTAACAAACAAAAATTAGGATAGAACAGATAAATTAATGGAATTAATAGATATTATAGTTCATAGAAAAATAAATATCTTATGTATTCAAGAAACTAAATGGGTTGGGAAAATGCTAAAGAGATTGATAGTTTGAATTTTAAATTTTGGTATTCAAATAGGAGTCATACTAAAAATAGTATAAGTGTGATTATAGATACGAGTTTGAAAAATAATATTGTGAAAATTAATAGGATTAGAGATAAAATTATAACTATAAAGATTATTATTGATGCTAAGATTATTAATATTATAAGTATTTATACTCCTCAAATAAGTTTGGATGTATGCTTAAAAGATAAATTTTGTAATGACGTAGATGAAATAATACAAAAAACACATCTCGAAGAAAAAGTATTTATTGAATAATATTTTAAATGGACGTGTTGGTAGAATGATTGAAGATTTTAAAAGTATTCATGGTGACTATAGGTTTGAAGTGACTAATGAAGAAGGTCCATATTGAATTTGCTTTAACTTATGATTTTATAATTCATAATATTTTATTTAAAAAAAGAAATAAGCTTATTATCACTCATAAGAATAGATTTAGTAAAATATAAATTAATTATTTTCTAATAAGAAAAATAATTCATTTAACTTTATAAAGATTGTAAGATCATTCCGGGTAACATCAACTGCTACTTTAAGATTTTAAGTTGAAGAGTTGGAAGATGAAAAATAAATCGAAATATTATTCTATGATTATACAGAATACTTAAATAACACTAATAAAAATATTTTAGAGAGTAAGCTACAAGACTTTTGCATTTGGAATGTTCATGAAAAAATATAACAAGTGAGATTAAATAAATTGTAAAAATGTACTTGAAGAATTAAAAGATTTTTTAGTGGTGGAGTCAAAATGTGCAAGAAAAGATGGAAAAGAAGCTTTGTTATAAAAATTAATTTAAATGTTAAAGCTTGAAGAATTATGAAAGATATAAAATAACTGGTAAAGATTTTAAGAAAGCAATATGTGATGCAAATAATTTAGTTTTTAGTGATTTATATAATAGATTGGATACTAAAGAGGGTGAAAGATGTATGTATAAGTTAGCTAAGTAAAGAGAGAAGAAAAGTAAAGATTTAGTTCAAGTGAAGTGCATTAAGAATGAAAATCATAAAGTACATTTTTTAGATAATAATATTGAACATAGGTAGATGAATTATTTTGATAAACTTAATAATAAAAGTTGTAAGAATACGATTGAGTTTAGTGATATTAGTACTCGAAATGAAAATAGAAAATTTTATTTTATTGTCGTATGAGTAAAATCGAAGTTGAAAAGACTTTAAAGAAAATGAAGTGTGAAAAAATAGTAGAACCTAATGATATTCTAATAGAAGTGTGAAAATGCTTAAGAGATCAATAAATTTATTGGCTTATTAATATTTTTAATATTATTTTAATAACTAAAAAGATGATTGATGAGTAGAGAAAGAGTTTGTTGGTTCCAATTTTTAAGAATAAAAGTGATGCACAATAGTGTACAAATTATAAAAGAATTAAATTATTGTGTCGTACATTAAAATTATGGGAGAGACTAATTGAAGTAGGTTATGATGCGAAACAAAAATTTCTCAAAACCAATTTGGTTTCATGTCGGATAGGTCTACTATGGGTGTTATACATTTGTTAAGAGGTTTGTTGAAGAAGTATTGAGGGAGAAAGGAGGATCTACATTAGATATTTATAGATTAAGAGAAAGCATATGATAAAATTCAAAGATAAGTGCATTAAAGAATTCTAAAACAGAAAGGAGTTAATATTGCTTATATTTAAGTCATTAAGGATATGTATACTAAAGTTGTTACTTGTGTTCAAACATACGGATGATTGATCAAGTATTTTCTTATTTCAATTAGATTACATCAACAATCAACTTTAAGCCCATATCTTTTGCTTTAGTTATGGATGCTCTTACTAGACATTTATAAGAGGATGCACGTTGGTGTATGCTATTTGTTGATAATATTCTTCCTATTGATCGGACTAAAGAGGAAATTCAAGAGAAACTTGAATTATGGAGGTCAACCTTAGAAATTATAAGCTTTTGTTTAAGTAGATCTAAAATTGAATAGATTGAGTGTAATTTTAGTTGTAAAATATCTAGTGGTGGGGTTTTGCATTGAGTGATCAAGTCATTAAAAAAAGTGAACATTTTAGATATCTCAAGTCAATTATTCAAAATGATGGTGAAATAGATGGGGATGTTATTAGAGGAATTCAAGTTGGATGGTTGAAGTGGAGGAATGCATCTGGCCTATTGTGTTAGAAAAGCATCGATTAGACTAAAGAAAAAATTTAAAAAGATGATGGTAAGACCTATAATGATTTATGGTACAGAATGTTAGCTAATAAAAGAAAAGCATAAAATGAAGTTAAGTGTTGCACAAATGAGGATGCTCAGATGGATTAGTGGTTGTACACTTAGAGACAAATGTGCAACGAATATATATATGTGTGTGTGTGTGTGTGTGTGTGTGTGTGTGTGTGAAAAGGTTTGAGTAGCTCCAGGCTTCAGTGGCCAATAAGATTAGAGTGTCGCCTTAAATGATTTGTTCGTATAAAAACGTCGGTCGTCCGATGACCCAGTAGAAGAGTAGATGTATTAGATTTGACCTATGTTAAGAAAGATAAAGATAGACCTAAGAAGACTTGGTTAAATAGTATAAAAAATAATCATATTATATTAGAATTAAATGAGAATTTGACACTTAATAAGACACAATGGAGAAGAATGATTCATGTAGCAACCAATGTAGTGGGATAAAAGCTTGTTGTTGTTGTTAAAATCATATCGACCACAATAATGGATGCACCGATGGAAGCCTTAGGCCTTAAGATTGGCAATGTTGGAGCTCTAAATTGGACAAGCCCATATATATTCATGATCATGAGATCAATATTGAAGATGCTATTAGGATTTATCTCAAAACCTAAAAAAGTGAAGTCAATTAGATATATTTCATCAAACACAATCAGAATATGACATGAATCTTGATGTCATATGACAAGGTAGAAGGTACTAGGATTATTACCTCACATATCCCTTGTTACACAAAGAGTATAAGAGCATGAACCTTAAGATCCTCAATCAAATAGTTGAAATTAATACGGGGCTAAATTTTAAGGGCATATCGATAATAATTGATAACATGCCATCAAATCCAAATAAAAATAGATCATCTGCCTAAATTATGAATGTCCTCATAGTTGAATTAAAACAACTAAACATTAGAAGGCCATAAGATCATGAGATCATCATCGTTGCCATTAGTCTTGTCCAAATTATTTGGGGTTAGTATAATATTTGTTCTTATTCATTGTTCTCAAATGTGTTAAACATATTCTTTACAAATCATTTTAAGAAAATTCTGTCCATATAACCTTATTGATCACTTCTCCTACATAATAATTGAACATAAATTTTACCTACTAGTCTAACATAAACATTTTCTATTTGTACCTTAGCAAAAGGTAATTTCCTTCAACTAAATAGATAAAAATAAAAATAATGTAATAGAACACAATGTATCTCTTCGTAGATTAGTCACAAATAACAATCTTAAAATGCTTTAAGACACTTAACACAAGAAACTTATTAATTTCATTACTTTCAAACAATAGATGTGGAAACTATATAAGCACTACAAATGAAAGCACAATAGCAACTTTACCTGAAAGTACAAAAGAATAACACTTAAAATGGAAAATAGAAATAATGGACAATGAAGTCAACAATGTCCCTTCTAAGGGCTCATTGATTGCAAGTAAATAAAAATTATGATTTAAAAAATTATGGCTTTATTTACACTCACTTATATATGAAAATAAAATCATCACTTTAATGGTAATATTAGAAGTATTTTTGGAGTTCAAAATCTATATTGATTTATAAATACATCCAACCAAACGAAGAAATATAATAGATTAATAGTTTGAAAAATATGTTTTCTAACTTTATAGTTGTTTGGTATCCTATTTTAGACAATACTAAAGTAAGATTTAGCTTAAATCCTAACAAAGAAGTTGTTGGGGGCTTTAAATCCTATTATTTTAATGAAAAACATTCCATTCCCGTTATTGGATAAATTTAAGATTCATTAAATTCCACCATTCACAAGCTTTAACAGATTTAACTATATCTCCTCACACAATTCATAAATCATGAAACAATCAAACAAATAGCCAAATAGTTTATCAGGATTTAATGATGTTTATATTTTTTCATGCCGCATAAATACATGATTTTCAAGTTTTATTCCTCTCAAGTAAATCTGGATTTACACGAATTATGAAATCCTATTGAGTAAGCAACTAAATTAGCCCTATGATGCCCATGTAAACCTATCCAATTAATTGAAGCATGCCAATAGAACACCGAAATAAATACAAGATGGAATAGAATTTATGATCAATTTGATCACCTAATGAATAAAAGAAAAAGCTAGCCGCAGAGTACTGAAAGTACACCGATGTACACTCGTGTACTCCAACTTTTTGAGTACGCAACGAGTAGATAATGTATGCCCATTGCATGTCCAAAAAATTTGCAACATAAGAGCACATAATTATGAACTTGGTGCATAGAACTTGCATTGTACCGACGTAAAGCTAAGTATTGTGTCCGCATATAATAGTTTTTCAAACGAATTACCATTCATGCTACCCCGCCCTCAAACCATCCATGTAGACCATTTCTACATCAAAGAAACCTTTCATATTAAACCTATGGCCTTGTTCTTTCTGAATTGATTGAAAGAAATGAAAAGAAAAGGAAATGTTACCGAAATTGACAAAAAGAGATGAATTTTAAACTCTAAAATCATTTAGATTAACAATACTGGAAACAAGCACCCGGCATAAAGCTGTAAGTAAAATGCATTTGCATTCCCCATCAACTCCTTCAAACTAAACAAACCCTAAAAAATACAGTTACTTACCGATTCAACCATTGCATCAAAGAACCTCAAATCATCCGCGGCGATCCGATTCGCCGCACAAACCATCATGCCCTTTTCTACTACGTCGCAGTTCTTGTCCTGCAGCTGCGACGATGCCGGCCGAAACCGGTTCCGGAACTCCTCAACGCTTTCGATGTTGGTAAATCTTTGGACGGAATACACCTCGTCAGATTCCTGCGGGAAATCACAGTACATTACCAATAGTTTGTCGCCCTCCAACCGAAGCCGGACGGAGTACCAGGCATCATCCTGAGCTCTGAAGTCCATCAAAGGCGACACCTCGACCACAAGCGCTTGGCGCTTCGCCGACATTGTTGTTTCGATTGCGTACGGAAGCTGGACCGTCGCGGTTGGGTTGCGACGAGGATCTAGCGCTGTGCGCTATGAGAAAAGTGGAAATTTCACTTGTGAGTGAAAGCATACCAATTTTACGGTTGTCTAACAGCTCTGATTATTTATTTAATGATTTTATATTTTTTTTTAAATAACGCCAAAAATATAATTTTCATGGCCACCAGCCGCGATCATCATCACTAGACATTAAAATCTTCAGATTACTTTACATTACATTTTTTCAACCAAACAAGAAAAAGTAAAGTCATGAATTTATAAAACTCTCAACCAAACAACTATTACACTGAATTCCAAATGCAGGCAACCAAGCAGCCCTTTAGTGATTAAGAATTTAAATTTTCAATCAAAATATCGTAAATTTAAATCCTTATGTATACATTTATGTATAAATTTTAGATTAAATTCACTCCAATGTCCTTAAAAAATCAACTTTCCTTATCTCGTCATTATTTGAATATGGTTAGAACATAGTTCTAACCTCGTTTGAATAGGGTTTAAACATGATTTGAATAAAATTTTAACATTGTTTGAAGGAGGTTTAACTATTCCGACACTTTTAATAGAGCATATAAGAAGGTTGATATAGCATAACACAATCACGACAATTATATTTTAACTCGAACATAGAGCTCAAATATTTAAGGAAATGAAACAACAATATATGCTAAGCTTCAACAAAATAGAAGGATTAAAATCATAAGCATATAATAGTCTAAAGCATTATGTATAATTACTACAAAGAGATAACTTCTAAATAATTTAATGGTCTAACAATGAGATAATTTTTTCTTAAAAAAAAATTATACTCGTGTGTTAATATGCATTCTATTATTTGGGCTTACAAGTATCAATATTTGAGATTAATATTTTAATTGTATATATTTCTTTAATTTATTTTCTTAACAAGACATATCTTATTTTAGACTTGGAATATGTTATTTCAAAAAATAGTGAAAATTATCAGACTTGCATCATATACATTAGCTTCGAAAATCTTTTACGAAGGCTACACATTGAGGGCCCTTAGTCTTGCATATAGGCTTATATTTTTAGTCCTATGTATATAGGTCATTATTAATATATAAAATTGAGGACCATTTTACCTTCATAAGAGATTCCCTTTATTGCCTTACATATATAAGTCATTATAAATATACAATTACTAACCTATCTCACATAGTATGACTTTTTTTAGCTTATTGCATTGGCATTACTAAAGATTTTGATATATATTATTCATCTCTAACATATCAATCAAGTAGTAACATCAATTTGTAAATAAAAAGCATTTTCTATTCAACCTTTCAAAATATACATTTTTATAAAATAATTAAATATTCATAATACTTCAAACATATGATTTCATACTTTAAATTTATACAAAATCATACATTTATGAATGATAGGTTATAAACAAGCACTTTGTAATACAAAGAATTTTTAATGCTTCGCTTAGATACATACTTAAATACATATAAATTGCACAAAATTTAACCATCTTACCCAAGTAACAAATTACAACAAAATAAATTCTTTCATTTCAGTTACCTAAAACTTTGGTCTATTGTGAGTGAAACACAAATTTCAAATTCTTCAATTTAAAACTTTTTTAACCTATAGCTCATCAAAATAATTGTTTACCTTAGATTAATATCTACCATATAAGCCCTAACACTTGAAAAAACCTTGATATAAAGTAAATTTGTAGTGGAGTTCTTAAAAAATATATTTTTATTTTTTTACTTTAAAACCCTAGCTTCCTTTCTCCCTTCTCCTTTGACACACTATTTGTTCGTGCATCTGTCGTTCTTGATTCACTATTATGCGAAATGAAAATGGGGGAAGAAACCATGCATAGTGCCTACCTATGTATATATATATGCATAGTATCCATTCCAAATCATTTTACCCATGCTTTATTTATAATAATAGATGAATATAGTTTATTGGATTTTGAAATAAATAAATAAATAGTGTATTGGTTTTCATGATCAATATTATTAAATAGGATTCACAATCAATTAATTTAGTTAACAATTAATTTATATAATATATTAATTTTCAAGCTTTAGAGCTCTCTCCTCTCTCTTGCTTGACCTCCCCTCATATGAGGAATGAGGGGCTATTTATAGATTGAAGGAGTGACGTCTCTATAAATACAGGCAAAATCCGAATCACTCCTCTCCATCGGACGACTCATGATGATTCATTTGATCATATGATGTATTTTGTGTATTTGAATGCTCAAATGAAATTGGAATTGTAAGATCTTTGGCTTGTTGGAACCGGCTCGTCGTGACGCTTGATTTGATTATAAACACTCTATATTTGAGAGCTTTTTAGGAATTTAACTGATGTCCCAAAGTTTCCAATGATATTTTAAGTGCTTGATCTCGACCAGTTTCAATTTTTGATCAGCTTGCTTTCGGCATCAAGATTCGTGCTTCGACTAGTGGAATTTTTAGGGTCATATCAACACATAAATTATCTCTCTTTATTTTCAGTCCAACTCATAAAATTTTTGCATTTCCTACCATAAAATATCTCATAAGATGCCTTCTTATGGATAAATTTATGACATTATTATAAATAAATCCTATCTCTGTGATCCTTTTAGCTGCCTTTAAAATCTAAAATATATAACCTAGATAAAATTTTTAATATAAATAGTTTTTCTTATTTATCATATATTCTTGGATGAAATGTTAGACTAACATGTACTTAGAACAAAACTTTCATTAATACATTTCCATAATCAAGGTGTAAATCTATTATTT
The DNA here is from genome assembly GCA_021442155.1 of Cymbidium sinense. Lineage (NCBI taxonomy): Eukaryota > Viridiplantae > Streptophyta > Magnoliopsida > Asparagales > Orchidaceae > Cymbidium > Cymbidium sinense. The sequence continues at coordinate 1,752,904 of CM038215.1, read as the reverse complement.
AAATCATTTAATTAAATATGCAAAGTTTGATATTTGTCTTCTTAAATATCTTTGCTAATTTCCCTATCAAATTAGTAAAAAAATAGCCAATAAGTGCAATGACTTTATGCTATCATTTTAGAAACCAAATGCATTCAGGACCTAACTATGATTCTTGAAATTCAATAATAAAATCTATGATTATATATTTTCACTTGCACCCTAATATTGATAATGACTGCAACATTTTACTTAGCTTCTAAAATTCAACTTTAACCATATGCTATAACTCACATTTTACTATATATTTAGCCACATCTTCTCATCTTAGATCACCAAAACAATACTTTTAGATATTCATACGTTTTGATATTTCATGGTTAAATAGAATGACCTAAGTAATAAACATCACATAAAATCTTTTGTAATAAATCTAATTCTCTTTGAATCCAGAGATGTAAATTGTTTATAATCACTTCATGCATAATTATTTGAGCCTATATAAATATCCCAAGAATTAATGCAAAACTTAATTGCATTATCCTAATAATTAGTAACATTTAGCGGGATTTACATACATACCACACAATTCTTATGTATGTACATATCTAACACCTAAACTTCAATTTTACATATATAACATCATAATTTTCGACATCACATCAAAAATACTATCATCACTCACTTTTTAAAAGTGAAATGAATATTTTTAAACACAGAAAAGTATTAGATAAATAAATATATAACTTTCAGTGTTAAATATGTAAATGCATAAGAGTTGTGTGGTATGTATGTAAATCTTCCTAACATTTAATTATGTGTCTCCCATGAATTAAATTAATTATAATCAAAACATTAATTAGAATGCATTCATCATTCATTCAAATGAAGGTAGATTTAGATTTCATTAACTTGCATTAAAATAATCTTTTATCAACTTCTTAGTTTTTTTCTCCAATTCAACCACTATCACATTTCTCATTATTTTTTCCTCTTCAAATATTTTTATGGTTGCCTTTACACCAATATTTATCTTTAGCACTTAAAACTTTAAAAAATAAAAATATTCAAATAAGATTTGAAGCTCTTTCAAATAAGGTTCAAACATTATTCAAATAAGAAAAATAAGGTATAAAATTTATTTTAATGTTGCTTAAGCTACATCAGAGGGGTTTAGTGTGCGAATAAAGTTCAAAATTCATATTACAACTTTGTACCTTATTTGATTATTCTCCGAATCAAATTTCACTTCTAATGGTCGAACTATCGGTTCAAAATAAACCATCAAACCTTATTTTAATAAGGATCAAATCTTACATGAGGTTCTAGCTTTGTTCATTTTCAATCTTACTTATCTCCTTTTATCTCCATTATCTTCCCATTTAATCATCTAATCAATAAAATATAAATATTAAATGTCTATTTATTTGAAGGGGTTTGTGATTAAGCTTTATGTTAGATTATTTGAGGTTGATGAGAGATATTGCTTGAAAGACGATTATCATGTTTGGAAGAGTATCATTTTAACATCCACATTATTTTAATCGATAGTTGTCATAAAATATATTTTTTATTTCTATGATAATAATAATTTAATATGAAATAAAAATTTGAATATATTCAATTGAATAAAAATACAACTGATATTAGGAGCATTTGGGATAGTGCGGTGCAAAAATGTATTATAGTGTCATTCAGAAATTATGTTATGATTGCATTTTGGGAAATGTGCGATGATAAAGTTATATTTTTTAACATAATTTATCAGAGTAGGTAACTCTTAAAAGGCTATTATGCGACTTAAAAAAATTATAATAATCATTATTTTTTTTATAGTAACTTATTCTAAATCCACTCTCTCATTATATTTTAATAGATGGATTTAATTATATATCATATAATTCTTATGTATTTACATATCTAATATTTAAACTTCAATTTTTTACATATATATATATATATATATATATATATATAATATCTTAATCTTTAATATCATATTAAAAATATTATTATTTTTTATTTTTTTAAAGTAAAATTTACTTTTTTAAATAGAAGAAAATATTAGATAAGTAAATATGTAAAAAATATATAAATATATAAAATTTATAATATATATATAAATCTTAATATTTTAATAGCGCTGACTCGAATAGACCCATCCACGATACTTACAAAAAAAACAAAAAAAAAAAAAAAAACAAAAAAAAAGTTTGTTCCTTTCAATGAGCTCTACAGCAAGCCGGAAAAAAACCCTTTCGTTCCTCTCCAGTTCCAGTTGTTTTTATTCAGGATGGAGTTGAAGCGGAAATTGAGGCCGGCGTTGTGGATTCGTCACATGTCGAGTGTGATGGTCTGATCTTCCGATGTTAACTACCTGGTGATCTTCTTGACTTGCTGCGAAATGATGAGCGATCTCCGGCTGAGCATTGAAATGGAACAAACAGACGGCGAGATCCACGACATTATTCGTGCCCTAGCGTAAGATCTATCTTTTGATCAACGGCTTTCCATTTGATTGGCCTTTTTAGTTATTTGATCGGTTACATTTATGCCTTGTAGCTGAGATTCGTTAATTTGTTTGTTAAAGACTGTTATTTGGCCTACAATTGTCACAAGTTATTGGATTTTTCTAAAGTATGATATAACCATAAATAATGTATCTCAAAAAATTTTAAAAAAAAGGTGACAAGAGAAAAGGGTTTGCTAAGGTTACAAAGGAATTAAGTCCACGATGTTCACTTGCCAATTGGAATAGTGTAGGTGGAATATGCTGCGCCTTGATGGAAAAGCAATAAAGGTAATTCCACTCAACCAATTTGAAACAGTACATGGAGCTAAGGTTCCCTTGAAGCTTCCTGCAATGTAATGATGAGCCAGGATGAGACTATAACTTGAGTTTCCCTCAAGTAATGTGCAAGATTATACTCTTTAATTGATTATATTATATTAAAGATTGGAGTTATATTTATTATAGATAATGTGACTGAAAATAGGCTTAGGTGGTTTGGACATACAGAACAAAGGGTGAAAAATTTACTTGTTAGATGAGTTGATAAAATTACTGTCATATGATTAAGAAGAAAAATGGATGGATCTAAGGTTATATGATCAAAATTATTCAAAATGATATGCGAAGAATAGTTTAGCCAACTTAGATGTTTCTCAATAAAAATGAATGAAAATGAGGATTCATAATGTTGCTCTCATATAGTTTGGATAAGGATAATGATGATAATGAATTACGCATATTAGTGGATTCAAATTTGTATGTGGGTGATGTTAGGTGTTACTGGCGAGTCTAGTGGAGAATATGATGAGTTTTGGAGTATGTGTGATAGGAGCCGACAACTGTATTATTAAACTAAATCAAAGTTAGGTCTGATGAGTCTTTGAGAGAATATTCACCATCACAATCTATAATGCAGTATAAGAGCTAATAAATCCAGAGGGGAATATGTGAGGGAAAGAGAAGCGAGAAAAAAATGGTCCTAGGGATGCCGTTTGACATCATATTTATAGGGTTAGATGGATATATACAAGGCTACATAATACTTAGGAATAAATAAAAATTAATACAGATTTTGTCATCAAATCATATACAAACACATGTACATTCTGTAGCTAATGTGTGGCTGTTGAAGGCCTCGTTAGCAATGATACTCGTCCATACTTGGCGGGTGGAGGATAGTGCGATATTGTGATCTTATGTTGAGTGAATGACTCTTGATGAATAGTCCTGAAGTGACTCGCCTTTGTCCCTCATCAGGGCGAGTTCAAATCCACAGGGATCAACAACCTAGACAAGTGGCAAGTTTGCTTCCCTTGGTTGTGAAATTTGTCTTCGGATGTAAGTTTGTTGGGCAAACTGGTCTTCAAATGCAAGTTTGTTGGGCCAGTTATGAGCTTTATTGTGTGAGTCATCGTGTTATTGAGGAGTTCCTTTGCATTTTGTTTGTATCCTGATTCTTCTCTTGATGAGTGTCTTCTTCGGAATATCCTTGCACATACATAGGTGAAGATCTTATAGCATCACTCTCATGTCCACTTTTAATTTTATATCTATTTAGTTGAGGATTGTACCATTGTAGTCCTTTTTTATTTTACATTGGATATAACAACTAGTTTGCTGTTCAATTTGATTAAAAATTGATGGGTGCTTTGAAGAAATTAGTTGGTGCTCTTAAGAAATGTGTTTATGATGAGAAGACTAGTTCTTATAAAAAGTTGGTAGTGGAAAAAGTTATATGAGGTAGTGGAGGGTATTGCTATTCAGTAAAATCCTATTTCCAACCTTCCATGTGCCCTAAGTAAATAAACTAGATGATCTTTTGAATGTAGGCTGTTGCTGCGGATGTGCTTTAAACATTAGGAAGCTTTGGGTAGAATTCAAGCTTTGTGTGACAATGATGAGCAACAAATGAGCATCTCCTCGTGCAGTTATAAATTTGTGGATTTGGATTAGCATGCCTAGAGATGAGCAAAGTATGGATGATGATTATTACTAAACTACATTCCATAAGTCTGATAGAGCTTTGAAAATTTATTTCACCAAATCCTAGAGGACATTGATTAATTATGGCTAGCAATGATTATTCTTGGTGAGTTGATGTTTTTAAAAAATTGTGCACTATGCTCTTTGAAATATTATAGAGTAATTCTATTTACAATGTTGAACCAAAACTCTAATCGATGATACCATCATAGAAAATTTATTAAAACATGGCCTTTCGAAATGCATGGAGTTCATAGCATACAAGATATGAGAATGAGTTGATGTGTGCATCTTTACTTTTGCATTTGTTAGAGATTGTTTATGCCTTTTGGTAATTGAATTCATGATGTTTGAATGTGTTGGAATAAAATGATGGAAAGATTTAACAGATCAATTTAGGTGGCCCATTGAAGGATATGGATTTGATGCAATATCTAGGATCGTCATATGCTAGATCATAAGTTCATTACACCATCGAGTCCTCATCTCCTCCTCTCCACCACCAATCGTTGATGTCAACATAAAAAAATTCTTAAAAAAGGCCTATTCAGATGCATGAAACTTCCACCAATGCAAGATATGAGGATGATTGAGATATGCATCTTTGCTCTTGCATTTGTCGAGAGATTGTTTTCTTTAATCAAATTTAGGACCTATATATGTGTTGAAATAGGATGATGGAAAGATAGAATGTATTAATCCAAGAGGTCCCATCCAAGGAAATAGATATGTTGTAATATTTGAGATCTTCATATAATAGATCATCACACCCACCCACCCAACATAAACACAGATCATAGGAAGAGCTTCCTTAAATTTATTGGGGCATGTGGACCAAAGTTTCAATGCAAAATTTTAATCTTAATGCGGAAGTGTTGGTTAATCTAAATAAATTTTTTTTTTGCAAGGCTGATCCTCCATAATGTTTTGCCTAATTAATGGATTATGTCAATGTCAAATGAATCAAACTTTATGCTCGTTCCTTGTCATAACCTATTAGTTGAAGCTCTATTTCATTCTCAGGTGGCCCGAGCTTGAACCTTGGGGAACGCATGGATGTGTGAATTTATCATGAAAATGGCTCAAATATTTCCAAAAAAAAGACTCAAACTTTATGCTTCTTATTATAAATGTCCAATATCAATGGTTTTGCACCATGCAGTTAAACTTCACCCTATTACTTCTAGGATGATACCATCTAATCTTGAACAAAGGTGCAACTCCTATCTCGTTTGTCATACAATGCTAAATTTGGTTCCTATAATTCAATTATACCAAACATCCAATTTAAATAAATTATCTAATTGAAGCAATAGTATCACCAATTACATAAACTTAAAAATACAATCCATGTAATTATTTGATGCAAGCTTCAAAGTGTCAACAAAAATGTTTTGGGCAAGTATTGTGTACTATCTAGAATGTTAATTCTCATGTACTCCAAAGATTCATAAGTCATAAACTTTTGATGATTACAAACATAGTTTGGTCAATATTAATTTGTTTATGTATGTTGGCATATTTTAGTTCATTAGGAACTTCATGAAGATAATGTTAGTGATGCTAAAAACACAATTCACTTATGGTTGAGACAATTCAAGTGCACCAATCCAAAAATATAAATCTTCCACGAAATCACAATTGACTTAAAATTTTTATTTTTTTTGATTTTTGTAAAAATGTATTAAAGAGCTTGTTGCTAAGTGTATAATGACTTGTGTATGAACTATCATATAATTATTTATATTGTTAGCCTTAATTATTATTAACAAAATCTTACCTAAATTGTACAAGATGTTATTGATTTTACCATACAATCTACTTTGAATTCAAGTCATTGCCTTGCCATTGTAAGTGAATTATGGTAGTTAATTTGATCTGTGTATGGATTGTAATGTATCATGTATGATCTTCTTGATGAATTTTGAATTAAAATGACTGTACCACATGATGCATATTGCACAATCATTGAATAATTGATTGAATAGAACACGATGATGATTGTACCACATGATGCAAATGAGGTAATATTAAAATGATTGAAATGAAATATAGAGATTTTATATTCTAGTTTTATTTTTTGCATCATGTGGTACAATCATTTTAATTTAAAATTGTATATCCTACAGTGTATATTCTAGTTTTATTTTTTTAAAACAACAATTTGGTGATTTTTTGGTATTTTTCATTTAATAATTGTTTGAATAGAACACTATTTATAGTGTTGTAAATTTTACATGCCCTTAATAACTGTTGGGAAAGAGTTTTATGATATGTTAAGACAAAATATGATTTTTGTCACACTATCATTCTTCCTATTCTTAGCCTTTTTTCTCTTCCTTTTGCAATTCGTTTTTTGATAGCTTTGTGATCTATGATTGCAAAGGAGATTTTAGATCTCAAAACTATACTTTTGTTTTCCCCCAAAACTATGTTGCTTAGCAGCTTGTGTTAGAAGTGTCGGTTTCATTCTTTGAAGTTGTGATGGTTTGATAGCATATTGTGGTAAGAGTAATGAGCTTCTCATTTAGAGTAGAAGTAGTAGGTAGCTCCATTAATTGTAAAGGAGAGAGTGAAAATCTCGATAGGACTTAGAGAGTGGATATAAGTTTACGGTAGCCTAACCACTATAGAGTGGTTTGTATTGTCAGCTTTTATTTTTATATCTTAGTTTATTGTTTTTTTTATTGCAATAGAATTAGATTTTGTGATTTAGGATCAAGATCTTAAAATAACTCAATTCACCCCCTCTTAGAATATGCCATTGATTTGAAGTGGTGTTAGAGAGATGCTCTTTCTTTTAAGATTTAAAACTTAAAGAGTAGATCCCGATGACACATTTTGGAAACAAATTCATGTTAGAGGGGTACTTTCTTTATCATCATTTATTTCATAATTTTTTTTTGTTTGACTTTTTAAGAGTTTGCATGCTTGCATTTATTCAATATATTAATTTTTGATGTAGCATTTAATTGAAATTAATTATTATTGTCTTATAGATAGTTGTATCGTAGATATGTTGTATAGTGGATGGACTCCACATGAACTTGAGCTTTCACCATTAAACTCCAAGTCTTTAAATTATTTTTTAATGCACTCAAATTCAATGATTACATGTGGGTATTTGTGTGCAAGAATAACAAAGAGTTGTGGGATACTCATTGAGTATTTTTGATACATAAAAATGATTTAAAATCTTGGAATCTAATTGTTCAATCCTAAGTTGGAGTTCATCCACTGTATGGTGTATCAACTATCATACTACTATCTACAACTTTAATTAGATGAGGAATAGTATATAAGCCTTAAAATCTCAAATATATTTCTCACCAAGAGAGTTGAATTAGTGAGCAATGTAGAAGTAGAGTTAATGCCTCATGATTAATTTGAAGTAAAATTTGAAGAGATAAGTGAATGAGTGAGGTGAGGTGCTACAATGTGGGGGAAGGAGATTAGGATTAGAGTTAGGCAAGAGCAATTAGGAATAATATATATGAATATTCAAGAATTGAGAGATGAAGTATTGAAATAGTGACATTCATGAATTGAGAAAACTCATTTTATAGTCATTTGATTTCATATTGAATCCTAGCCACCGAATAATTGATCAATAATTACAATGGAATTTACTTAGAGTAATTAGCTTAGCACTAAATAGCTTATAAGAATGAAATTAAATTACTTTTATACAACCCTAAAGTGAATTTAAGTTGTCCATCACTAAATTAATGGTTGTTAAAATATTTAATCATAACCTTTAATTTAAGAATAGAGATTTAAAAAAGGATGATAAGATGGATTTGAATTTGGATCTTTTGTGATTAGACAAATTAACCACTACACTATGGATGAGTTCATTGAAAAATTTATAAAGATCAATATTTTATAGGAAAATTTATATACATACATAACACATAATTTTTATAAATTTACATATCTAACACCTAATGTTTGATATTTACAAAAATATAATTTTCTTATGCATAAAAAGGTGCACATAAAACGTCGACCGTTCGATGACCCAGTTAGGAGAATAGATTTGTTAGATTCACTTATGTTAAAATAGGTAGAGGAAGACCGAAAAAGACTTGATTAGGATGTATTAAAAATGATCTTAGTTTATTAGAATTAAATGAGAATTTGACACTTAATAGGACACAATGGAGAAGAAGGATTCATGTAGCCGACTCCACTTATTGAGATAAAGGCTTGATGATGTTGTTGTTGTATAAAAAGGTGCATCTCACTTTTAAAAAGTAATGACAGTGCTAACATAATAATGAAGTTTTGGGTGTTATTTAAGCAAATATGAAAGTTTAGGTGTTAGTTATATAAGTATATAAGAATTGTGTGCTATGTATGTATTCATTATAACTCATCAGTTATTGAATGAGCCTAACACAGAATGGACACCCCTATTAAAGAGTTGATACAAATAGATGTCATCAAGTTGGATGGACACTCCTCTTAGAGAGTTGATTCCAATGCAATTTCTAATGGATTCTTCACTTAGCTTGTTTGTGTCATTTATTCTTAGATGTTTGATTCTCCACTTATAAGCCATATAATAGTGGCTATATTTATATGAGAAATAATATTGTATGTGATTCATTGTGTTTGCATTATAAAATCGAGGTGCATGATAATATACCGAGGAAATTGATTGGAGTTAGATATGCATTAAATCTCAGTTTTTCTGAGTGTTCTTAGAGAAGTAAGATGGAGGCTCTTAGAAGATGTTGAAGTTCTTAAAGTTTGTAGAGGTGTGTTGCTGGTCATGATGGCCAACAATGTTGTTGGATTTTATTTATTGCAAGGTACACTTTTGAGTGGTGCTGTTTTAATTTTATTATCATTTCTATGGGAGGATTGTGAATTGGGGAAGTAAAGGTTAGATTTCATGATAAGAGAGAGCACATGTATAAGACCATTACAGCTGATTAGGTGGTTCATCCTTATGTTGCACGGTTTGTCCTAGTATCATTTATATCATTGCAACGTTCATAGCAAGTAGACTACTACTTATAGACTACGAGCATTTAGTTGTAGATGCACCTGCACCTTTTGTTTTTTTGGATTCATCATGATGTGTTTGGAGGTCTCTCATAGGTGTTAAGTTCACTCATTATTTAAATTTTCTGTGGTTGTCTGGTGCTTAGCATTTTGGGACTTTGGGAGCAAAGCTTGCTCGATTTGTAGAGGAGGTTTATAAAGGTGATCCAAAAATTATTGACACATTATTTAAGAGGGGTAATTGTAGCATCTTTTCTCAATAATTTTTCCAAGATACATAATTCGAAATGGGTAGTTTTAGGATAAGTAAATATTATTATTTTTGTTTTTAGATAAATGCAGTTAAATATTTTATTACAGAAGTTGTTATTTTGGATTAAATTCAAATTAAAATTGAATTTGATTTAAATTTAAATTCGCTTTCTTAAATCTCTATAAATACATTAACATTAGAGAGTTGTGGAGGTATGATCTGTGCTTCTGGTGTTTTTTTCTTGTTCTGCCATGGATTTGTTGAGAGACCTTGTGGATAAAGAAGAGCTGGTGTGGTTTTGATGCTATTAGGAGTAAAGGAAAAATGGAGAATTTCTTTGGCCAACAATTGTGAAGAAAAATAGTGAAATTGAAAAGGGACGAGAAAAAGAGAGGTTCTTGCTGAGGTCTTTTTCCTTGAAAATAAAAGAGTCAGTTGGAGAATTAATTAGTTTTAGTCGCTTTTGCTTTGTGAGGATTGAAGAGGAGTGAGAAGTCAAAGTGAGTGAAAATTTTTTTTTGTGTAATCTAGATCTTTTGTGTTTATCATTTATGATTTCTCTAGTGTCTGGTTTGAGAGATTTAAGGCTACTTTTTTGGTGAGATTGGATGTACTTGAGTTTGGGGGTGAGCATTTTTTGTGCCTCTTTTATTTGTGCAGTATACATACTTTCTATATTGGATTAGATCCTTTCATCTCTCTTGTGAACATAGGATTGTATTGGCCAAATCATGTGTCTCTTGAAGTCTTCTTGTGATGTTTGGTCTCTTTGTTATTTCTTTATGCTTTCATTGCATTCGTACCTAATAGATTGTTCCACTTGAAAAATGAGGTTTTTCCTATCAAAGGCTGCCTGCAACTATCGCTTAATAAGGCTGAATATCTTTGCAGGCTAATCTTAAGGTGCCACTTTGTCATCTGCATGATTTTTCTTGATGCTCGCATCAAATTTAAGTCCTTGTATCAGGGTTTAAACTTAAATGGAATGAAAGACTTCATCAGTTAATAGAAAGCACTGTATCACATGTTTCTTCACCATGTCTTTCCGATTAGTAGCAGCTCACTTGCACAGTTTCTTGATGAGAGTATTCTTTCATTTATTTGGTACAAAACAACATAACACTTCAACTTCATAGCATTTCTCAATGAAACTATATGGCTAAGTTGAGAACGGATTTATGATTGGGCCTATAAAATAAGTGCTGCAATGCATTCCTGGATCAATCATTTAACCTCTGATATTACCTCTAACTAGCCATAATTTTTGGTATTTACACTTGTGTTGGACAAGTTCTTTCCTAGAATGTCCTCAGTATTGCCCGTGTGTGATACTCTAATCTGCAATTTTCTCATTTCTTATGATTAATGCAGCAGATACTAAACAGATTAATATTAGTTTCTGTCCACATCATTGATTTTTATTTATTCTGTGTTTGTTTACAGCAATGGGTTTCAAAAACTAGATAAGATCAAAGAGCCTAATAGGCAAAACAAGTAGCTGGAGAAACTCACTGGGAAAATGAGGGAATGCAAGCGGCAAGGTATTCTGCTTTCATTATGCTCCGAAGTTAGAATCTATGGCTTTCAGGATAAATGCATATGCTCGGACTCCTGGATGTCTTGCATGTCCAAAGGCAGTAATGGTGTCTATTTTCATCCAAAATGTATTGTCATAGATTGCTATAAATATCACAGCATGTCTGCAGTTACACTAGGTGTCTATTTACTTGCTGGGACTAAACTAAGGTGCCTTCTTTTTGACAGCCTAATAAAGGAATTTGATTGTCAAATTAACGAAGCAGAGACTAAAAATCCTACTGAGGTCAATAAGCAGCTCAATGACTGAAAGGAATCCATGGTTTGTCATTTGCTTGCTCATTTTCATATACATATATATATATATATATATATATATATATTTGTTTTATCTCTTGTACAGGTACTCATTTGCAATTGTATTTGTACAGATCAAGGAACTAAACTCATTTGTGGTCCTCAGGAAAACGTATGTAGAATATTGCAGCATAGTTCCTTTTTTCCATCATTTGAAGTTGCTATTTTAACTGCTAATATCTCACATATCCCTTCACTGTAAATTGATTTTGGAACTTTTGTTGTGTCTTATTTCTTAATCAATTATATCAGCTTCACGAAAATTAAAGTCTCTCCAATGAAAAAATTTCGGTGCAAAGGAATTTTTTTTAAGCTGTTTGATTTATGGATGTGTTATATGACATTCATTTTGTTTCTGAGGATGAACCATATTTGAGAAATTGCTTCTATGCTGGCAGAATTTTTCAGCATGATATAGCTGCTTTTAAAAATAATTATCTTTTGCATTCACCTAAAGCACATATGTTGCCTTCTTTTCTTATTATGTTCTGCTTCATTTAAAATAACTCAAAGCAGATTTGTCATCTTGTATTATTTTCATGATCTTCTGTTGTTAAAATTTTTAACTGATGAACGGAGAAGGATTCTTCAAAGTGGAATTTTAAATTAGCACCGCTCAACTAATGAAGTAAACTTTTTTAGAATTTTATATTGTTGATTAATAATTCATGGTGGAACCACATGTACCTTGTCTCCATGGTTGTTGGTTTGATATACTCCGTTTCAACAGAATGAAACTAATTTTTTTGTTAAATTTATTGCATGGATATGGATTGAGAAAATGTAAATTGTAAAAGATGCAAATATTTGTTGGCCCATTGAACGATTGAACTAAAAATGTTCTGCTGTGATGTTAGCATGCAATCAAGAAATTAACAGGGAGCACTGTCTAATTCTTGCCTGGATTTTGGGGCCAAATGTTTCCATAAATCTTTAATTCTGACGGTGCAGGTACATGAGCAATTTAGGCATTAAAAGAGTTGTACTATTTGATATGGGAGCTGAAAGTGACCTTGCAGCTGAGGAGAATGTTCAACTAGTATCAAGTGAGCCCATCTTGTCTGCTAGCACAATCTGTGTTAAAGTAAGCCTTTTTTTTGATAAAGGAAGTCTTTTCTTCATTCAAATCATATTGCACATGTGATGAGATTGCATGATGCAAGTGGGCCAAGCTAGGCCCGGTTAAGATCCCCATGTATTTTGTCACTAGGAAACTGAGAATGAAATATTTGAACGCCAAATGACCTCTCTTTTGTTCTCTCTAAAAATGAAGGCTTCCTAGCAGTTATTTTTGAACCATTTTCATATGATTTTCCTATTGTCAAATGAAGAACTTTTTATTCTTTAAAGAACAAGCAAGTTAGATGGAAATATGGTTAAGAAAAAAAAGCCAAGCATAAATATTATCAATAAACTAGTACAGTAATGGAATCAACCAACTTTATTTGTTTAACAAAAACGGTGTTTTCTTAATGTTCCCCTTGTTGAAAACTGTTTTTGAGTTTCATATGTTGATGCTTGAGAAAAAGAGGGCATGGGTCTTGAGTTTTCATTTGTAGTATCTGATTTTGAAGAATGGGGTGGTGCCATGGTGATATTAATTTGAAACAAGTTGTTATATTTCGGGTCTTGATTTTTCCAGCTCAAAATCTGAATTACTGATTCAAAAGAGCGGCGAACTTAAGTTAAAAGCTTTATAATAGATGTGCATGTCAAAATTTTGAAGTGCTGATCTTTGAGCTCATGCAAGAAAAATGTTGAACTGTGGGTGGTGATGGTATAGTGGTTTGGGTGGTGGACTGAAATCCTTCGATGTATTCCCCATAAAATTTTATTTCCATTGAAATTTCAGCATTTATTAGAAGCAGTTTTCATCAAATATGAGGCTTTTTTTTAGAATCTCTAATAACTCTTAGTCCTTTTGTTGTTAATTTTTTTGACTACTCTGGGATTGCTCTGGGTGATGCTTAGTGGGAGTCACACATATGGTCTTCTGTGTGCGAAAGATGGGGATGTCCTTCATGACCTTTGAACTTGTTCAATTGAACTAGGGATGGACTGGTTCAACCCCCTTTCATAAACCTGGTTCAATTATCATAGTTAGGGTTGTTTTTGATTTGATTTAAATACTTTTTTATGTGTTTTAGGATTCAATTTTATTGCTTTAGACATTTTAGAGATAGTTTTCTCCGTGTTTTCTCCTTTTTCAAATAAATCTTCAGTTCAAACAAGTGGTGAGTCTGTATCTTGCTTCAATCGAAAAGTAGCTTCCATTCGTTGAGACGTCATGGTGCTTGACTGCTATTTTGCTGCTATTGTATTGTCGTTTTTTACAACTGCTTTTGAACAATCAATTTCAAGGAGTATACAGACCCCAAGCCAGTAGCTCTTATCCCAACTGCCCTATTACTTCCCATGTTAAGATTATTGCTGTTTTAGAATGACAAGCTGTAGTGGGAGTTCCAGCCATCTATTGTCATTCTACATGCACCCGAATTGATTCTATTACAACAAATCAAACTTAAAAAAAGTCCCTCAAACTTTGGTTTCCTACTTTTCCCTTAATTGTGTTTTGTTCGTTTACACCTTGTCTTTTCAAGGATAGTGTCATTTGGTATCACAACCAAAAATAGACTTAAAATTCTCACCTTCCCCTTAAGCCCGAAACTCTAACTTAATTTATCTAACATGCTATGAAGGAGAAATATCCAACAAGGTGTCCTAGAGTTTTCTATGGAAGATATACAACAGGAAATTCTCCAATTGTGGCAGAGACTTGCTAAATTTGAAGGAAGGAAGCAAATAGAAACCTAAAATTTTCCCCTTGGTGATCAATTAGATGAAAAACAAGAAGAGAATCTCTTCCATCAGACCAACTCTAGTGAAAAAGATTTCATGTTTAATCGATTTGGCATTGCATTTTGGAGAAGAGCGCCTAAGGGAGCATGACCTTGGGGTGAAGGTTAATATCTAGGATTTTCCGAATATCTTCATTGAGTGTTTATAAACTATGGAGCTTATCTTTGAATACGAAGATATTCTAGATGACTTGAAGGTCAAATTGGTTGCCATCAAACTCAAGAGGAGCGCTTCACTATGGTGGGAGAACTTGAAGTGCATAAGGTATCGTGAAAGTAGAAGAAAGAGTACTTCTTGGTCTAAAATGAAGGAGGAGCTACAATGTAAGTACTTTCTTGCACATTACAAGCAGGATGTCTTCTTTAAGTTCCATAATTTGCGGCAAGAAGAGTTGATTATTGAGCAGTATGTAGTTAAGTTTGAGCAATTCATGCTGAAATGTGACTTGGTGGAGCCAGTGGAGAGCACAATTGCTAGATATTTAGGAAGATTGAAGCCTTCTATTTGTAAAGTGATGCAATTATAGCCGTACCCACCTAATTGATGTGCAAATATTAGTTTTGAAGTTGGAAGGCAACACAAGCATATCAAGAGTACTCAACCCTTTAGACAAAGGTCAACCCCAAGATCTAGCAGCAGGAATACACCTTCTGGAGGTGTAAAATTTGTTACATGTGAGGAGAAGCTAGCCAAGAATGCGAAGGGTGAGAAGACCGTTACATTCGGCATCTTCCTAGCAAGGAAGTGTTTCGAGTGCCATGATTATGGTGCAAGAATTGAACTGGACCAATTCACGGGCCTACATTTTTTATTTGAGGCCACCTTCAGTGGTTCTATCTCATGCGGAACTCTCGCCCATTCTCCCTCTCGCGAGCTGAATTTAAACAATCTCTTGCTCCTTGCAGCCACGCTTCGCCTCTAACCTAGGCGTGAACTCTCCTTTGCACGACATCCCTTCCGTCGAACCCTACTCCTCTCTCCTTCCCCTTCGTTGATTAAGATAAAAATTATAGCTCCAACCTCCTCTCCTTTTTAGCTGTCAGCTAAGAGCCATCCCGCCATTGACCAAATGAGAATAGCGAGTCTTCATCTTCTCTCATTCTTCCACTTTTCCTTCTCTCTTCCTTATAGTTTTCCATTCTTTGATTTTTTTATCCCTTTAGGGGTTGTTATTTTGTCTCGCTTATCTAAGTTTCTAAGAATAATTCTCTTTTTAGATTTGAATTAAATTAATTTATTGTTTGTGTTAGGATTATGATATTATGAATTTAGTGATGTTTTTAATTTGATCCATAATGATAGATTTGGTATTGAATCTCATGTTAATATCATAATTTGCATTCATTAATTATGAATTAGCTTATATCTTATAGATTTGAACATAACTTCTAATTTGATTATTTAAAGTCATAGAATTGGGTTAGATAGATTATTCCTTAGTTAATCAACATGTCATTAGGATAAGTCGTGAGTAACCTTATATTTTAAATCTTAATTTATGGCTCATTTTGTAGGATCATTGAGTTGAACTTCTTTTGGTATTGTGGGTAGAACTTAAATCAAATTATAGTTTTGTACCGCCCATTTTTAGGTAAATAACTGTTATTTATTACTGGATAAACATACCCTTCGTTTAAGAGTGTCAACCTTGTTATTTCTACTAGTATTCTTAGTTATTGTGTAGATTTGATAGTCCTACCATTGAGATTCTATTACTCATCATATAAATGCTAGTAGATTTTTATTTTTCATGTTTATAATGAATTTTATATTTAGTTATCCATGCTTTATAGTTGCATAGCTTCTGACAGATTCAGATGAGTCTTATTTTTGTAGCATTTATTGTCTCTACGTGTTATGCTTATTTCATATTCAATTTTTGTAGCTCATATTTATATGCAATTAATGTTCGTCACATTGTTAATAATTTCTTTGATAATTATTAGCATATTATTAATATAAATTTATGTCAGTATTAAAACCCTTTTGTTATGGTTAGCTGGGCCGACAGATCCTTAGAGAAATCATTAGATTTCCACAGGATTGATGCCTACTTTTTCTCGTTTGGGTTGTCGTAGAAAACGGACTCTATATGCATATTACTTGTGTATACAATATGCACAATTAGATGTTATCAAATATGGATGAGTCAATCTATTAGATAGACATAATTGGAAATATTTGATGTGATAACATTTATTCTGATATAAGAATGCATGATTTTAGATATTTCATGCACATGATCATAAGTATATAAGTAACATAAATTTGGATAAGTAATATGATATTTTTTTACCGATTCATTGCTATTTTAGAAACAATAATTTGAGGATATCAATTTTTTTATTAGTTGTTAATTGTTATCATTGAATCTTTTCATTTATTCATGCTATATGCCCTAGTTCTTTACTGTTTATATTTTAATAAATAGCGGACAAGTTGAGCCTCTATACTTAAAAGTACATCCAACCATATTTTTTTTGGCTAAAGAAGGGAAATGAGCATTGTGTTGACGAGAGGTGTTTAGTGGAGTTCCCCATCAGGGACAAGCTTTAGGAGCAGGTTTGGTGCGATATAATACCTATGGATGCTTGCCATGTTCTCTTAGGTAGGCCTTGTCTGTGAGATAGGACTATACATGATGGCTACAAGAACACATTCATTCATCAAGGATGATGAAAAGTGTATCATACTCTTATCTTGGAAGGAGTTCAAGGTGAGGGATACTTAGATCGGGAAGGATGCTGTAGTCCCCCATGCTATCTTTTTGCAGGCCATGCGAGAAGCACCCTTGGGACTAACATTAGTAGTGTTAGAAGGTAGAGAGATTAATACATCAATACTTGATTAGGTGTGCCTATGCTAGCAGAGTTTCAGGATGTTTTGACAGACATTTTTTCTAGTCAGATTATCACCAATGCGAAACATTCAACACACCATAGATCTATTGGTGCTCCTCAACTAACTTGCTTATTGCGTCTGATTAGCTAAGTATGAGCTATAGAGACAGATGAAGGATTTGATTTCTAGAGGATTGATGCATGAGAGTACCAGTCCATGTGTTATTCCAGCTCTTATTATACCCAATAAGGATGGCTCTTGGCACATGTATATTTACAATCGAGCTGTGAATAAAATTACTATCAAATATTGATTTTTGATTTTACGCTTAGATGATTTGTTAGATCACTTGCATGGTGCGACTACTTTCTCCAGGATTGATTTATGTAGCAGCTATCGTTAGATCAGGATGAGACCTGGGGATGAGTGAAAGATAGCTTTTAAGACACAAGATGGGCTATATTAGTGGACCATCATGCCTTTTGGCCTCCCAATACTTCGATCACCTTCATGTTGATGATGAAATAGGTTTTTTTCTATCATTAATAAAAAAATTTGTGGTTGTCTACTTTGATGATGTTATGATGCAAAATTATTCTATTGATGATCACTTGCAACATCTGCATCAGGTCTTTGGAGTTTTGAGGGTGGAGAAGCTTTATGCCTGCCCAAAGAAGTGCCACTTCCTAATGCTGCAAACATGCTTTTTAGGGTACATAGTTTTACTTGATGGCTTTGAGATGGACCCTTCAAAGGTGGTGGCCATTATGGCCTGGCATAGCCCATAATCATTCACTCAAGTATGCCAGTTTCATGGATTGACTTTTTTTAACGGGAGATTCATCATAAATTTTAGCTCTATATTAGCACCATTAACTGATTATTGATGAATGGAAAGTTTTCATGGTCAGAGGAAACATATGCTAGCTTTGAGATATTAAAGCAATAGGTCACTCTAGCGCTTGCTCTAGCCTTGCCTAATTCAACCAAGTGTTCGAGGTAGAGTGTGACGCCTTTGGAGCTGTACTGCATCAAGGTAGGCATCCCATTTTCTACTTCAGTGAGAAGTTGAATGATTCTAGGCAAAAGTTCTCTACCTACGGCAAGGAGTTCTATGCTATAGTGAGAACCTTTAGTTGATTGGTAGCTACGGAGTTCACTTTCTACACTGATCATGAGGGTTTGAGATTCTTGAATAGCCATAATAAGTTGAAGGGTAGACATGTATCTTGGGTGGAGTTTATATCATTTTTTCATTTTGTGCTCAAGCGCAAATCAAGAAGTTAGAATAAGGTTGATAAGATTTTTTAGGACACTTGGGCTTATTGCCAGGATAAGTCATATGAGCGTTCCACTTATCAATTGGTTACTTGTCTTTCTAGAATAAGTTGTGCATTCCTAGGAGCTCACTCAGAGAGGCCGTCTTATAGGAATGCTACAATAGTGGATGGCAAGATACTTTGTCATGAATAATTCTCTTTCCTTTGTGAAAGAGATCTTCTAGTGGCCTAGGATGCTTTGGAATGTGGAGAGACATGTTCGTCAATGCAGAGTATGCCACCTAACTAAGACCCGATATCAGAACATTGGTCTCTACATTCCGCTTCCTATTCCAGAGTCGTCTTGGGTGGATGTGAGCATGAACTTTTTGTAGGTCTTTCACAAACCCAACTTGGAAAGGATTTTGTTATAGTGGTAGTAGATTATTTCTCTAAGATGGCACATTTTGTGTCTTGCCATAAGTTAATGGATGTGTCATATGTTGTAGATTTGTATTTCAGAGAGATAATTTGTCTTCATGGTGTGTTATGGACCATCATTTTAGACAGGAATGTGAAATTTTTTAGTCGCTTTCAAAGGATTTTATGAAAAAAATTGGGTATAAAGCTCTAGTTCAGTTTGGTAGTACACCCTTCGACTGATGGACAGATGAAGATGGTGAATTACAGTTTGGAGAATCTCAAGTATTTTGTGAAAAAAAAAAATCAAGTAGTGGGATTTACTTTTTCTACGAGTAGAGTTTGCTTAGAATAGATCTACTAGTTAGTGAGATAGTTTATGGGAGAAATCCTCTCACTTCATTGGAGTTGATTCCCATACTTCTAGTCATTGAGTCTAGTGTCAATGCTGTAGTCAAAGTGAAGGGAATTTAGTTTTTGCATGAACAGGTGAAAGGAAAAATTGCTAAAACAAATTGCTAAGTATCAAAAACAGGTAAACAAGTTTTGGAAAGCCCCAGGTCTTTAAAGAAGGTGACGTAGTTTGGTTTAAATTGAAGAAGGAGAGATTCCCTTTAGGTTCATTTGGACAACTCAAGCCTATAGAAGATGATCCATTCAGTCATCAAGAAGATTAGTGACAATACTTATAAAATTGGTTTGCCAGAAGACTACAATATTTGCCACCTTTAATGTTACTAATTTGTCGTCATATTATAAAGATTTAGAGGGCCCGATAGATGAAGGTGACACCTCCCCAACCTGAGGAGAATGACGTGAATTGGGAATTGCGTATGCGATCTTCTACGTGCAGAAGATGGGGACGTCCTTTGTGACCCTTGAACCGATTCAATTAAACCAAGGATGGACTGGTTCGACCCCCTTTCATAAACCTGGTTCAATTATTTTAAATACTTCTTTATGTGTTTTAGGGTTCAGCTTTAGACATGGTAGAGAATTTTATTTTTATCGTCGTATTAGTAAATCTGAAGTTAGAGAAACTTTAAAGAAAATGAAATGTGGAAAGTAGGACGATGATATTCCAAGAAGTATGTAAATGTTTAGGAGATCAAGGAATTTCTTGGCTCACAAATCTTTTAATGTCATTTTAAAGACTAAAAGATGCCATGAGTGGAGAAAGAGTTTGTTGGTTCATATATTTAAGAATAAAGGTGATGCACAAGAGTGTGCAAATTATGAGGAATTAAGTTAATGTGTCATACATTAAAATTATGGGAGAGAGTAATTGAGCATAAAGCATGTGATACAAAAGTTTCTCACAATCGCTTGGTTTCATGCTGTAGATCTACTATGAATGCTATACATTTGTTAAGAGGTTTGATGGAGAAGTATAGAGAAAGTAAGGATGATTTACATATGATATTTATTAATTTAGAGAAAACTTATGAATTATGATAAAGTTTCAAGAGATGTTCTTTGGAGAGTTCTAGAACAGAAATGAGTTAATATTGGTTATATTCAAGTCATTAAGGATATGTATATTAGAGCTATTACTTGTCGCCAAACACAAGGAGGATTGACAAAATATTTTCCCATTTCAATTGGATTACATTAAGGATTAGCTTTAAGCCCTTATCCTTTTGCTTTAGTTATGGATGTTCTTACTAGGCATTTATAGGAAGATGTACCTTGGTGTATGCTTTTTGCTGATGACATTCTTCTTGTTGATAAGACTAGAGAGGGCCAAGAGAAACTTGAATTATGGAGGTCAACATTAGAGTCTAAAGGTTTTCATTTAAGTAGATCTAAAACTAATATATGGA
Source organism: Cymbidium sinense (assembly GCA_021442155.1). Lineage (NCBI taxonomy): Eukaryota > Viridiplantae > Streptophyta > Magnoliopsida > Asparagales > Orchidaceae > Cymbidium > Cymbidium sinense. The sequence continues at coordinate 1,732,069 of CM038215.1, read as the reverse complement.
GTGTAATTTTAGTTGTAGAAGTTTTAGTGATAGTTGTGTGACATTAGGTGAACAAGTCATTAATAAGAGTGAGCTTAGATATTTAGGCTCTATTGTTCAAAATGATGGTGAAATAGATGTAGATGTTATTAGTAGAATTCAAGTTGGATGGTTGAAGTGGAGGAATGCATGCCTGTTGTGTGATAGAAAAGTTCCACTTAAACTTAAGGAAAATTTTATAAGATGGTGGTAAGACTGCAATGACTTATGGTGCATAATGTTGGCCAATAAAAGAGAAACATAAGACTAAGTTAAGTGTTACAGAGATGAGGATGCTCGTGGATGAGTGGCTTTACTCTTAGAGATAAAATGCTAAATGAGTATGTTGGAAAAAAGTTGGAGTAACTCGGACATATAAGATTAGAGAGAGTTGCCTTAGATGGTTTGGCCACATAAAGCGTCGTCCAATGACCCAGAGAGAGATGCAGATTTGCCTCATGTTAAGAAAGGTATAGACCTAAAAGACTTGGTTAAGATGTATAAAAAATGATCTTAGTATACTTGAATTAAATGATAATTTGACACATAATAGGACACAATAGAGACGAAGGAATCATATAGCCGACCCCACTTAGTGGGATAAAGGCTTGTTGCTGTTGTTGTTGTTGTTGTTGTTGAGACATGGTAGGGACTATTTTCCCTATGTTTTCTCCTTTTGGAGGTGAATCTCCTGTTTAATTAAGTGGTGAATCTATATCTTGCTTGAATCGAGGAGTAGCATCCATTCCTTGAGTCATCACGAAGGCGGTTGACTTTGTTTTCATCTCAGGTTGATGTTTTCCCACTATTGTACTGCTATTTCTTACACGTGCCGCTGAGCACTCAACATCAAGAAGTATTCAGATCCCAAACCAGCAGCTTCTGACCCTACCACCCCTTAATACTTCCGTATTGAGATTTTTGCCGTTTGTGAAGGTAACGTGAAGCGGCAGTGGGAGTTTCGGCCCCCTGTCCTTTCCCGACCCGCCCTTCAATTGATTCTAACCCATGCAAATCTAACTGCATAAAATCTCTCCATCTTTGGTTTCCTTCTTTCTCCTTAACCATGTTTTTTTCTTTCACACCTTGTTTAATCAATAATGGTGTCACTAAGTCTTATCCTCATGCTACAAACGCCATCCAAAAATGCTTTGTGGAGATGTGAAGAGTGCTTTCAAGTTTACATAATTCTTGTCTAGGAGGGATGAACTTTTAGGTGGTATCTATTATATCACACCAGATTCTTCAATCACAAAAAAAAGAAGCCACTAATTACTTTTTTTTTTGCTTTTTATGAGCTAGCCTTTTTTAAAGATTTCTATTTTTCTTGTAATCAATTATAAATTATTTTTAATTTTTTTTTCATGATCACCTTTTGCCCCTCCTTACAACAAAGTCTTTTTACTAATGTAAGATTTGCTTGTAGAATCTCATTAAAATTTTGTAGGAATCTTCTTAATGGAATTTGGTGTATTGAGATATAATTTTGTATCCAAACTTTTATAAATGGTTTTTCATAAGTTAAAAATAAATCATCCAACTATTTGATATAATTGCTTTCACTCTAACATATAGTCTGACAGTCTGATAATTTCCTTCACATACAGTTTGGCTAACAAATCAGTTGAATATATAGGCTTGATAGGCAATAAGTGAGTGGATTTAGTCAATTATCACCTAAATGCTATCATGACCCTATATAGATTTGGAAAAATCTGATAACAAATTTTGTGGCAATCTCTTCTCACTTCCACTCAATAAGAATAGGTAATGACTGCGATAGTTCATTAGATCTTTGATATTTAGCTTTCATAATCTGATTTTCACACTTAGATACATCGTTAACATCTTTCTTCATTCCTTATATATTTTGGTACTATATGGATGAATAGTGTAGCTTGAGTGATGATATTTCTGTAAAATTTTTTGCCTCAAATTAGAATCACTTGGTATCTACAAATGCTACTTATTTTAAATCATATCTTGTTCATTAATAGTATGATCTTGTCTCTTTCCTGACTGAACTTAATTAGCTTTTAATACTCACTGCTATCTTTTTGTGCTTCTTTAATTCTATCTTCTAAGGTTGGTTTTACTATAATTAGATGTAAAATTTTAGTATCGTTGATTCTTCTTACCTCTAATTAGAGCATCCATTTTTTTAATTAGCTCGGACTCTTTGAGTAATCATCTAGCTTGCAATACCTGTAGACTTGCTACTCAAAAATCCGACTAACACACTTACTTTTGCATGACAATATTGTATATCAATCGATAATGTTTAATCAATTCACCCATCTTTATTGTCTTAATTTTAATTCTTTTTATGTAAATATATATTTAAGACTGATGATTAGTAAAAAATTCATATTTCATCTCATATAAATAGTGTCTCTAAATTTTTAATGCAATACAATAGCTGGTAGCTCTAAATCATGAGTTGTATGATTTTTTTCATAGGCTTCAACTGTGTTGATGCATTGATAATTATTTTTCTATTTTGCATTAAAACATATTATAATCCTTTCAAAGATGCATCTCGGTAAATTTGAAATCTTTCACCCCTGATGGAATATATAATGTTGGTATAGAAGTTATATGCTTTTTATATTCTCGAGAGCTATTCTCATATTCTACAGTCAATTCAAATATAATATTCTTTTATTATCTTTAACAAAACTATCTATCTGTGAAAATTCTTTAACAAATTTCTATAATAATCAACTAAATCTATAAAACTACGAACCTCTATGATATTTGTTGGTGTAGGAAATTCTAATATAACTTTTGCTTTTTAAAAATCTACTGAAATTCCTTCACTTATGATATGTCATATTTTAAAATTTTTGTTTATAATTGATTTGTCTCAATGATCTCAAAACTATTCTTAAATGTTGAACGTAATCTTCATTAGCTTTAAGATGTATCAAATATCATCAATAAAAATATTTACAAACTAATTTATATAGTCTTTGAAAATTTGACTCATCAATTTTATAAAAATAATAGGAGCATTCGTCATACCAAACAACATGACTAGAAATTCAAAGTCACCATATCTGATTCCAAAAACAGTCTTGATTATATCTGCTTTCTTAATTTTAATTTGATGATATTTGAATCTCAAATCTATTTTAGAGAATACAATAGCATTCTTTTAAATGACCAAATAATTATCCATCTTCGGCAATGGATTTTTGTTTTTTGTTGTCACCTTATTCAACTTTTTATAATCAATGCATATTTTCATATATCCATCTTTCTTCTTAACGAGAAGTACATGTTTACTTTAAGGTGAAGTACTTGGTTTAATTAATTCCTTATCCATAAATTCTTTCAATTGATATTTAATTATTGTAATTTTTTAGGATCCATTCTGTAAGATAATCTAGACAGTTAATTTTCCTGGCTATATTTTAATTACAATTCCAACTTTTCTTTCAGGAGGTAATCTAGGTAATTCTTTAGTGAGTATATTAAGAAATTCTATAACTATGATATTTTTTAATGGTTTTATATCATTGTTCACCACGTTAATCTTTGCCAAGAATATCAATTTACCACTTATCAAATACTTTTCAATTCTTAACACACTGATTATTAGGGAAGACACCACTTTTTTATCACAAGAAATGTAAAATTATTTCTCATTAGACAAATTAAATTGTGGTGAAGTGTTTAACTAACCAGTTCATTCCTAGAATTACATCAAAAGTTATTTTAAGTATCACAATTTATTCTGCTATTAATTTTCTACCATGGATATCTATGTAATGATGCCTTTTCTATTTGCATACATGTTATCTCAATATGATAGTATAACACATAATTTAAGTATAAAATATACAATCTCAATCGATAGATTAGTAGAAAATCGTTTCAAATATAAAAGTGTTGATTGAAACTAAAAGTGTATTTGTAACCATTTCTTGTTCTTTAGCCTTTTGAGGTGTGATGCAAAAACTCTTACTTCCATTGTTTGATTAATCTTGTTCTTTAAAGTATATATATATATATATATATATATATATATATATATATATATCTATATATATACACAGATATATATATATATATATATATATATATATACACACACACACACATGTGGCTTTTCATAGAATTGAGTCTTACTTGATTTATTATTACCTTCCAATTTTTTTATTGAGCTTGTTCCTGATACCTTGGTAGCTTGCTATTTCTCTTGTCTATGGGATAATCTATCTTGCGGTGTCCAACTTCTTCACATGTAGCGTTTCTCAAAACCAAAAATACAATACCTAGAATGTCTCTCTCCACACTGTTCACTATATAATTTATCAGACTACGTTTACTTCTGTTATCAAAATCTAAATTTTTTTTTTTAAAACTATCATTTTTCTCAAAATTCTTTCTTTTACTTAATTGTTCTTCCCAACATTATTTGAAAAAATTCAACTCATTTTCAATTCTTCTAGCTCTTTTTATTAGGCCTATAAACTTATTTATATCAAATGGTGCTAGGAACAGCCTCATTTGATCTCTTAAACCTCTTAAAAATCAATGATATTTCTTCTTTTGAGTGTTGACATAGTGAATAGTATATCTGGATAATGATGTGAATTTTGTTTCATACCGTATTACATTTCTTGATCCTTGAGTTAAGTTGAAAAATTTATCTTGCAATGCTAGCCTTGTTGATGATGGAATGAATCGTTCTTTGAACACTAACAAAATCATCTCAATTAATTATTAATAGAGCACTTAAAAAAAAATGTTAATAGAGGGCTCATTTCAAACTTCTCACGTTACTATGCTTACCACTATCTCTCTGCTTCTCCCTCTACAATAGAAGTGACTAATAGTATTTTTTTATTATTAGGGCAAATCATATCGTAATTTTTTTTTTCCAATTAGTCTTTAGTAATAGTTAGATCCCTTGCCCTCTTGAATGTTGGTGGCCTAAAAGCCTGACATATTCTTAAGTGCTGATCTACCTTAATATCAAACTCAAATCTCAATCCACCACTTGTAGATGACTCTCCTGAGAGATTAATTTTACAATATCATGTAGCTTATTGGGTTTGACTTTCTCATTTATTTCAGGATAACACTTATGTTATAATTATATTCAGCATGTATTTGTATTTCTGTTTTTGACCTGGATGGTTCACAACTCATTCTTTCTAGCATTTCGTCAAGTATATATATATATATATATATATGCATGAATTTAATTTTATTCCTATTTTAATTATACTTGTTATCAATTATAATTCAAAATTTTGTTATAATGTCACTTTTAATCATGCTCTATTTTGACTTCATCTTAGAGGTAGACAATTTAATTGGATACATTATGTATTTATACTCATCCTGACTTCTTCATTAGGGTCTAGTGAGAAGATAGTTACTTTGTCTAGATCGTCATAATATTTTTTCTACATTTTCATGATCATCCAGTTAGATTCATCAAAGTCGTTAATACAGAAGCATGTATGATTTAAATCATCAAAATATGATACATAGCTTCTAAAAAACTTCATAAATTTATACATCCTTAATTTACATCACAAATATTTTTTCTTTTATATTACTATCAAATTGTACATCAAACTCTAGGATTCAAAATAAATTTGGTCACTTTATTGTGGCTATGCTTGCTTTTTTTCTCTTGCCTAAAATAATTATCAACATAATATCTCGAGAGCTAGAAGCTCAGTTTGATAAATAACTTTAGCACGTGATTCAAAATATATGAATAAGAAGTGATAATATGCTTGTTGGTCTTTCGAACTAACATGAAATATTATAGGCATGATTAATATAGTGCATTAATCTTAAAAGAATAAAAGTCTTATGAACAGGGACAATCATATGTTGTAAGTATATTTATCTAGAAAAGAATACAACAACAACAACAACAACAACAAGTCTTAATCCCACTAGGTGGGGTCGGCTACATGAATCCTTCGTCTCCATTGTGTCATATTATGTGTCAAATTCTCATCTAATTCAAGTATACTAAGATCATTTTTTATACATCTTAACCAAGTCTTTTTAGGTTTACCTCTACCTTTCTTAACATAAGGCAAATCTAATGCATCTACTCTCCTAATCATCTGGACTAGACGCTTTATGTGGCCAAACCATCTAAGGCAATTCTCTAATCTTATCTACCACGAGCTACTCTAACTTTTTTCCAACATACTCATTTTGCATTCTATCTCTAAGGGTAAAGCCACTCATCCACCTAAGCATCCTCATCTCTAACACTTAACTTAGTCTTATGCTTCTTTTATTGGCCAACATTCGCACCATAAGTCATTGCGTCTTACCACCATCTTATAAAATTTTCCCTTAAGTTTAAGTGGAACTTTTCTATCACATAATAGCCGACATACATTCCTCCACTTCAACCATCCAACTTGAATCTACTAATAACATCTCCATCTATTTCACCATCATTTTGAACAATAGAGCCTAAATATCTCAATCGCCACTCTTATTAATGACTTGATCACCTAAAGTCACAACACTATCACTAAAACTTCTACAACTAAAATTACATTCCATATATTCAGTTTAGATCTACTTAAACTAAAACCTTTAGACTCTAAAGTTGACCTCCATAATTCAAGTTTCATTGGACTCCCTCTAGTCTTATCAACAAGAAGAATGTCATCAAAAAAGCATACACCAAGGTACATCTTCTTGTAAATGCCTCGTAAGAACATCCATAACTAAAGTAAAAAGATAAGGGCTTAATGTTGATCCTTGATGTAATCCAACTGAAATAGGAAAATATTTTGTCAATCCTCCTTGTGTTTGGACACAAGTAACAGCTCTAGTATATGTTTAATGCATTATGATATAAATTTTGGCTTGTTCATAATATTAAGTCGTCACCTAGTCTATTAGCCAATCATTTATTAGCCCCTCACTTTAAAGTTGGATCGTAATACATCAATTTTAAGAAGTCATGAACCCCCTTTTAGCCCCTGCTGAGGCCTATCCCATTAGCTCGTCTACCTCTTCTGCACATGCCATCATCATCTGCTATATGTATCACACAACTTTTTTTATTTATAGCACATTATCTTAGGCCTTTTTAGATGTTTAACATATATATGCATTTATTAATAATCGCCCTGCTTTAACATATGCTAAGAAAATATAATAAAAGTCTACATTGTGATGTTTTACTATACATTATATTATGAAATATTTATAATTGATATCGCACTTATGAATTATTTGGTTCATGTCTAAGAGATTGGTATCTTATCTCATCGACTCACTTATAGAATATTTCTCAAGGAGAATTTTCTTATTTTTATCTTACTAACATCTTGTTTTTTTTGTAAACAAGTTAAAAATAATGATTTGCTTAATTTATTACCAATACCTAAATTATAATTTAAAAATAAAATAGTTTACCTCAAAATAATATTTTTATTTTAAAAGAATTCCTCCTCATTCAAGTATTGGAAGTCTACTAGGTTGAAATCAAGTCAATATAAAAATGAAAGATGAAAAATTAGATTTTTATCTACAACTATTAACTCGATTTATGAAAAAAAGTAAAAAATCAAATTCTTTATCTGAATTTCTAGCTTTTCACATTTTTCCTTCTCTCTTTCTTTTCGTCTCCTCCCTCTCTTCTTTCCTCCTCTTCTTTTTCTTTTCCCCTTCTCCTTCTCTCTTTTTTTCTTCTTTGGTTTCCTTACTCGAGACTCCCATTCACATCTTTTTAATGGATAAGGATTAGGGAGATGAGATAAGACTAAGATATGAATATTCTTAAAATATTCTTAGAATATTATAGTTAATTAATAGTTATATTATATTTAAATAGGTGATGCTAAGAATTCAATATTTAGTGATTTATATAATAAATTAGATTTTAAAGATGATGAAGATATATGTATAAGTTAGCCAAGCATGAAGATAGAAGAAATAAAGATTTTAGGGCTATTTCATTGACTGAAAAATGAATGCAGTGCAAAAGGAATGCAATGTTAAATGAATGCAATGTATTTGAAATACTTTGTGATTGTTTTGATAGATGTAAATCAAATTCAAGAATTTTATTTTTGATGTTTGGTTTGAGCCCAAGTATAAGTAATATAAATTTCAAAAGTGGTCTCCAATTGTGGGGAGCGACAGTCCACAATGGTCGATAACAACGCTATGTTGGTGGTCGACGATACAATGGTAGTAGATGATGATGACAATAACTTTTCACCGACTGGTGTAAAGTACAATTGCCCAAATCAGTCGAAATCTTTTTTCACTGAATTTGAACTATAGAATAAAAAAGAAATGCATTGAAATTTTATTTTGCATTTCTTTTTCAATCAACCAAATAGGATAATTTTTTTTTTCCACTGAAAAAGGAATGAAAAGTCAACCAAACAGCCCTTTTGTTCAAGTGAAGTGTATTATGGATAAGAGCAAAAAATACTTTTCTTAGAAGTGGATATTCAATATAAGATATTTTGATAAACTTTCTAATGATGGTTGTGAGAATATATGTGACTTTAACAAACCTTAGTACTCTAAATGTAAATAGAAATTTTTATTTTTATTGACATATTAATAAAATCAAAGTTGGAGAGGCTTTAAAAAAAATGAAACGTGAAAAAATAGTAGTACTTGATGATATTCTAAGAGAAGTGTGAAAATGTTTAGGAGTTTGGTTTACTAATCTTTTAATATTATTTTAAAAACTAAAAAGATGTAAGATGGGTGGAGAAATAATTTGTTGGTTCTTATTTTTAAGAATAAAGGTTATGCACATGAGTATGCAAATTATAGAAGAATTAAGTTGATGTGCCATACATTAAAATTGTGGGAGAGAGTAATTGAGTATATATTACGACATGATATAAAAGCTTCTCAAAACTAGTTTGATTTCATCTCGGGCTGATCTACTATGGATGCTATACATTTGTCGAGAGGTTTGATGAAGCAGTATAGAGAGAGTAAGGAGGATCTTCAACAAGAGATGTGCTTTGGAGAGTTCTAGAAAAAACAAGAATTAATGTTGCTTATATTCAAGCCATTAATGATATGTATGCTATAGTTGTTACTTGTGTTCAAACACAAGGATGATTGACCAAATATTTTTCTATTTCAGTTGGATTACATCAATGATCCGCTTTATGCTCATATTTTTTTTTTTGCTTTAGTTATAGATGTTCTTACAAGACATTTATAGGAGATTTAGATGATATTCTTCTTATTGATAAGACTAGAGAAAGTTCAAGAGAAACTTGAATTATGGAAGTCAACCTTAGAGTCTAAAGACTTTCATTTGAGGGGATATAAAATCGAATAAATGGAGTGTGCTCTTAGTCGTAGAAGATCTAGCGGTGGGGTTGTGATAATGGGTGATCAAGCCATTAAAAAGAATGAATGTTTTAGATTTCTAGGGTATATTGTTCAAATTGATGGTGAAATAGATGGGGATGTTATTAGTAAAGTTCAAGTTGAATGGTTGAAGTGGAGGAATGCATTGGGTCTGTTGTGTGATAGAAAAGTATCGTTTAGACTTAAGGTAAAATTTTATATGATTGTGGTGAGACTTGTAATACTTTACGGCGTAGAATGTTGGCCAATAAAAAAGAAGCATAAAATTAAGTGTTGTTGAGATGAGGATGCTCAGGTGGATGAGTGTCTTGACACATATAGACGAAATATGAAATAAATATATATGAGAAAAAGTTGGAGTAGCTATAGTGATAGATAAAATTTGAGAGAGATGGTTTGGTCACATAAAACGTCGGCCATCTGATAACCTAGTTAGGAGAGGTGTAAGACCTTTTCTTAGGAAGTATAAAAATGATCTTATTTTATTAAATTTAAATGAGAATTTGATACTTAATATGACACAATGGAGAAGAAGGATTCATGCAGCCGACCTCACGTAGTGAGATAAAACTTGTTGTTATATATATACTTCTAAATATTAAAATGATTGAAATGAAATGTATAGCAGAATTTTATGAAAATATGTTATAGTCATTTTCTAGTTATGTGAAAAGTTGGTATAAATTTTAGGAGAACTTGTATTCTTTTTTTTTTTTTTTTCTGAAATTTTGGGTATTATTGAATACAAAATATCTGTACAGTGAACGAATGGAAATTTCTGGTTCAAAGAGGATGGGCATATGCTCATATATAGCTTATTTATAGAAACATCAAGCTATGCCTCTTATTAAACTTGTTGTTTGCTGACCTTTCTAAGTGTTAAGGCATGTGAGATTAAGGGTATATTTGGGGCAGCTGTAGTTTTTTGAAAAGCTGATTATAAAGCTGTTGTGGAGAAAATAACTTTTTAAAAAAGTTGCTGCGTGTCTTACAAATAGTTTTCATTTTGAAATATTCAAAAATCAACTTTCTGACAACCATCACACTCTAACAGTTTTGGTTCTCAAAACAACTTTTTCATGACAAAACTTTCTAAAAAATAGCCAAAAAATTGGTAGCCAAACGAAGGTGCTTTGCTTTCTGGCTATTTTCTGAAAAGCAAACCAACCAAAAAGCTGTCTCAAATACACCCTAACAAAGGCTTGATTTTTTTATTTGAAAATGAATTTAACAAAGTATTGATTTATTTGAACTATTTTTTATCTTTCTTTGATCCACTCCCTAACAAAGCTATTAAGATGTGGTTTCGATTGAGATCAAGTGATCTGTATAATTTTTTATTCACCCATGAGTCTTTATCGCCCTTCTACTAGGGTTTAGCAAAATTTAAGAGTGACTCATAATGGATTCATGTGGATGAGTGGATTCTTAGTTTATGATATTTAATAATTTCCTATTTGAGGAGTGGTAGTCGACACGAAGAGCTCTCTTGTGAAAGAGCGATTGTTATAGTTTGTGAGAGGTTTGTTTGGGACAACTACGGTAGTGTGAAAAAGTAGTGGGGAGTTGCTGCAGAAGAAATTGCTATCTAAGAAGCTACGGTAGGTACTACAAATTTTTATTTATTTTCAGAAAGTCAAATCATAGCTTTCTGAGTGTCACTACACTTGGTCAAGTCATGTTAGAAAATACAATTTCCTGCTGTAGATTCTTCAAAACGCAGTCTCACCGTAGTTTACCAAACGCTTGCAGCGATGTGTCTCAAATCGCACCGCAGATGGAATGCCGCCCCATATGCACTCTAATATCATATTGAATAGCTGAAAAACATGTAGAAATATCAGGACATCGGCCTTGGCCTCTAGAATCTAAGCTTTTGAGTTGAAAGTAGTTTTGATTAATTGTGACCCCTTTTTAAGTTCACTCTCCAACATTAATTATACATTGGTGCCAGTTTTCACACAATTACAGCCTGTGATAAGCACGACAGGTTTTTTGTTTACAAGAACCCCCAATTCACATCTCGCAGCTATCAAAGGGCTTCTATTCCATTACGCACTTCTCGCACAACTTCAAATCTTCAAAGATATATCGGTTAACAATTGATTTAAATTACAAAGTGATCCGTCGTTCATTTTATCCCCTGAATTTACTTTTATAACAAAACATAGTATTCAGCTATTCTTGGCCTAATCTGCAATACATTTTCTTTGTCACAGATTGTAAATCCCCACAATAGGAGCAGCAGAGATGTTCCTGGGCTGGCTCCGCCTGCTCAAACGTCAAGGAAACTACTGCAGGCAAATGCTTTTGAAGGCCATCTTTAATTTCTCAAAGCTTCATCTGCCGCTCTTGGAGCATGCAGAGATTCTTTTAATTATTCATGTATGAGTTTGTATGTTTCTGTGAATTATCAAATGTAGCCTCATCTTCTTCAATTATGTGATTCTAATTGCAGACAATTCATGGCTGTTGGTTTCTTCTTCATATGTATATACTCTAAGGAACAAGCAATGCAGATATTTGAGGTTTTGATTTGTGAGTTATGAGCTGATTTACTTCTTGCTTGTGAATGGATTCTGTGATGATTTTTGTTTGTGTTAAGCACTTCATTAATTGATTTAATATATGAGGAGACTCATCATTACTTGATCTTTTGGAAAAAAAAGAAGTAAAAAGCAGTTTTATTGGATTTAATTGATCTTAATGTGATTCTTCTCTTCTAGAATGAGGCATTCAATGGAGATGGGAATCTTCCATCAAGATAATGAATCTGACTGTATATGCAAAAAAATAAAAAAGAAGAAGAAGAAATTCTCTTACTCTTCTTCTATGTTACTCTAGAGATTCTTGAGCCACTTTAAAAACTTAAACTTTCAATGAAAGAAAATTATTATGGAATCTCTAATCTATCATAGAAGCTTCATGGCCCCTTCATTTGGTTTTTAATGTGATATAATACAAATGTCTTCCTGAGGTCTTTTTATTTGAGGATGGGTAGAAGCTTCATTTTGTTTTTCAGTTCAGACTGTAGAACTAATTTATTTGCATTTGATAATAGGAGAAAGTGGAACAATCATTCTTTTTAGTTGGAAAAGGATCAACCAAACCCACTTGCTTTTACAGTGATAAAAAACAACTTTCATTTTAAAGTAGATGAAATTGGTAATATATATTAAAATTTTGCAGTTTGACTGTTGAAAAATATGAAAAAAAAAGAGGATAGAAGACAAATATATCATTAACACTACAATATTTAAATTAAAGGGTTTCTCAAGAAGTTGTGAAAATCAATTTACAAATACATTGAAAAACGTAAATGAAGAAGAATTTTACCATTTTGCAAAGTAACTTGTTTGTTGTAACAAAGGTGTAAAATGCATACATTTTATTAGGGTTGAGAAAGATGTTCCATAATGCCAAATATAAGAGAATCAACATAATGTAGAGACCAAGATTTATGTGATTTTGCATCAATTAAGTTTTTTTATTCTTTTAAAAAAATTGATTGAAGTAAAATCACATAAATCTTGTTTCTATAGAGAAAAAAGAGATTCTAATCCACTAATTAAGATTCCACAGTTGCAGTGCATAAAATCAGTGAACTCATTAGCCTTTTTCTAATTCTCAAATACACTCATACAAAAAAAAAAAAAAAAAAAAAAAAATCACATCAAGATATTAACTCGTATATAACTTCTTTTCTCATACATCATTTGAATCTTTCAATCTTATAAGAATCCAAGATTTGAGAGGAAAGTGAGGGACCTAAAAATCTATATTGCTTTCCTTGAACCCTTATCAAACATCACAATATTCCACACACACAAAAAAAAAAAAAAAAAAAAAAAAGAATTTGAGTTATAAATTCATGATTAGATGATTTTTGACATTGGGTGTTGATCATAATACAATTTTTGATTAGTCAAGTGAGATCCTTCTAAAGACAACAAATATGAAGCTAATGGTAGGGAATATACTTTAATTTGACTCTTTAATAATTCTCCCCTTAATTCAATGATGTGGCAAATTTGGATTTGTTTTGTATCTCCTTATCTCCAAGTTAACCAGTCTAATATCCCAATGTCATGTAGAGCATTTATAAGAGACTAGGGTCACTAAGATTTATTACATTTGGTGACACTACCAGGAGACACTCCTATTTATTAATAATATGCCTACATTTAAATTTGCTTAACATCAAAGAAGACTATGATTTAAAGACTAAATCTTATGGGCTAGTCTACACTTTGAAATTAGTCATCCACAAGACATTGAACAAATCATCATAATCAACTACGATAACTATTTTATATGAAAAATATAAGCTATAATTATTGAATTACCAAAGAATAAAAATAAGTAAAATTGGCTTAAGAGGTGACATGTAGAGATAATGAAGTCTTAGAGAGGGTGGAAATAATCTTAATTAGAATTTTATAGGTTCATTATCTCAAGTTATCAAGCTAGAAGCCTTTTGATAAATAAGATAGTAACCCAAGAAAACTAATGAGAAATTCTATTAGTATCAATGAATTACTTCATTCAGAATTAGTCATATGATCTTAAACCAGAAAAAGAAAATTAAAAAATCCAAGAAAAATGATTTTTATGTAATAGATCGAAAAGATGCAAAGCTTATAATTCTTAATGATTTAAAGAGTTACCTAAAGAAGAAGAGAACGAGATATTCCAATTATATGTAATGTGTGCTACTTAATTGAACTTATAATTCCATTTAGGTTAGAACTATCACTACTTAGTATGTTGAGACCTTTAGGTGTATTAAAAATCTATGCCTATTTAAAAGAATGTATCATAAGAATCATGATGTATAATGCAAGCTATCTTATCTTTAAGTAAGGAAAACTTCTATATGCATGTATATATGGCAATATTATGAATGTGCACGAGGGTTTGAGAGCTTTGATTATTGGTTAGCTCTCTTATATATCTTATCTAAAATATACAAATAAAATAATTGTTAATTGAAAATACATCAAGAGAGTTACAATTTTAAGAAATGGATTTTTTAAATTAATTTTAAGTTGGTTATTAATTTATTAAAATTAGTAAAAGAGATTTTAGTTTAAGAGTCAATCACAAGTCATTTGTGTCTCAAAAGCAATTCATCTCTACACATACATGCTTAAAGCTTCTAATTTTATATAAGAACTAAATTAAGCAATAATATATTAGCATTAGATTCCCCTTGCTTCTCACTTGGTTCATGCTGAGTACACTTGTTAGCTTGGTGTTGGAGTACATGCTAATGAGTACTCCTGGTCATGGTTGATCTCAAGTTATCTTAGATTTGGATCTATATTTGATCAAAAATATTTGTTTGTACTTTATTATATGCACAACACTTTTTTAGACCAAAAAGTATAATAAAAATAAAGGTGCTAAATAAAGTCATCAAAGCTCAACAATAAGCATGAGAGGAAATTAATTAGTGGAACACATCATAGATTATTTAGACTTTGAAAGAGATTTAAAAATAAAATTTTGAAGATAATCATTAAAAATTTAGAAAAGTTTTGGCCTCATATGTGCCTTAGAATAGTCAAGTTAATTAATAACCTTTTAAAAATTATTAACATGACAATCTAAGTTGTTTGTATTTAAGAACATTAATATGACATCTTGTTATAATAGATTAAATTTTATTATCAGATGAAATTTTATTTAATTAGAGGAATTAATCTCTAATAAATATGTCAACAACAATAAACAACAACAAACAACAACATCAAGCCTTTATCCCACTAAGTGGGGTCGACTACATGAATCCTTCGTCTCCATTGTGTCCTATTATATGTCAAATTCTCATTTAATTCAAGTATACTAAGGTCATTTTTTATACATCTTATGCAAGTCTTTTTAGGTCTACCTCTACCTTTCTTAACATAAGGCAAATCTAATGCATCTACTCTCCTAACCGGGTCATCAGACGGTTGACGCTTTATGTGGCCAAACCATCTAAGGCGACTCCCTCTAATCTTATTTGTCACAGGAGCTACTCCAACTTCTTCCTGAACATACACATTTTGCATTTTATCTATAAGAGTAAAGCCACTCATCCACCTGAGCATCCTCATCTCCATAACACTTAACTTAGTCTTATGCTTCTCTTTATTGGCCAACATTCTAAGTAAGTCATTGCGGTCTTACCACCATCTTATAAAATTTTTTCTTAAGTTTAAATGGAACTTTTCTATCACACAATAGGCCAGATGCATTCCTCCACTTCAACCATCCAACTTGAATTCTACTAATAACATATCCATCTATTTCACCATCATCTTGAACAATAGAGCCTAAATATCTGATCCGCTCACTCTTATTAATGACTTGTTCACCTAATGTCACAACACTACCACTAGAACTTCTACAACTAAAATTACACTCCATATATTCAGTTTTAGGTCTACTTAAATGAAAACCTTTAGACTCTAATGTTGACCTCCATAATTTAAGTTTCTCTTAGACTCTCTCTCTAGACTTATCAACAAGAAGAATGTCATCAGCAAAAAGCATACACCAAGGTACATCTTTTGATAAATTCCTAGTAAGAACATCCATAACTAAAGCAAAAAGATAAGGGCTTAAAGCTGATCCTTGATGTAATCTAATTGAAATAGGAAAATATTTTGTCAATCCTCCTTGTGTTTGGACACAAGTAAAGCTCTAGTATACATATCCTTAATGACCTGAATATAACCAATATTAGCTCCTTTCTATTCTAGAACTCTCCAAAGAACATCTCTTGAAACTTATCATAAGTTTTCTCTACATCAATAAATATCATATGTAGATCCTCCTTACTGTCTCTATACTTCTCCATCAAACCTCTTAACAAATGAATAGCATCCATAGTAGATCTACCTAGCATGAAAGCAAATTGATTGTGAGAAACTTTTGTATCACATCGTAATCTATGCTCAGTTACTCTCTCCCATTGTTGCATGCTAGAAAATCAGTTGCGGTAGAATAAAAGTTTACGCCTTAGCTTTGTTGAGGAATCTAGCACACACACAAATATTTGAAAAATTAATAAGAAAACTCCAGAATTTTTATATGAAAAAACCTTGAAAAGAGGGAAAAAACCACGGGGCCAGCCAAGTAAAAATCTTCCACTATGTATCTATTTTAGAGTACACAATTTTCCCGATAATGGGATTACAGAATTGTATATGAGAAGGGCTGACAATGAGAATCCAAGAATCATGCGACAATAACTATATAACCATGGTTAGTTGCAGTTGTTGATGATGGTGAAAGAGGGTCGGGCCGACCACGGACTTCGCAGGTGATGACCGGTGGAGATGGTCGGCGCAATGACAATGGTAGTCGACGGGTGACCGCACGGTCTGATGGCGATGACCGAGATAGTGGTTGATGATAATGATGATTGATGGTGGAGGTGGCCGATGATGACTGGTGGTGGTTGGAAGCAACCGCGACGTGGTCGATGCACGACCAGCACGTATGGGGATGACCGGTGATGATGGTTGACGGATGACCGCGCGCGGATCTGATGATGGTGGTGATGACCATCGGCTGACGGATCGACAAGGTGAAAGCCCCGGCGACGGCAATGATGGTGTGGTGGCTGCGATGACGATGGTAGGGTGGTCGACGATCGAAAGTGGCACGATTATGCTTGGAGGATTTTCAAGCTTTAGAGCCTCTTCTCTTTAGCTTCTCATGTGAAGAATGAGAGACTATTTATGACAGAGAAGACATTTCCTTAAATACATGCAAACCACTCCATCGATAGCTTCCCTGATCATCTCGATGTCGTATTTGAATTCTCAAATGAGGTCACAATCAAGAGATCTTGGGCTTGATAAATCTGGCTCATCAAGACGCTTGATTTGATCATAAACACTCCATATTTAGGAACTATTTAGGGATTTAACTGATATCCCAAAGTTTCCAATGATATTTTAAGTGCTTGATCTTGATTAGTTTCAACTTAGGATCAGCTTGCTTTTGACATCAACATTCGTGCTTTGACTAGTAGTATTTTTAATGCAATATCAGTTGCCCCCTATTTTTGGATGACATTATCTCAATCATCCAAAAATATATATGCTAAATAATTGAAAGTAGCAAATTCTTCAACGAAATTTATGGGTTCATTAACCATATAGTTTGAGAGAACAAATCTTCATGGGGGCACAAGATTATGATCACGAAAGCGGGTGCAGGGCTGCAGATGTGTGCGGGTATATGCGGGTGCAAGGTTTTAGGGTTGCAAACTCATTCGGATGCTTACGGGCGCTTGCAAGCACCCATGGCGGGTGTAAGAGTGGAGGCAAGGGCGAGCTACCACCGTCATGCACGCTGGTGTCTCAGACGATTGCATCATCCGTAATGAAATGCGCGCCGATGAGCATTTTTTTATTTTTTTCCATTTTCTCCCATTATTTTTCAATTTTTTCTATTTTTTTTGATTTATTACCTTTTTGACCCTATAGGGGGTCTATAAAAACCCCCCTAGGGTCAAGTGAGGAGACACAATTCCTATATGCTCTAGTGGTCCTCTGCATTGGATGAAAAATCATATAGCAAAAGTTCAAGGGCTAGGGTAAAATTTTTCTTTCTTTCTTTTTGTCATCGATGTTCTGACCTTCTTCTTAAGAGAAGGTCATTCACTTTACTGATCAAGGCCCGTAGCTCATACGACGAGGCTTCAATTTTTCCTCGAAGGAGGCATCAACTGTCCTCGTCATACCGATCGAGTTTGGAGGTGATCAAGGCCCGTAGTTCATATGGCGAGGCTCCAGTTTTCTCTCAAAAGAGGCATCATCTATCCTCATTAGACCGACCAGGTTCGGAGGCGATCAAGGCCCGTAGTTCATACGGCGAGGCTCCAGTTTTCTATCGAAAGAGGCGTCAACTGTCCTCATTGGACCGACCGGGTTCGGAGGTGATCAAGGCCCGTAGTTCATACGGCGAGGCTTCAGTTTTCCCTCGAAAGAGGCGCCAACTGTCCTCGTCAGACCGACCAGGTTTGGAGGCGATCAAGGCCTATAGTTCATACATCGAGGCTCCGATTTTCCCTTGAAAGAGGTGTCAACTGTCCTTGTCAGATTGATCAGATTTAGAGGCGATCAAGGCTCATAGTTTCTACTTCTTCTTGTAGGAAATTGGATTTCTTGAAACTTCAATAGATGGTTCAACAGTTGATAACTACCAAGATGGCGGGGAAGCGTTAATTAGGAACCATCCTTTGAACGACTCAAAAAGTCTAGTAGGTAATTTCAGAGTATCATTAGAGAGGAATAACTTTTTTTTTCTTAATATCATATGTATGCGTATACTTTTCGTCACATTGCAGGCAAAAAATTTTATCCAAAGTTGTCTGTGAGCGACAAAGTCAGGAAAGGATATGCCTAAGTATTGGGGTGAGTGAGTTGCTTCACAAAATTCTAATATTTTATCTTTTCCTCTCTCTTTTTATTTATTTATTATGTATTTTCACAGGATGATGGCCGAAAGAAAACCCATAGTGTGACAGCTACAGCCGATATATCATTTACTATCACATTAGATAGTTTAAGGGTGCTCTACAGGAAATTTCACTTATCTAATGAGTTGGTGGCTATTGCCAAAAAATTTGATCGAACCTGTTCACCTCTACCAGGATATTTTATTATTTCTGAGATGATTCTTCATGTGGGACTGCGATTCCCTATGGCTCCTAAATTGATTGAGATCTTTAAAATATGCAGTGTAGCTTTATCACAATTTTCATTTCGAGCTTTAGTGATCGTCGTTGGTTTGACTGTCTTCTTTAGAGAGCATGGTGTTACTTTGAACATCAAATATTTATGCCAAATGTGTAAATTCACATGTGATGCTCAGGGTCATATTTTTTATCGGGCAATAAATAATTGAATAGAATTTTCAGTAGATGATTCATCTAAAAATTGGTGTAATGGATTCTTTTTTGTGAAAAATGAGTGAGGCCTCCTTGAGAGATGGAGAAGATTGAATGACCTTCTAGATCCATTACTGATTGAAGAGAATGAAAATTTTTTGACTCTTAATATTCCTAATATAGGAATCTTACAGTATGAGTTACGCCACATTGGCAAATATATAATTGAAGATAGAATGTTCAAGGTTGGCCTTTCCATCAAGGCAGGGAGATCTCATGCTCTTTCACTGAAGAGATCAAGTAAAGGTGATGAAAGGTCTTCTCATATTCACAGGATTCTTTCAAGAAGTCTGTTACGAAATCACGGTGATAGCAATATTTTTTCTTTAAAGAAAAAGAAGACATGTGCCAAAGTGACTATGATAAATATCTGCGGAGAAAATGTTCGCCCTCAGTTGGCCTCTAAGAGTTTAGCTATATCAACTCATAATATGGGAATTGGTTTCTCGAAGCTGCATATTTCTGAAGAGGTGTTAAAGCACGTATGCACTGGACGTCAACGAGAAGATGAATTATGCGTTGTTTTCTCCTCCTTCTTTTCTCCCTTTCCTTTTTTTCTTTGTGTAATATTTATGATGATTTTTTTATTGTAGGTAGCTAAAATATTAGGGCTGATGGCTCATTTGAGTGTCACTCTAGATAAGTGGAATACTGAATTTGTGAAGGTAAAATATCTGCAAGGCGAGTATGAGCAAAAGATGAGTGTTAAGGCCAAAGAAGTGGCGACTCTAGAGGATCAGCTAATCGGGTGTAGAACTGAGCTAGCGAACATGTCAAATCCTCTTTCTCTCTAGCGTTAGGAGGTGGAGTGCACTCGTGATGAGCTAATTGAGGTGAGGGTAGAGACTCACCTGAAAGATAAAAGACTCAAGGCACTTACAGCGGAGAAGAAAGCTCTCGAACTGGAGAAGAAAGCATTACAGGATCATCTTTCTGAGAAGGAGCTTGTAATGTTAGAAGAAGAAGCAAATGAAATCTCCTTGAAGGCAGTGGAAGACTTTAAGAACTCCCTGGCTTATCGAGATACTATCGAGGACCATGTCTAGGAAGCTTGTAATCATATTTTTGATGTTGAAGTGAAGGACTTGGAGCACCAATATTTAAAGGAAGGCTTCATCCGAGGATTCCTAAAAGGAATCCGCTTAGTACATCACAAAATCGAAGCTAGTATTGAGAATTTGTCTCCCGCCTGGTCAAGACCCTCACCATTCGTGGAGATGAAGGGGTCGAGGGTGAGTTTAAGGGAGCATATCCCAGTGGTGAAGATGATGTTGATATCATGTAGTATCACTTGAGGATGCATTATTTTCCTTTATCTATGTATTGCTATTTATTATTATTATTTTGTATCCAAAATTTTGATTCTTTCTTAAAAATTTTTTGGGTGATATGCTCTTATTTTATTTTTACCTATCCGAGGTGATTGGTCAGAATATTATTCGATGACACTAACCTGTATGGATGAGGCTGTGGGAAGTCCACCAATGACCTTTTGGCCTATCCTAGGTATTAGTCAAAATATTATTTGATGTCTTACCTGTATGAAAGAGGCCGTGTGATGTCCATAAAGGACCTTTTGACCTATCCTAGGTATTAGCCAAAGTATTACTTGACTTCTTACCTGTATGGAAGAGGCCACGAAATATCCACCAAGGACTTTTCGACCTATCCTAGGCATTAGTCAAAGTGTTACTTGACTTCTTGCCTATATGGAAGAGGTCCGATCAAGTCCCATTGGGATTGATCATGCCCCGACTGAGATACAATGTGAGTTGCATATTTCTCAAGTGGGAGGATTAAATGAAGGAGATTGTTTATATGCAACAAGCTCAAAAGAAAAAGCTATAAACTCATTACTCTGATAAGGTCAGTGATACAATCATAAGATGATTTTAATACATATATGAGTTCAAAGAGGAAATGATAAACGAGACAAAATAAAAGTTGCAATAATTATGCAGTAAGAATTACTGATAATATTTCTAGAGATTCTTTGTGTTCCAAGTTTGAGATAAAGTTTTTCCCTCTGGATCCTTAAGCTTGAATGTTCCTGGCATGACCATAGCTATAACCACATAAGGGCCATCCCAAAGAGGTGAGAGTTTATTGCATTGAGGGCCTTTATCTGCAGCTTCGAGACTTCGCAGGACTGAGTCATCGACAGATATGGGATGAGATTTTACTCTTTTGTTTAAGTGATGAGCTACCCTTTGGTGGTAGGAAGTAGTCCGAAGTAGGGCCATGTCACGAGTTTCGGGGAGTAGGTCTAGGTACTGTCAGAGTTTTTCTTCATTACTATCATGATCGAATGATTGAACTCTTGGACTTGGAATCCTGATATCTACTAGTATAATAGCTTCTGTGTCGAAACATAAGTTATATTGTGTCTCACCAGTTGGAGTTCACGATGTAGTGTGGTAACCGCAAAGAACATTAGAGAGCTCATCAACCCATTGCCCCCAGCCTTCTCAAGATGTGTTTTTAACCCTTTGAGTATAGTCCTGTTGGTAGCTTCAGTGTGACCATTAGTTTGAGGATGTCCTACAGCCGTATGCAGCAGCTGAATGTGAAGATCTTTATAAAAGGATGTAAAGACTTTTCATGTAAATTGGGTTCCATTGTCGATGATGATCTTTACAGGAAGACCGAATTGACATACTATATTTTTTCAAATAAATTATTTAGCATTTGCCTCTATGATTTTAGTGAAATTTTGAAGACCTATTGATAGCACGGCTTAAGACGAGCTTCAGATGTGAGAGATGAAGCTGCACATGCGTGAGAGGTTATAGGCCAATATAACCCTTGCCTTATAATTTTAAGGGCTAGCACCCTTCCTCCTAGGTGTTCTCCACATATTCCCGAGTGAACCTCTCTTAATGCGTAATCAGCCTCTGATGGTGAGAGATATTTAAGGTATGGCCCAAAAAAAGCTCATTTGTATAGTTCACCTCCGATAATAATAAAGTTTGAAGCTTCCCTTTGGAGATGAGTTGCAACAGTTGGGTCTTCAGGAAGGGTCCCTTCTTGTAGAAAAGATAGGATGGGGTCCATCCATAAAGGTTCCTTTATCTCATTAATTGTTTGTATTACTCATGACCCTTGGATACTAGAAAAATATATTTCTTCAACATGCCTTCTCTTAAATAGATCTCTAGCAATAGATGTAGCAAGCTTAGTGAGAGCGTCAGCTCGAGTATTCTTCTCTTGCAGTATGTGAATGTTTTGATGCATCTTGAAATGGGCAAGAAGTGACTTTACCAAGCTGAGGTATTGCGCCAGCTGAGGATTATGAGTATTAAAGTTTCCCTCAACCTAGGAGGAAACAAATTGAGAGTCAGTGTGGATCACTAAGTCTTGAGCTTCACAATTGATGGCGAGTCTCAACCCTACGATGAGAGGCTCATATTCAACCATATTATTAGTTGCAGAGAATTTTAGGCGAAGTCCATATTCTAAGGTATCCTATTGGGGAGAATAAGTAAGATTCCTACTCCGGCACCAGTATTTCCTGAAGCTCCATCAACATAGAGGGTTCATTGAGGAGACGAAAAGAGTGTAGTAGATATCTCATTTGGAGTCAATATTCCACCATAAAGTCTCAGGTACTTGAGACTTTATATCCTGTGAGGTAGAAATGAATATCAAACTTCCCCCCTGCACCATTTAATTAACCTCCCAGTTGCCTTTAGTTTCTGTAGAATGACCCTTAATGGTAAATGAGTGTAAAAATTGATAGTGTAAGCCTGGAAGTATGGACGTAATTTTTGCACTGAGAAAACTAAAGCCAGAGCCATCTTATCTTCCAGTGGATAACGACTTTCTATATCAGAGGAAATTTTATTGACATAGTAAATTGGTCATTGTATCCCATTTTTTCCTCGCACTAAAACTGAGCTTATCGTGTGGGAAGAGACTACGAGATATAAGTATACCATCTCTCCTTGAATAGGCTTGGATAGTAAGGGTGGAGATGCTCAATACTCCCTTAGTTGCTCAAAAGCAGACTGATATTCATTAGTCCATTAAAAATTATTATTTTTAGCTCCCTTTAGTATTTTAAAGAATGACAAGTATTTATCCCTAGAGCGGGCTAGGAAGCGGGATAAGGAAGCAATTCATCCATTCAAATGTTGAACTTCTTTGATATTCTTCGGAGGAGTCATATCTCTGAGGGCTTTGATTTTCTTGGGATTGGCCTCTATCTCACGGTGGGTTACCATAAACTCAAGAAATTTTCCTGACGTAACCCCAAAAGCACACTTGGTCAGGTTAAGTCCCATGTTATAAAGTCAAAGAAGGTTAAATCATATTTCTAAGTCTGAAATATGTTGTGATTCTTTCAAGCTTTTTACTAACATGTCATCCACATATACCTCCATTGTGCGGCATAAGATGTCTTTAAAACCTTATTCATAAGGCGTTGATAGGTAGCACCGGTATTTTTTAACCTGAATGACATAACTTGGTAATAATATAAATCTTTATATATTTGAAATGTTGTGGCTTCTTCATCCATTGGGTCCATTTTTATTTGGTTGTAACCATAGTAAGCATCCAAAAAATTGAGCATTTGATGTCCAGACATAGCATCGACCAATTGATCAATTTGAGAGAGAGGAAAACTATCTTTTGGGCTAGCTTTATTAAGATCAGTGTAATCAATAACATTCTCCATATTCCATTTATTTTCTTAACCATGACAACATTTGCTAGCCATATAGGGTAATGTACTTCTCGTATGAACCCCGCTTCTAAGAGCATGTTAACTTCTTGTTCGATAGCCTAGAGGCGATCAGGTGCAAAAATCCACTTCTTTTGGATGATCAATTTGAATGTTGGATCAATCTTGAGGGAGTGCATGATCACATTGGGGTCGACCCCCCAGCATATCTGTCAGACTCCAAGCGAAGATTTCTTAATTTTTTCACAAGAAGTCTATGTATTTTGCCCTTTGTTGGTCTGAGAGCAGAGATCCAACTTGTACTATTCATAGAGGTTGGTCATTTGACAATGAAATAGGGAGCAAGTCTTCTATAGGCGAAGCTTTCTGGGGTACTTCTTCATCTCAAAAATTAAAATTTTGATGTCATCAAGGTTGAGCTTGTCTTGAAACATGATTGTTATCGCTGATTTTCACATACCACTTTAATCCCAATAGGGGTTGGAAATTTCATCTTAAGATGAGATACTGAAGTGAGAACACTAAAAATTGATTGGAGGGGCCTTCCAAAGATAGCGTTATATGCCAAATTTGACTTGACCACCATGAATTGAATTGCATGAGTCTCTTGTTGAGGGAATTCTTTGAGGATAATAGGAAGGGTGATTTTCCCCTCTACTCGCACAGGGCGATTATTAAACCCGTATAATGGTCCTGCAGAGGGTTCGAGCTTTTCCCTAACCAATCCCATGCTAAGAAATGTGGAGTAAAATAAGATATCAACAGAACTCCCATTATCAATCAAAATTCTCTTAACATTATAGCACGAGTCACCAATCCCTGCGTTGATGACAAGTGGATCTTGATGAGGAACATGAACTCCTTCTAAGTCTGAGTCATTAAAAGTGATGGAATGATCAATACGAGATTTCTTTAACTCTGGTTCTTCAGAGGTGGTAATGAGAACTTGATTAAATAGTAGTGGTCCTCCTATGATTGTTTCAATTTTCCTGATTATTTGATGACTATTTTGTTATTTCTATGATGATTATCTTGGTTTCCCCCAGTTGGAGTTATGTTTGCTTGAGTCGATTAATTCTTCACAAATTAACGTAGATATCCTTGTTGAATGAGCCTCTCGATTTCTTCTTTGAGTTGTTTGCATGCCTCAGTAGTTTGTCCATGACTTCGATGGAAGTGATAATATTTCTCTTGATTTCCTAAATTTGGTTTCAGTGGATGTGGCCAGTTGATGGTTTCTTCATCTTGAATGGCCATCAGAATGTTAACACGAGATGTGTTCAGTGGTGTGTATTCTTTTTCTGGTTGTGGTTCACTTCGTTGATGTGAGGGCTATGGAGGGAGATCACGACTGCCTTATTACTCATTTTGATGGGATTTTCGGTCTGCATTCCTTGGGGCGCTCTTACATTTTCCTGTAGATTATTTAAACTAATTATGATGGGAATTAATAGCCTTATCAACATAAATTTTTGCTTCTACACGATGAACCAAGTTGGCATATGAGCAGACCATATCTCACATCAGTGATGAGTAAAAAGGCTCAAGACAGAGCCCTCCAAGGAAAACTTCTCTTAATAGTTCAGGGTCTACTCCAGGTATTTGGCAAGCTTCTAATGAGAACCTCTGGAAGTATTCCTTAAGTGATTCACCCTCATTTTGATGAATGCCTGAGAGATTAGAGGAATCTTTAATGATCCTCCAGTTTGCAATGAATTATTCTACAAAAATCTTGGTGAGTTCATCAAAGGTATGGATTGATCCCATTAGAAGGGAGTAGAACCCAGTGCGAGCTTGCCCCTTGAGGGTAACAGGAAAGACCTGACAAAGCAGTGTGTCAGAAGCTCGTTGGATATACATGATGGTTATATAATGGTTGATGTGTTCATATGGGTCAGTTGCCCCATCATAAAAGTTGATGCTCGGAAGCTTGAGCCTTATGTGAATGAGATGTTGAAGAACAGCTTCAGTTAGAGGTGAAGACTCGTGATAGCCACGATGAGAGGGAAGATGATTTCCATCTTTATAATAAAATTCTTCTCGGACCAAGCATTATAATTTCGCACATATAACGTGACGAGTGGAGTCAACATGATGAGAATGTGCCAAGCTACCAGCAATAATTGATGGATTAGCAGTCAGTTGAGCTGCAAGTGATGGATGAGCAGAACTAGCAGTGTCAAGGAGGTCAGCATCATGGTCTGGAAGCAGAGGAACTTCAGTCTGATGGTAAGAAGGCCCCGTATTAACATTTTGACCTCCCCTGGCTAACGATCGATCTTGGGGAAGATGTGTTTGCCACGGTAGTGGCTATCGTGTTCCTTATAAAATTCAGATTATCTCATTTTAAGACTCTTCCATTCGGCACACACGATCTTTTAGAGAGATTCCTATTGCACCTTCACCGACAGGGTCATGCCTATCAGGGGGAAGTGAGGCAGAAGCTTGGCATCCTTGGTTCGAGGATTGATTTTGAGAGTGACGGGAGTTGGAGCGAGAGGCTCCATTGTTACGAGTATTATGCCTATTGGCCATAATGCGGGTTTTCATAGAAATTATGATTGAGAGGTTCTCTTCCTACAGATGGCGCCAAACTGTTGCGTGCTAGAAAACTAGTTGTGGTAGAATAAAAGTTTACCCCTTAGCTTTGTTGCGAAATTCAGCACACACATAGATGTTTAAAGAATTAATAAAAAAACTCCAGAATTTTTATGTGGAAAAATCTCAAAAAGAGGGAAAAAATTATGGGGCCTAGCCCAGTAAAAGTCTTCCACTATGTATCTATTTCAGAGTACAAAGTTTTTTTGTATATGAGAAGGGCTGATAATGAGAATTCCAGAATCAGGAAACAATAGCTATATAACCATGGTTAGTTGTAAATTGTTAGTAATGATGGTGAATGGGTGATCACGGATGGTCTGGTGATGACCTACGGAGATGGCCGGCAATAGGCGCGCGACCGCATGGTTGATGACAATGATGATTGATGGTGAATACGAGCGGGCGCGGGTCGAGCGGGCAACCTGATGGTGGTCGATAACCAGAATCGCGAGTGACGGGATGACCGATGATGATGGTCGACCATGATCGGCGGGCGATCGCCGATGGTGGTCGGCGGTGATGACTGGCGAAAGCGGTTGATGGAGATGACCGGCGACGGTGGCCAGCGGTAATGACCTGCGATGGTGGTTGACGGTAATGCCCAACAATGGTGGCCAGCGTCGGTGGTTGGCGGTGATGACCGGCGACGATGGTTGGCGGCCAACGGAGGTGGTCGGCGACCATGGAGTGGTGGCACGATTATGCTTAGAGGATTTTCAAGCTTTAGAGCTCTCTCTTTTCTTTAGCTTGACTCACCTCATGTGAAGAATGAGGGACTATTTATAGATTAGAGAGAAGGCATTTCCGTAAATACATGCAAAATCCAAACCACTCCATCAGATGGATGATTCCCTTGATCATCTAATATATTTTGTGTATTTGAATGCTCAAATGAGGTCACAATCAAGAGATCTTGGGCTTGTTAAATCCGGCTCGTCAAGATGTTCGATTTGATCATAAATACTCCGTATTTAAGAACTATTTAGGGATTTAACTGATATCTCAAAGTTTTCAATGATATTTTAAGTGCTTGATCTTGACTAGTTTCAACTTAGGATCAACTTGCTTTTGACATCAAGATTCATGCTTCAACTAGTAGTATTTTTAGTGCCATATCACCCAGAATTTTAATGTATGACACATTAACTTAATTCCTCTATAATTTGCACACTCTTGTGCATCACCTTTATTCTTAAATATAGGAACTGACAAAATCTTCCTCCACTCATCTGACATCATTTTAGTCTTTAAAATAATATTAAAAAGATTAGTAAGCCAAGAAATTCCTTGATCTCATAAACATTTCCATGCTTTTATTGAAATATCATCAGGTCATACTATTTTTCCACATTTCATTTTCTTTAGAGCTTTTCTAACTTCAAATTTATTAATACAACGATTAAAACAAAATTCTCTATTTTTGTTTAGAGTATAACAGTACCTTTGTCGGTCCCAAGTCCGGATATGAAAAGTGGAAGGTTGCGATAGGTAGTTGACAGCCAGCATAAAACTTGTCGAAATAATCATGACACGAATCCTCTAATAAATATGTCAAGTTCTAAAATTAAAGGAAACACACTCAATGCATACATAACATATTTATGAAAAAGTTAATTTCTATTAAGTCTACCTACACACTTTAGATAAGTTTTCTTTGAATTTAACTAGCCTACTTGATTATTTCATTGTTTAGTTCAATCATGTTCTTTTAAGCATGTTTTGCATTTGCCTCAATCATACTCTTTTGACTTAGAATCCTTTTAGACTAGTCATACTCTTTTAACTTATATAATTTCTAGTATATTCATGCCCATTTAATTGAATTATTTACCTCTCTAATCAAGTTTTTTTGGCTAAAAATTTTTCTAAATTGGATGCACTCTTTTGGCTAAATATATCTTCATTATAGTCATGCTTTTTTAAACGTACTACCTAGCTACTATATTAGTTGAATTTAGTTGTTCCATATTCATCTAAGTTCTATCTTGACTTGGTCATGCCTTTTTTTTTTACTAAGTCATTCCATTGTTTGGCCACAGACCATGACTAGTCACCTCCTCGTTCTAAGTATACACATATACCCATATATTTTTTCTTTCTAAATAGATTATTTTTATTTGTACTAGTCATACACTCTATGAGATTGGAAATCTCTTAATTATCGAATTATTTTATCTCTCATGTATTTAAATCCTATTTAAATAAAGTTTTGACATAGATACATGAGGGCTTTGGCCATCTCTTTTGCGTATTATTGTATTTATATATACATGAGGTCAATCAACATAGATTTAGCAAGAGATCAAATCATGATCAAAATTACTTTTTGAACTTTCAAATTTCTCCAACTAAGTAGAGATTCATTTCCAAAAATTAAGGGCATTTTTAGAGATTAATTAATGTTTTCATAATTATTGCCCCTAAAATATTCTAAAACATATCAAATAGTTTTAGAGAAATTATCAAAATATTTGGAGGCAAGAACTGTGTGATATTTGAATTTCAATAGCTCAAATTAAGCCTCAATTATTTAATTAAATTAAACTATTATATATTTTTTATTATTTAAAGGAGAATTTTCAATATAAAAAATTCATGATAATAGATTTACAAACCCATTATTTATAAAATTTTGGTCATAAGCTCATGCATATGAGATGAACATCTGCAAATATTTTTAATTTCTTAAAATTATTGAATATTATTATTAGTTATGGCTAAAAATATAATAATTATGAAAATACTAATTAAATTGAGAAAAAAATTAAATAATTTGGGGAGTACTTGCATATACTCAAGATGATATTTAGACTAGAAGATTCATGTCCGAGAATTCCCTAATAACTAGTAAACTATTCATTCTTTTGAATATATCATTAGAGTAAGTTGTCCCTATAATTATTAGTTTGGTGAACTAGGCTCAAAGTTCTTATATAGAGGCTTAATAATCCATTATAAGCACATGATGATCCCTATAAGAAATATCTTTATCATTAAAACCCCCAAATTAGACCCTAGAGGTGTAGTGGTTCAGATATTCACTCAAATTGAAGATGCAAATTAAGAGATTGATTATTTCACTTTACATCACTTGTGAGCAGCAAGTGACCAAGAAAATTAGTAGTTTATACTATGTTTTGATCCATCAAAGAGGTGAAAAATACTCATTATTAAACCTAAAGATGTTATCTTTTGTAAGTAATTAGAGATTTTAAAATTAAGTTACATTTGTTAAAACTAAAAGCGATGCTTATCAGAATATTGAAGTCAACTTGCTTTCTTGGTTTCACTCATAATAGTATAACAAACTAAAAAGGACTCCTATCTAGAAAATACATGAAAGAGCCCGATCATTATTTTTTCTGATAAGTAGACCTTTTTGGTGAGCATAGAGAATTTACCTATACTTAGTCTAAAAATTAGATATGTAGCCTCATTACTTATTCCTTAGAATGTCCACTCAAGCTTGACCTTTGGAATTTTATTGAGTAGAAAATGAACCTAAAGGTGTCAATGTGGTTTTATAGATAAGTGGATCTTAATCAAATTACAATGGCTCTATTGTCGACAGAGGACCCTTCGATCTAAAGTTTATGTTCAAACTCTGGGTTTCACACTTTTTTGCATTAAAGGAGTGAAAAGAAGTTTTTACCTAAATCTTATTAATCTTGATCTATCATAAGGTTAAAGATGAGCTTCTAGTCTAACACATAGATCTATTTCTCTAATTGGGTTGTGATACCAAATTTAGAGTAAAAAAATTGGCTACTTTATCACCTAAGCATGGATTATAAGCTAGAGGATTAGATTTTGTATTTGAGTAAGTAGCTACCTTTCTACAAAAGCAGTCCACAAAGGGATGATTTAAACTCAGAGAATATTAATTGATTTCAAAATTAACAAGAGGGCCTGTTTAGTAAGAAGACCAAATTAGATGGACACTTAAATTTTATTTAAATGTAGAATAACTCTGTATATAAAAGATGACTATATTTTCATACTTATATGCTATCAAGATTAAAATTTTCTTTTATATAAGCATGTAAGTAGATCACTAAGAAAAACCAAGTTGCCTCTTAATCTCATGCTTGAGTGCCTTCACAAGGTCAATGTCCAAGGATGAATTATTCTTGATCTTATATTTAAGAACATGATTCTTGATCATATATCTAAGAACATGCATAAGATCAAATGACATATGTAAAGATTTAAAATTAATTAGTTGGTTCTTATCTTATGCTCAAACACGTGTATATGATTAAGGAAAAAAGATTACCAAAGGCATAGAAGAATTGAACAATCTCTTAACTCCTTATATAAGTATATACATGAAATTAAAAGATAGATTTAAAATTTATATTAATTAAATAATTATTATTTTTATAGTAACAAGTAATAGATCTTAATTACCATGAGAGATAGTAATGATGAGAATAGCTTTCTAGTCTTGTGTCAAAGAGTGCACACAAAACTTTTTAAGAAAATAACTTTACCACGAAAATGAGAATTTTTAAAGACATTATCTCAAGAGCAAGTTAATAAGGTTACACACCATAAATAAAAACTTTAATTAAACTTGATTGAAATTTAAACTAATAGTTTTTGGTAACCTAGACAAATTATAAGATTAAATTGAAAACTCAACATGAATGATTAAGAATTAAAAATTAATTTCCATCATCAAAGTGATCAAGAAAATCCATTCTTAAAATTGGCACTATATCTGCAAGAAATATTGATCATCAAGGTGAAATTTTATCTTATTAGAAATGACAAAATTAGTTTTTAAAAGATTTTTTTGAGAAAGAAAATTTGTATTATAGTAAAATATTACTTATCAAGATAATAAATAGAATTGGCTTCTCAATGTTTTTTAAATAAACAATTTGTACTAAATCAAAAGACCTTCAGTAAAAGAGGTAATAAAATTAGCTTCTTAAGGAGCTCCTAACAAGAAAATCTATTAAGAAGTTTCAAATTTTATGACTAGATTGATTAAGTTTATATCTAGTCTTTATTTGAGATGATAAAGTTAACTTTTTAAATACTTCTCATAGAGAAGATTATTAAAGTGTCTCAAACATTCTGAGAGTGATAATTAATAAAATGTTATCTTCACTAAGAATAAGAAGCATTGGCTCAAAAAAAGTATAGTAAAAAGTAAATATATATCAAAAGAACCTTGTCAACAATAGACAAAATTAGCTTCTCAAAAATATCACAAAAGGAAATCAATTGAAAAATTTAAAAATTTATAATTGAATGAACCAAATAATTTTAAGAAAAGCTACCCATTGGAAGAACAAATAGATACAATTTCAAGATATTTTAAAAGATAAAAATCATTTAATGAGTCTTATACTAATGTCCATATAAAAAGGTTATTCATTATCATTTCAAATAATAGATATTTTTATTTGGAATTGAGAAGATAAGATTCTCTATATATCTCCTAAAAAAGATGTATTAAATGGTTTAAGGTTTATGAATGGATATGATAAATGCTTCTATAGTTGTATTGAAGGTATGTTACTTTGGCTAAAGAATTTTAGGATAACCTCTTGAAAAATCTATTGAAAAATTTAGATTTATTCTAAAGAAAGATCCATCATGAGAACAAGCATAGTTTTCTTCTTTCAAATTTATCAAAACTTTTCGGCAGAATTAGGCTCTGAGGATGAAATTGCGTATATAAAGAAACTGAAATAGAAGTCAGTGAAAAGGCATCGGTTCACCTCACTCTCCTCAATGTCCTTCCAAAATACTAGAATGAGGATTTATAGAGAATTCTTAAAAATTATAATCAGATAAAGTGAGTTTACAATTGGTCTTATGAAGATAAGGCTATTCACTAAAGAATAGCAAGATGTTGCTCAGAAATACATTTAAAAAAGTTCATATTTCTATAAATTTTGCTAGAAGAAAAGGTGAAATTTTGAGTTCTTAAAATATTTTAAAATAAATAAATTAAAATCTTATAGTGCTCAATAATAATTAATTAAATTTAAATATATTAAAGGAAATTGAAATATTTATTAGATTTAGTGCAAAAGATATATCACATGGTAAATTATTTATTTATTATAAGGCCAAAATATTCTCACCTTATTTGTAAATATTTAGGTATGTACTCAATATTATATTGATCATTTAATCAAATTATTTCACACACACACACACATATATATATATATATATATATCCATTAATAAAAAAATCTCATTAATATATAGAGTATATAACATAAGTATGTTCTTATAGCCTTATTAAAAATTTTGATATCATATCATGTGTCCATAGCTATGTATTTAGAAAATATTCATTAAATATAAATTGTATGGGTGTGTACTCAATATTTTATTGAATATTTAATCAAAATATTGAAGTAAATAGCTATAATGAATATAAATTTTTCATAAATATAGAGTAAAAAGATGTGTACATATCATTTTATTGGAAATTTGATGATCATATTATAAGTATATAGCTAAATTCTCATAAAATACATATTTTATAAAAATATATTAGTGTACTCATTATTTTACTATATATTTGATTAAAATTATGTAAATACATAATTATAAACTTAATAAATGAAATAATACGGAGAATATAAGTGTCTAATATTAATGTTATTTATAATTTTGATATTATATCACAAGTTAATGACTATGTACTCAAAAAATTTCTTGATTGTAAAGTGTACTAATCTATAATCAATATTTTACTAAAAAATTGATAAAAAATTTAAAATACATAACACTATATATAAGAAAAAAAATCTTATAAATTTAGAGTAAATTGTTGTACTTTTGATATAGTGAGAATTTTAATATTATGTCACAAGTATATAGCTATTTACTCATTAAAAATATCTTATTTATAAGATATATTAGTGTACATTTATTATTTTATTATATTTGATCAAAATAGCTGAAATACATAGCTGTAAATTAAAGAAAAACCCCTCATTAATATATGACATGTAAACCTTTAACCAACTTGTTTTTTTTTGTAAGACATTTGAGCTAATTTAATCGCAAACTCACACACACAACTCATGTGCAAGACTTGAACCCAAGACCTCTTGTTTATATATCATTAGTGTAATGCTCTCAACTTATTATAATTAATTTTATAAATTTTTAAAAGTTCACCAAAATATAAAAAATATCATATAATCTAAAATATATGGTGTAAACACAATATGATTATATCAATATTTATAGAATAATTAGAACAATAATATACCGTGAGACACTATAGCACCCAAGAATGGGTAATATTAAAATTTTCAAAACTTAAATTTTAATTTTAAATAGAAAATTAGATTTTGATTTTATAATGATAAGATATAATTCTAAATGCAGAAAAATAAAAATACAATAAAGTAAATAGAGAGGCAAATTTTTTTACGTGGTTAGCCAAACCCCAAACCGCCGCCCACTTTAGCCACCCGGCTAGATTCCACTAAATGAAAATGGTTACTAAGTACTCCCTATAATGGGCTAACCCCTACAACAATATGTACTCCCTACAAGCAAGTACAATCTCAAAATAAATTTTACAACACAAAAAAATACAAAATAATAAATTTTGATAAAGTAAATCTCACAAATATACAATCAAATTCAAAAGTGATCTCACAACTTATAAATGATCACTTTATAACTTAAAAAATTTGGCAAGGCAAAATGCTCACTTAATAAAAATAAATATCTTAAAGTGATCTTACTAGGATGTTTATGTTATTATAATTTGTAGAATAATACAAAATGATTTCAAAATAAATTCACAATATTCTTTTTAAAATAAATTTCAGCAAGGAGTAATTTATTTTAACCAAAAGATTCTTTCAATTAATGCTAATGATCACAAATAAAAAAAAATAAGTATTGGCTAAAGCTTTCAATTAAAAGAGAGATCTAGCAAATATGAAAATAATTTCAGCACAATAATTTATTTTAAAATGCTTAAAATATACTTCTAAAATAGATCTAAGAATAAATGATCTTTCAAAATAAGACCAAAGAAGAAATATTTCAAGAACCAAAAGAAATTTGTAGGAAGCTAAAAATTTCAGCAAGTTGAAATAGATCCTACAATTATCACAAGAGTTTTTCACAAAAAAAATGATTGAGAAACTTTGATGTGAAAACCAATGTTCAAAGACTAATCCACCAAAAGTATAAATTAGAAAGAAGAAATGGATGGTGAAAATAGCATGAACAACTAAGAAGTATTAAGATCAAGAATTAAAAGGCTTGCTTGCTTGAAGATGTTGAAGCTTCCAAACCAAGGATTTGATCTTGAATATTTGGAGAACACTTGGAAGGAACATTTAAGAGATTTTTCTTAGATTTGCTGGAGAGATTTTGAATTTTGAATGAGGGACGCTTTCATGAAGAGAATGAGGGCTATTTATAGGCAAGAAGGTCATTTAAAAAATTATTTCAAAGAAATATATTATACAAACCTCATGCTATCATGTGATAATTTAATATTCAATAAAAATATAATTTATGTTAAATAAATATTAAATTTAGCAGCAAAAATTCAGCTATTCACATGGGAAAGTCAAAAGTAATTAAATGTAGCTCTTAATATATTCAAAGCATGCATGCATCCATTATTAAAATTAGGTAATGTTTAAAAATTATAATAAATTCAATTTTAATGCAAAGTGGGTCATGTAACCACTTATTTTAAAGGAAAAAATCCAAGGAACTGATGGAGATAAAATCGATATGAATTTTTGATTAAACAATGACTTTGGCTAAAATACAAAATTTTATATATTTTGTTAATTTTGACATGTGACATTTAAAAATTATGATATAAT
Source organism: Cymbidium sinense (assembly GCA_021442155.1). NCBI lineage: Eukaryota > Viridiplantae > Streptophyta > Magnoliopsida > Asparagales > Orchidaceae > Cymbidium > Cymbidium sinense. Next base: position 1,696,618 of record CM038215.1, on the reverse strand, counting down.
TTATATATAATCATAAATATGTTATCATATATAACCAGCAAATTAAATTAAAATACCTAATTATATTAAGTAAATAAAATAATTATACTTAATAGTTATGATCATTTATTACTTTGACAATTTTATTGCTATGTAAAAAAACATATAATTGAATGTTTAATATAAAAATTTATATGTGGTATAGCAAATTGATTCATGCCAAAGAACTCATATGAATAGTCATATAACCTAAAATCATCGACCACATTATCCCTTTCATTCTTTTATTCTTGCAATTTCTTCTAACAATTCAGATGTATTGGATATGTAATTAGCAATTGATATATCTAAAACACATAAAAATATTCATTAGAACATCAAGCATTTGTTTGTTATCATCAAAATTAATCAAATTGAACATGAGGCTAAAGCCAACAATCTCCCCTTTTGATGATGACAAACTAATGTTGGTATTGATTTTGATGAAGGTGCAAATTGACCTTTCATCATAGTTTTTGAAAGAAATTCTATTAAAAGAAATTTATGCATATGAGATGAATAATGTTGCTCCCCCTAAATATTAAAAAAATTGGGTAATATTAAAATTTTCAAAACTTAAATTTTAATTTTTAAATAGAAAATTAGATTTTGATTTTATAATGATAAGATATAATTCTAAATGCAGAAAAATAAAAATACAATAAAGTAAATAGAGACAAGAGGCACACGATTTTACGTGGTTTAAACCCAAACCCTAGCCCACGCCACCACCGCTAGGAATCCACTAAATGAAAAATGGTTTACAAAAGTACTCTCCTATAATACAACCCCTACAACAATATGTTCCTACAAAGGGGCAAGTACAACCCCAAAATAAATTTTACAACACAAAAAAATACAAAATAATAAATTTTGATAAAGTAAATCTCTCACAAATATACCAAGCAATCAAATTCAAAAAGTGATCTCACAACTTATAAATGATCACTTTACAACTTAAAAAATTTGGCAAGGCAAAATGCTCACTTAATAAAAATAAATATCTTAAAGTGATCTTACTAGATGTTTATGTTATTATAATTTGTAGAATAATACAAAATGATTTCAAAATAAATTCACAATATTATTTTTTTTATAATAAAATAAATTTCAGCAAGGAGTAATTTATTTTAACCAAAAGATTCTTTCAATTAATGCTAATGATCACAAAATAAAAAAATAAGTATTGGCTAGTAAGCTTTCAATTAAAAAGAGAGATCTAGCAAATATGAAAATAATTTCAGCACAATAATTTATTTTAAAATGCTTAAAATATACTTCTAAAATAGATCTAAGAATAAATGATCTTTCAAAATAAGACCAAAGAAGAAATATTTCAAGAAACCAAAAGAAATTTGTAGAAAGCTAAAAATTTCAAGTTGAAATAGATCCTACAAATTATCACAAGAGTTTTTCACAAAAAAAATGATTGAGAAACTTTGATGTGAAAACCAATGTTCAAAGACTAATCAAAAAAGTATAAATTAGAAAGAAGAAATGGATGGTGAAAATAGCATGAACAACTAAGAAGTATTAAGATCAAGAAAACAACTCAAGTAATTTAAAAGGCTTGCTTGTTGAAGATGTTGAAGCTTCCAAACCAAGGATTTGATCTTGCAATATTTGGAGAACACTTGGAAGGAACATTTAAGAGATTTTTCTTAGATTTGCTGGAGAGATTTTGAATTTTGAATGAGGGATGCTTTCATGAAGAGAATGAGGGCTATTTATAGGCAAGAAGGTCATTTAAAAATTATTTCAAAGAAATATATTATACAAACCTCATGCTATCATGATAATTTAATATTCAATAAAAATATAATTTATGTTAAATAAATATTAAATTTAGCAGCAAAATTGCTATTCACATGGGAAAGTCAAAAGTAATCAAATGTAGCTCTTAATATATTCAAAGCATGTAGCATGCATCCATTATTAAAATTAGGTAATGTTTAAAAAATTATCATAAATTCAATTTTAATGCAAAGTGGGTCATGTAACCCCTTATTTTAAAGGAAAAAAAAATCCAAGGAATCCGATGGAGATAAAATCAGATATGAATTTTTGATTAAACAATGACTTTGGCTAAAATACAAAATTTTATATATTTTTGTTAATTTTGACATGTGACATTTAAAATTATGATATAATTTATATATAATCATAAATATGTTAGTTATCATATAACCAGCAAGTTAAATTAAAATACTAATTATATTAAGTAAATAAAATAATTATACTTAATAGTTATGATCATTTATTACTTTGACAATTTTATTGCTATGTAGAAAAAAAACATATAATTGAATGTTAATTAAATAAAGATTTATATAAATTAACCTCATTAAAATAGTATGTGTTGTGAGCAAATTGATTCATGCCAAAGAACTCATGAATAGTCATATAACCTAAAATCATGAGCTTCACATTATCCCTTTCATTCTTTTTTAATTCTCTTCAACAATTTGTGAGATGTATTGGATATGTAATTAGCAATTGATATATCTAAAACACATAAAAATATTCATTAGAACATCCAAGCATTTGTTTGTTATCATCAAAATTAATCAAATTGAACATGAGGCTAAGCCAACAATCTCCCCTTTTGATGATGACAAACTAATGTTGGTATTGATTTTGATGAAGGTGCAAATTGACCTTTCATCATAGTTTTTGAAAGAAATTCTATTAAAAGAAATTTATGCATAGAGATGAATAATGTTGCTCCCCTAAATGTATGCATTAAATATACTTAATATTAACCAACATTTTACTCTTCTCCCCTTTTGACAACATCAAAAGTGAGAACAAACTACATACAATTTTAAATATTAGGATCTAACATTCCAAGCATCTTAAAGTACAAAACGTTCTTTCCGTAAGGGTTTTGTAAAAATATCTTAATAAAATTAATATTAACATCACCTTTCAAAACATGATCCCTAATAAAATGATGTCTAATTTCTATATGCTTGGTTTATGAGTCTTTGGATAGGATTTTAGTCAAACTAATAGCACTAGTATTGTCACACCGAACTAGAATGTGATCTTGCTTAATACCAAAATCTTCTAATTGTTGCTTTAACCAAAGGACTGAGCAACAACTCACTATGTACTCAGAGTGGATAAAGCTACATAATTTTGTTTCCTAGATGACCAAGACAAAAGTGATGATCCTAAAAAATGACATGTGCCAGATGTACTTTTTCTATCTACTTTGCATCTCAAAATCACATCGTAATAAGCAACCAAATCACATGATAAAGAATTTTTAGGATACCATAAACCTAACCTAGTAGTGCCTATCAAATACCGAAAGATACTCTTGACTGCTATTAAATGAGATTCTTTCGGGTTGGCCTGAAAATGAGCACATAAATAAACAGCAAACATAATATCAGGCCTACTAGCAGCAAGGTATAAAAGTGAACCTATCATACTCCTTTATAGTTTTTGATCAACAGATTTTCTTAATTCATCTAAATCCAATTTTGTAGATGGGCTCATAGGAGTTTTACTAGATTTAAATCTTTTCATGTCAAACCTCTCAAGTAATTCATTTGTATACTTAGTTTGACAAATGAATGTGCCATTTTCTTGTTGCTTCACTTGAGACCTAAGAAAAAATTAAGTTCTCCCATCATACTCATTTCAAACTCTTTAGACATCAAAGATGAGAACTCATGGCATAAAGATTCATTTGTACTTCCAAATAATATATCATCTACATACACTTGTACCACAATCAAATCATCATCTATGCTCTTAAGGAATAAGGTGGTATCTACTCTACCCTTTCTAAATCCATGATCTATCAAAAAGTTACTTAACCTATCATACCAAGCACGAGGAGCCTGTTTTAAACCATATAAGGCTTTCTTTAATTTATACACATGATTTGGACAATCAAGGCTCTCAAATCCAGGTGGTTGCTCTACAAATACATTTTGGTTGATAAATCCATTCAAAAATGCACTTTTGACATCCATTTGAAAAAGTTTAAAATTTCTAAAACAAGCATAAGCAAGGAGTAACCTGATAGCTTCTAGTCTTGCTACGGGTGCAAATGATTCCTCAAAATCTATACCTTCAACTTGTGTGTACCCTTGTGTAACTAACCTAGCTTTATTTCTAACAATACAACCTGAATCATCTAGCTTATTCCTAAAGATCCATTTTGTTCCAATGACATTTTGATCTTGGGTTCTTGGGACTAATTCCCAAACATCATTTCTTACAAATTGATTCAACTCCTCTTCCATAGCAATAATCCAAAATTATCATTTAATGCTTCTTCTAAATTTTTAGATTCAACCTCGATAAAATGTTGAATGATCTACAACTTCTCTACTATGTCTTCTAGTCATAACTCCTTTTGAAGGATCTCCTATAAGTAGTTCCTTTGGATGATTTTTATTATATTTCCATTCTTTAGGTAATGAATCATCCATATTATCTTCTAAAGATATTTTCTTAAAATTATCAATCTCTTCATCAATCACTTCATTTCTAATAGGATCTTAAATTTTCATCAAAAAATAACATGTATTGATTCTTCTACAATCATTTTTTTTTATTGAAAACTCTATAAGCTCTACTAGAAAGAGAGTATCCTAAGAAAATACCATCATCTGATTTGCAATCAAACTTACCTAAATGATCTTTTCCATTATTCAAAATAAAGCATTTACATCCAAATACATGAAAGTGTTCAATCTTAGGCTTCTTTCCAAAAAAACAATTCATAGGGTGTCTTCTTTAAAATTGGTCAAAAATAGATCCTATTCATCACATAACATGCAAGAGATATCGCTTAAAAAATATTTTGGCAATTTATACTCATCAAGCATAGATCTACTTAATTCAATTAATATTCTATTTTTCTCTCTACTACTCCATTTTGTTGGGGAGTTCTAGTGCAAAAAATTATGTCTAATCCCATGTTCATCATAATAATCCTCAAATAATTTATTTTCGCCACCATGATGCTTTGAACCCTATTAATCAAAAGGCCTTGTTCTCTTTGAATATATTTAGAAAACTTTTAAACTCACCAAAACATCATCCTTGTAAGTTACAAATAAAGTCCAAGTATATCTAGAGAAATCATCAACAATCACAAAACCATAATTTTTCCACCTAAGCTGGTGTTAATTGGACCAAATAAATCCATGTGCAATAATTCTAGAGGTCTAGAAGTAGAAACAATATTTTACTTTTAAACGAGCTTCTAGAATGTTTACCATGAATACATGCATCACAAACATAGTTTGAATGAAAATTTAATTTAGGCAAAACCAACTACTAAATCAAGTTTAGCAATTTTATTAAGTGTGTGCATGTTAATATGACATAGTCTCCTATGCCATAACCATATATCATCATGAGTGCTTTTAAAACAAAGTAAGTTTAAATTTACATCATGAAAGCTATCTAAATCAATGACATAAATATTTTTGTATCTTTTCCCTACTAGCAAAACATTTTCATTATTTTTTATAATGCAATATGATGCATGGAATACTACATTCAAACCTTTATCACATAATTGACTAATAGAAATTAAATTATGTTTTAATCCTTCTAATAGAAAAACTTTATCTAAAGTGATAGAATTCTTACAAATAGAACCAATGCCAATGGTTTTTCCCTTCGCATTATCTCCATATGTAACAAATCCTCCATCACTTGATTCTAAAGTTGTGAATTTATCTTTATCTCCGTCATATGTCTTGAACATCCAGTCCAAGTACCACATGCCTTCTTTGATTTTGCTTTGAAGGCATTCCTACAAAATAAACTCACATGTTAACTTTTGGAACCCAAACATGTTTGGGTCCACATTCTAAATTTGAAGTAAGATATTTAGCATGCATGGTTTGTGTAGTGCTTGTACCTTTTGGTACCCATACATAAGATGATTGCTTAGTATTTTATATTTTACGTGCATATCAATCAAATGAAATATGCCCTTTTTTATTGCAATAGTTGCACCAAACATTAGTGTTTGCATATGATTTAGAATGATAATTATAAGGTATATGAGTGGGATGTGTATGATGCAAATAATTTTTATTAAATGTTTTTCTTGATGTAGTATTATAATGAACTTGTGATTTTAAACATAATTCTAATCTTTCTTTTAATAAGATATTCTCTCTTTCAAGTTTACCTACAACTAAGGAACAATTTAATAAAGAAGTATTTTTACTTTTTAAATTATCACATTCATTTTTAAATCACAAAAATGCATATCTAAATTTTTATGTTCTTTTCTAAGGTTTTGTATTTTCTTTTTTTTTTATATTCAATAAATAAATCATTAAAAGCGTCATCTAATTCATCATAAGATATGTCATTACATACCTCTTGAGAATCTAAGTCAGATTCTCCATTTGCCATAAGACATACGTTGACCTCTTCATCCGATGAGCTAGTACTTGATTCATTTGAATGTGGATTGGCCCATAAAGCTATCTTCTTCTTCTTATGGTACTTTTTCTCCTTCATATTTTTTCTTTTGTTTACATCAATTTCTTTTTCTTTGATTCAACAAGTTGGACAATCACCTCTTATGTGTCCGCTTTTACAATGATAGCAAATGATCCCTTCACTGTAGGAAATTTCTTAGTTTGAAATTTATAATTTTAGATTTTTATACCTTTGATTCTTCTTCCTTAGCAAGTTCCCAAGCCTTTTAGAAAGCATGACCACCTCATCACAATCACCATCCGAGCTTGAGGTGTTATGCTCATCACTATCATCAACTTGTAGTGCAATGGCTTTTCCTTTCTCCTTCTCCTTTCGAGTTATCTATCTTATCCCTTTGAGCAATAACCTGTTCATGTGCTATCAAAGATCCCAAAAACTGATCAAGTGGATAAGTAGATAAATCTTTAGCTTCACTAATAGCTATTACTTTAGCTTTCCATTCTTTTGGAAGACATCTAAGAATCTTATAAACTAAGTCTTGATTCCTATATGTTTTCCAAGAGAATGTAATGTGTTAATTATTTTCATAAATCTAGTATACATATCGAAATAGATTGAAGGAGACATATGAAATAACTCATAATCATGAACAAGTCTATTTATGTGAGCATCTCTAACTTCACTAGTTCCTTCATAAGTTATAATAAGTTTATCCCATATTTCTTTTTGTACTTAACATAGAAATTTTCATGTAATCATCGGTAATAAAGCATAATGTAAAGTATTACAAGCCCCAAGCATTTAATTCATCAAGTTCTTCGTATAAACCATTCCTCAAAAGGTTTTTCTACTTTAATGCCATTTACTTCTATGGGTGTATGATATTGATGTGTCAACATATACCACATGCTGCATCTTGACCTCTTAAGAATGTACTAATTCTATTTTTCCAATAATCAAATGGTACACTATCTAAAAGTGGAGGTCTATGAGTGGATTGTCCCTCCGGTAATGAACCCTTTGTGAAACCTTGTGTCATAGTGATTAGATTTACTCTTGGATGTTAAGCCAATAAAAGAGCCTAGGCTTTGATACCAATTGTGAGACACTATAGCACCCAAGAGAGGGAGTGAATTGGGTAATATTAAAAATTTTAAAACTTAAATTTTAATTTTTAAATATAAAATTAGATTTTGATTTTATAATGATAAGATATAATTCTAAATGCAGCAAAAATAAAAATACAATAAAGAAAATAGAGACAAGAGGCACACGATTTTTACGTGATTCGCCAAACCCCAAACCCACCCACGCTAGCCACCCCGAGGAATCCACTAAATGAAAAATGGTTTACAAAAGTACTCCTATAAGGCGAGTACAACCCTAACAATATGTACTCTCCTACAAAGAGGTACAACCCCAAAATAAATTTTACAACAAAAAAATACAAAATAATAAATTTTGATAAAGTAAATCTCTCACAAATATACCAAGCAATCAAATTCAAAAGTGATCTCACAACTTATAAATGATCACTTTACAACTTCAAAAATTTGGCAAGGCAAAATGCTCACTTAATAAAAATAAATATCTTAAAGTGATCTTACTAGGATGTTTATGTTATTATAATTTGTAGAATAATACAAAATAATTTTAAAATAAATTCACAATATTCTTTTTCATAATAAAATAAATTTCAGCAAGGAGTAATTTATTTTAACCAAAAAGATTCTTTCAATTAATGCTAATGATCACAAAATAACAAAATAAGTATTGGCTAGTAAGCTTTCAATTAAAAAGAGAGATCTAGCAAATATGAAAATAATTTCAGCACAATAATTTATTTTAAAATGCTTAAAATATACTTCTAAAATAGATCTAAGAATAAATGATCTTTCAAAATAAGACCAAAGAAGAAATATTTCAAGAAACCAAAAGAAATTTGTAGGAAGCTAAAAATTTCAGAAGTTGAAATAGATCCTACAAATTATCACAAGAGTTTTTCACAAAAAAAATGATTGAGAAGCGTTGATGTGAAAACCAATGTTCAAAGACTAATCCACCAAAAAGTATAAATTAGAAAGAAGAAATGGATGGTGAAAATAGCATGCACAACTAAGAAGTATTAAGATCAAGAAAATAAACTCAAGTAATTTAAAAAGGCTTGCTTCGTTGAAGATGTTGAAGCTTCCAAACCAAGGATTTGATCTTGCAATATTTGGAGAACACTTGGAAGGAACATTTAAGAGATTTTCTCTTAGATTTGTTGGAGAGATTTTGAATTTTGAATGAGGGATGCTTTCATGAAGAGAATGAGGGCTATTTATAGGCAAGAAGGTCATTTAAAAAATTATTTCAAAGAAATATATTATACAAACCTCATGCTATCATGTGATAATTTAATATTCAATAAAATATAATTTATATTAAACAAATATTAAATTTAGCAGCAAAAAAATTCGGCTATTCACATGGGAAAGTCAAAAGTAATCAAATGTAGCTCTTAATATATTCAAAGCATGTAGCATGCATCCATTATTAAAATCGGTAATGTTTAAAAAATCATAATAAATTCAATTTTAATGCAAAGTGGGTCATGTAACCACTTATTTTAAAGGAAAAAAATCCAAGGAATCAGATGGAGATAAAATCAGATGAATTCTTTGATTAAACAATGACTTTGGCTAAAATACAAAATTTTATATATTTTTGTTAATGACATGTGACATTTAAAAATTATGATATAATTTATATATAATCATAAATATGTTAGTTATCATATAACCAACAAATTAAATTAAAATACCTAATTATATTAAGTAAATAAAATAATTATACTTAATAGTTATGATCATTTATTACTTTGACAATTTTATTGTTATGTAGAAAAAAAATATATAATTGAATGTTAATTAAATAAAGATTTATATAAATTAACCTCATTAAAATAGTATGTTAGGTTGTGAGCAAATTGATTCATGCCAAAGAACTCATATGAATAGTCATATAACCTAAAATCATGAGCTTCACATTATCCCTTTCATTCTTTTATTCTTTTTCAATTTCTTCTAACAATGTGTATTGGATATGTAATTAGAATTGATATATAAAACACATAAAAATATTCATTAGAATATCCAAGCATTTTTGTTATCATCAAAATTAATCAAATTGAACATGAGGCTAATTAAGCCAACATATACTAAAATTACTTGGGTGTTGAGATATTTCAATTTTTATAAAATTTATTTAAATTAGATGTAAATATTTAATAAAAATTTAAATCATTTAAATTTAAGTAGGATAACAATAACTTATTTCTAGCTAATTAATTATTTTAAATGGCCCAATAGAAAAAAGTGGCATTTACATACATACCACACAATTCTTATGTATTTATATATCTAATACTTAAACTTTAATTTTTTTTATATATAACACCTTGATATTCAATATCACATCAAAATTATATCATCACTCATTTTTTAAAAGTGATTTACCTTTTTAAACATAGGAAAATATTAGATAAATAAATATTTAACTTTAAGTGTTAGATATGTAAATACATAAAAACTGTATGATATGTATGTAAATATTTCTAAAAAAAATAAGCTCTATGACCTCAAATCTCACTTTTCTCTTCTCCTCTCTCTCTCTATCCGGGTACATGGAGGAATGATGGTCAATGGATCCTTGATGAAGGGCAAGATAAATTTGTAAGTTAATAAATTATTATTTTAATCATAAAATTTATATAAACTATTTTATACTTTTTAAATCAGAATTTCATAAATTTAGGAGAAATAGTTATAAAATAAATCATTATGTCTAAAACACTCTGATTAAAATAATTCACAAAAGGGTTAATATAAAGCTCCAAAAAACTTGTTTGGTTCAAAATATATAATTTTTCTAAACAATTTTAATTATACAATTAACCTTTCATTTTCATACTAACAGTGATCATAACAATAAAAAAATTATATTCATTAGAGTCTATAATGCTCCATAATCCAAATTGATCAAATCGAAAATCCACAACAGAACCAAGTACAATTATATTAGAAATTGCGAATAAAAGAAACAATAGTTCTTTCTACTATAACCCAATATTACTAAGCATTACAGTAACTCAATACTAGCAGACTTTTCAGTCTTCTCTCCCCCAATCTATCCAGGTTACAGATAAACAAGCCTCAACATTCAGGCCAGCTTCAAATTTTTTTAAAAAAAACAGAGAACTTTGTAAAATCATAAGAGTAATAACAATGAAGACAAAAGAGAAACCAGCAGAGAATACCACATTAATGCTCCCCCCCTATCACCATGAAAATAGAATTCCATTCCTCAAAACTCAAGCTGCTGACTTCTCATATTTGAGTGGCTTAGCAACCTCCCAGGTGAAGTCAGGATCATCCCTTCCAAAATGGCCATAAGCAGCAGTCTTCAAGAATCTCCCATTGCCACCACGCTTAAGATCAAGGTTGATGCTGATCATTCCAGGTCTAAAATCAAAATTCTCCTTAACAATCTCAAGTATCTCCTTATCAGAAATCTTGCCGGTACCATATGTATCGACAAACACCGATAATGGCTCGGGCACACCAATGGCATATGACACCTGAACAATGCAGCGCCTCGCAAGCCCGTTGGCGACAATGCTCTTTGCAGCCTGCCTCACAATGTAGGCGCCACTACGATCGACTTTGGTCGGGTCCTTTCCAGAGAATGCACCACCACCATGTGCTCCCCAACCACCATACGTGTCGATAATGATCTTCCTACCAGTAAGGCCGGCATCACCGTGAGGTCCACCGATGACAAAACGACCAGATGGGTTTAGATGAAAGATGGTTTTCTCATCCAAATACTGCTCAGGGATCACAGGCTTGATAACATGCTCCTTCAAGTCAGCAGCTATTTCATCATTTGTAACACTCTCATCATGCTGTGTAGAGATGAGGACTGTATGGACTCGGATCGGAATCATCGCGCCATTTTCCTTGTGATACTCGACAGTTACTTGGGTCTTTCCATCAGGCCTTAGCCAAGAACATGTCCCATTCTTACGAACCTCGGTGAGGCGAGCGCCAAGCTTGGTAGCAAGGACATGGCTAAGAGGCATATACTCAGGGGTCTCATCTGTGGCATAACCAAACATGTGTCCCTGATCACCAGCACCAATCTCCTCAGGGCGCTTGGTGAAGTGGCCATGAACACCCTGAGCAATGTCAGGAGATTGTTGCTCGATGTTTACAAGGACTTTGCAGTGATCTGCATCGAGGCCAACAGCATCAGAGGTGAAGCCAATAGAGCGGCAGGTGTCACGGACGATCTTCTCGTAGTCAACAGTGGCCTTCGTGGTGATCTCACCAAAGACCATGACCATGTTGGTCTTGGTGCAGGTCTCACAGGCAACCTTGCTTTCAGGATCCTGGGCAAGACAAGCGTCAAGGATGGCATCGGAGATCTGATCACAGAGCTTGTCAGGGTGTCCCTCGTTTACAGATTCGGAGGTGAAAAGGAAGGTGTCTGCCATTTCTTAGAGCTGAACAAACAAAAGGTTATGAAAAAGATGAAAATGAGTATCTAGGTGTACAATATGAGGGAAAAACAATCAAGTAATGCTGCCTCTAAGAGCTCATTTGGTTGCTTGAAGTTAGAAAACATATTCTAAAAATTATAAATTTATCAAATTGATAGGTACAAAGAGTCACAACGTAAATGTATTTGACCAGAACATATGAACAAATTCATATTTTTCATTGACAATTCCTTTCTCAATGATAGTGAAAAACTGGAAGAAAAAAAAAAAATTTATTGCAGTTATGATTCTCATGCTCCCTCCTACAGAAAATAAAAATTCTTTCTCTTCAACTAAATAAAAATATTAAAAAGATAATTCATTAATGTTCTCCGTAAGCAAGCAAGGCAAAGGATCTGTTTGGATTGAAGTTAATGGAAGAGAAAATGAAACCTAATAGCTACATTATAACCAAACACCCAATATGAAGTTGTGAAATAAAATGCATTTGTATCCTGTCCAATTCCCCTGAAAACAAACATACTGAAAGCAAATTTCAATTCAATCGTTTTATCGTTTTTATTATCATCTTCATTAATGAATTTGTGAACGGGAACAAAACCATGAATTTTTAAATTTTAAAAATATATTTTCTATCAATAAACAAATGAGAATCAAACGCTGAAATCGGATTCCTCCTCACCTTAATGAGAGTTTGTTCAAACCTTGAAAAGAGAAAGACGAAACGCCTCCTGTTCTCTTATTTCTCCTCCCTTGAGGACAAGATCCCAAATTTATAGAAATGGGACGGTTACCGGATATAGGGAATGCCAACAACGACCGGTTGTAGCTGGTATCGCGGCAACTGCAGCGTAGAAAGAGGAGGAGAATCGCGATATGACGACTAGTTGCGATAAATTGACGACTAGTGTTGACGAATTTACTAAAAAATGACGAAATTATGCAGAATTTTTGGTAGGGTGAAGGTAGCGAGAACGTGCCAAAGCTGTGGAATTTAGGGATTTGAGAGCGAGGGGGTTTGACGGCGAACTACTGGAGGGGAGGAGAGTTAGGTGGAATGTGCTAAAATGAGACCATAGATGCTAGATGAGAGGCGGCATGTGCACATGTGTGGAGGGATTAGGTAAAAACAATTGTCGTTTGCATCATTACTGAAGACTTGTTTGAATTTATTTCATGTTTTAAATTTTTTTTATTTGAAATATAAATATAGATAGATAGATTTTTTTTTTTCGGAAAAAAATTCTATCTGTTTGCAAAAATAGAAAAAAAAAAAGTCTGTTTAATTCTTTAAGTTTTACTTCTCTTGATTAAATGGTAAGGAATCATACTTAACAAACATATAATTATCATAATTAAAACTGTTGATTCAATAAGTATTAATTATCCTAAGTAAATTACATTTAAGCTTTAATTATAACAATATACAATTATAATCATTAAATAAGTGATAGTTTATTATGTTACGTAATATTTTAAGAAGGATTTTTTTTTTTTTGGTAATGAATTTACTGTCTCACCCATCTGGCATGACTTGACGACTAATCTCGGGCGACTGAACCCCGGCCACGTGCACTTTTTTTTTTCACCCGTTAGAATCGGGGAATCGAACGCGACGAGATCTAGCTCGCTCTCACCAATGCCGCTGGGTAAAGGGAGCATATCATATGTCAACTATTGGATGATAGCTGTTGATTGATTGATGGGTGCTCTAAAGATCTGATAGTAATGGCAAGAACAATTATAGAGATGATGCATCTCCTCTATAATGGCTTGATAAGATAGTTAATGCTAGAAGAAGTATTATCTCACAACTTCTCAAATGGTATGCTTAAGAATTCTCATGACAATAAGAACAAATTTGGTCAATCACTAAATAAGAAGGTTGACTAGCTGCTAAGGTTGAGCTTAAGAAGAGATGTTGACTATAAGAAGTCAATTTTGCTGACATTAAGCTTAGACCATCAAGAATGTCCTAAAGAGGTTCTAGTTCATGTTGATCACCAGGGGCTGATTTATTGATATAATCGACTTCAAAGAAATCAATAAATGATAGATCATTGCTAAGTTCTCAAGAGAAGAAGCTAAGAGAATGGAATGAGCTAATTGACATGTTGAAAGAGGTAGATTGAAAACGAAGTTATCTAAGGTCATTGGGCTTTTAAGGAGACGACACCACACATGTTGGAGTTACCTAGGAGTTGCCAGTCGTTTCAAGAAGACCAATCATGCAAGAATAAGTTAAGCAAAGGAGCTCAAGGGAGCTAGAGTTGCCAGTCGTTTCAAGTCAACCACATAATCATGAGCTAATTGGGAAAATATGTGGTTAGACAATAAATGACACTAGCTAAAGAAAGAATTATATGGTATATATTATATATGTAAGAAGTAAAAAATAGAGATTAATAATATCATAATATGACAATTATATAATTAAGGCATTCTTTTCTTAAAATTCAACTCTAACTTTTATTTTAAATAGCTATTCGCTTTCGCAAAATATATGCTTAATTACATTCATTTTATTATTACTTATATATGTTTTTAGTGTTAAAGAAAATCGTGAACTGTTTTTTTTTTCAAAGTTTCGTAAGCTTGACAATGTTAATGTAAAAAAATTCTAAAAAAAATAGATATTGTTGCGTGCTAGAAAACCAGTCGCGGTAGAGTGAAAGTTTACGCCTTAGCCTTGTCGATTAGTCCAAAGACACATACAGGTAATTAGAACGAACGACACTCAATTTTAACGCTGGAAAACCTCAAAAGAGGGGAAACCACGGCTAGCTAAAAGCTTCCACTATGTATCGTTTTGAGTACAAAATCATCTCATAACAGGATTACAGAATCGCATATGAGAGAATAACAAGCGTAACAATGATCGTTGTAATTGTTATCGATGGTGGAGATGCGGGATAACTCGGAATACAGGTACAATGTGACGATGGTATTGGCGATGGTTGATGGCCGGCGAGTGCAATCTTGTTTGCGATCTTGCTTGGAGGATCTTCAAGCAGAGCTCTCTCTCCTCCTCACTTGGCTTTTCCTCTTCCTCCCGCCGGACTCTTCCTTTTCTTCCTTGCTTGGACTCTTCCTCTTCTTCCTTGCTGCTCTTCCTCTTCTTCCTTGCTTGGACTCTTCCTCTTCTTCCTTGCTCTCTCTTCCTCTTCTTCCTTGCTTGGACTCTTCCTCTTCTTCCTTGCTTGTGTGCAGTGGCAGGATCGGCCGATGGTGGCGGTGGTGGTTGACGACCGTCGAGTGGTGGCTCCTCTTCTTCACTTGTTTCAGCTCCTCTTCACTTGGCATCCCCTTCATGTGAGGAATGAAGGCCTATTTATAGATGGGAGGAGAGGCATTCTTGTAAATTCATGTAAAACCCGTACCACTCCCCTCGATCGGACGGCTCAGGATGATTCCTTCGATCATTTGATGTATTTTGAGCATTTGGATGACCAAATGAAGTCAAATTATGAGATCTTAGGCTCGTTAGATCCGCCGAGACGCCGATTCGACTATAAACACTCCATATTTGAGAGCTATTTTGAGATTTAATTGATGTCCCAAAGATTCCAATGATATTTCAAGTGCTTGATCGATGACGGATTGACTCAAAATCATATCGGGTTGACATCAAGATTTGTGCTTTGAGTGGTATTTTGAGAGCCATATCGTTGCCCTATTTTTGGATGACATTAGCTTAATCATCCAAAAATATATGTGCCAAATGCTTGAAAATAACGAGTTCTTCTACGAAACGTGCGGGCCCATGAATCATACATTTTGAGAGAATAAATTGTCATAAAATATAAAATTATGATTGTAGATGTAGCCGCAGTAGAGATTTTGAGGTTATGGAGCTATTTGGATACTCACGAAGTTTTCAGCATTTCGGACCAGGGGTCAGGGCGCCTGGGCACCGTGGGTGCCGTCGACCGCGTATCGAACGGGCGCCGGGCTGCCGCTGGCGCCGGTCGGGCGACGGTCGCGGCCGATGCCCGCGGGTCAATTCGGTCAGTTGGGCCGGGTCGCGGTGCTCGGTCGCTGCCGGTTCGGTCGCGCGACGGTCGCGGTCGCTGCCATTCCGCGGATCTGCGTGCGGCCATTCGTGATCGCTCAGCCATTCCGCTGCGGATCGTCGGGTCATATTCCGCGGACGACGGTCGGGCCGTCCGTGAACGAAGTCGCGAAGGGCGGAGGTCTGCCGCGATAAGGCCATCTGCTGAAGCGTCAAGGCTACCAAGGTTGCCGCTCATACATGCCATGCCGCTGACGTACCACGGGCCCGAGAACTTGGGCGGTTTTGAGCCGTTTTGAACCATTTTTTGAGGGGGTTTTACCATTTTTTGCCCATGTGGGGGGTTATAAATACCCCCTTAGGATGAGAGGGAGAGGCACACCTTTCCCCTCCCCCCTTCCCTCTTGAGTGAGGGTCCTTTGGAGCATCAAGAGCGCTCAAAGGCGATCAAGAGGCGATCAAGGCACGCATACGTGGTTCGACGCCACGCCGGACCGTCCGGTTAGGAATCAAGGCCCACGGTGCATACGTGTGGTTCCGCATCGACCGCCGTCGCCCCGGGTTAGAGGCGAGGCGTCAGGCGCCGCCGAGTTCCGGCGACGCCACGCCGACCGTCCGTTAGAGGGCGATCGGCCCACGTGCATACGCCGCGGCATCGCCACGGACCGTCCGGGTTAGGAGGCGTCAGCGGTGCATACGCCGTTCCCGGCGACGGCCACGTGGACCGTCCGGATGAGGCGATCAAGGCCCGGTGCATACGCTGGTTCCGGCCACGCCACATCGACCGTTAGCGGCGATCAAGGCCCACGCATACATCGTGGTTCGGTTCCGACGCCGACCGCCTGCAGAGGAGGCGCCACGGCATACACGTTGGCCGGTCGCACGCCGACCGTCCGTTAGAGGCGATCAAGGCGCACTGCATACCGTATTCGGTTACCGCCACGCCGGACCGTCCGGTTAGCGGCGACAAGGTATGTCGTGGTTCCGCTTCCGCCTCGCCCCGGCGATCGCCCCGTGGATCGTGGGTTAGAGGCGGTCACGACGCCGTGGTTCCGCTTTCCGACCGTCCGGGGCCCCGTCGAATCGTCGGGTTAGGCGGTCAGGCCCACGACGTCGGGCCCGGTTCCGCCTCGCCCGGCGATCGCCGGATCGTTGGTTGAGGCCAAGGCCCACGACGTCGGTTCCGCTTTCCGCCTCGTCCGGCGATCGCCCGTCGGATCGTCCGGTTAGAACGATCAAGGCCCACGGTATATGTCGTTTTTCCACGCTCTTGGACCGTCCGGGAGGCGATCACCGAGCTGTCGACGAAGATGCTCGCGATGGTACCACGAGGATAACCAGCGACGATGGTGGTGACCGGCGGGGATTGCCGGCGATGGGAGGCGGACCGTGGGTAGTGAGACGCGGACCGACGACGTGGTCGGCGGCAGACCGGTTGCGCGGGTGGTCGGCACGGTCACGGCAATCGCAGCAATGGTAGTCGACATGGCTTATGCCAGTTTCAGCGGAGGATGACCGAGATTAGCGACGGCGGTAGCGACCGCAGGTAGAGCAGTACCGCTATACGGTAAGCGTCGACGGGGTGCACGGCAATCGACGACGGTAGTCGACGGTGCATCGGTGTCTGTAATGGCGGGGTGACCGACGGCGATGGTGGTGACCGCGGAGATTGCCGACGGCGGTTCAAGCTGATAAATGTTGTTAACTTGCACGCGTTATGGATATAATCGGCCAGGATTTTGACCCATCCGGGTTGTTTGTCGAGTGTTACCGACATTAACCTGTAGAGTGGGTACAAAGTTTTGACCTTTCTAGGTTAGGTCGATTATTCGCCGACGCCAACCGTATGGAAGAGGCAGAAGTCTACGGGACGTTTTGACCTATCCGGTTGTTTGTCGAGCTTTGCTCGACATTAACCTGCATGGAAGAGGTCGCGGAAGTCCACCAAGGACATTTTGACCTTTCCGGTTGTTTGTCGAGTGTTTACCGATGACGTTAACCCGCATGGAAGAGGTCGCGGAGTCCACCAGACGCTTGACCTTTCCTGGGTTGTTTGTCAGAGTTTTTGCTCGATGACATTAACCCGTATGGAAGAGGTCGCGGGAAGTCCACCAAGGACGTTTTGACCTATCCTGGTTGTTTGTCAGAGTGTTTACTCGATGACGTTAACCCGTATGGAAGAGGTCGCGGGAAGTCCACCAAGGACGTTTTCGACGGCGGCGACTGACGTCGGTAGTCGGCGCGGATGACTGGCGACAATGGTGATGACCGGCGAAGATTGCCGATACTGGCAAGTGACGGTGACAGTAGGGCGGTGACTACTACAAGGGTTGGCGTCGACGGGGTGGTCGGCGGCAACTGGCGACGTAGTCGACGGTGGCAATCGACGTCGAATCGGATGACCGGCGACAATGGTGATGACCGGCGATGGTCGGCGGCAATGACCGACGATGGTAGTCGACGGTGGTGACCGGCGACGATGAGGATTTTTGACCCATCCGAGGTTGTTTGTCAGAGTGTTATCCGATGACATTAACCTGTGCGGAGTGGGTACAAAGTTTTGACCTTTCCGAGTTGTTTGTCGAGCTTTTGCTCGGCGACATTAACCCGCATGGAAGAGATCGCAGGAAGAGAAGTCCACCAAGGACGTTTTGACCTTTCGGTTGTTTGTCGAGCTTTGCTCGATGACATTAACCGTCTGGAAGAGATCGCGGAAGTCCACCAAGGACGTTTGACCTTTCCTGGTTGTTTGTCGAGCTGATGACATTAACCCGTACGGAAGAGATCGCAGGAAGTCCACCAAGGACGTTTTGACCTATCCTGGGTTGTTAGTCAGAGCTTTTGCTCGATGACATTAACCCATACAGAAGAGATCGCAGGAAGTCCACCAAGGACGTTTGACCTATCCTGGGTTGTTAGTCAGAGTGTTTACTGACGCGTTAACCCATGGAAGAGGTCGCAGAAGTCCACCAAGGACGCTTTGACCTATCCCGGTTGTTAGTCGTGGTGGTGTTTACTCGACGTTAACCCGCATGGAAGAGGTGGAATAGTTGTATGAGCTTGTAGCCGAGTTGACTATTGATCTTTGCCTTTTCATTGGTGTCGACTTGCTTATCTTTTGAGATTAAGAGTTGCCCCGCCCGTAATCTAAAGGAACAAAGTTTGATGAATCTTCATTCTTCGCCATGCTCTTAAAAGCTTGAATGCTCCACCTCGATGGTGGTTTTGATCTTGTTGGAAAACTTGATTGCCATACAAGATGAAATAATGAGAATCAACATCCCATGACGGCCAAACCGCGTGCTAGAAACCACAGCAGAGTGAAAGTTTACGCCTTAATTTGTCGATTAGTCCAAAGACACAGGTAATTAAAGAGCCAAGAGACACTCAATTTTAACGTGGAAAACCGAAAAGAGGGGAAAAACCACGCTAGCCCAAGAAAAGCTTCCACTATGTATCTTTTGAGTACAAAATCATCGATAACGGATTCTGAATTGCATACAGAGAGGAATAACAACCGTGTAATAAATGATCGTAATATTGCGGTGGAGATGGGTAACTTCCGGCGAATCAGTGGTACAATTAGTGACGACGGTGGCCGGTGGCGATGGTTGAGCGGGAGTGCAATCTTGCTTGGGGTGCGATCTTGCTTGGAGGATCTTCAAGCTTCAGAGCTCTCTCTTCCTCCTCACTTGGCTTTTCCTCTTCTTCCTCGCTCGGACTCTTCCTTTTCTTCCTTGCTTGGACTCTTCGTCTTCTTCCTTGCTCGGGCTCTTCCTCTTCTTCCTTGCTTGGACTCTTCCTCTTCTTCCTTTCTTGGGCTCTTCCTCTTCTTCCTTGCTTGGACTCTTCCTCTTCTTCCTTGTGTGAATGGCAGGATCATGGTGGCGTGGTGGAGGCGGCCGTCAGAGTGGTGGCTCCTCTTCACTTGTTTGACTCCTCTTCACTTGGCATCCCCTTCATGTGAGGAATGAAGGCTATTTATAGATGGGAGGAGGGGCATTCTTGTAAATTCATGTAAAGCGTACCACTCCCTCGATCGGACGGCCGGATGATTCCTTCGATCATTTGATGTATTTTGAGCATTTGGATGCCCAAATGAAGTCGAATTATGAGATCTTAGGCTCGTTAGATCCTCCGAGACGTCGATTATTATAAACACTCCATATTTGAGAGCTTTTGAGATTTAATTGATGTCCCAAAGATTCCAATGATATTTAGTCTGATCTCGATCGGTATTGACTCAAAATCATATCGGTTTCGACATCAAGATTTGTGCTTTGACTAGTGGTATTTTGAGAGCCATATCAGATATAAAAAGCTCTAATTATAATAAAAAATATCATCAAATTTTAGTGATTGATAGAAGCCTCTTTGGAAGAAAATATTTTAAAATAACAAATATTTAAATGAGATATCTACTCGTTTTGTAAAATGGTTAGATTTGATTTAAGTTCATTTAAAAAAAATAATCCAATAACAAAAAAAAAATATTTAAATTTTTATGGGATCAGTGTCAGCTCAATTTGAAATAAATATGATTACTCAATTTGAATATAACAACTAAGAAATATATAAAAAAAAAGTTGTCTAAATTTTTTATTAAAAACAAATAAATTAATTAAGTTATTTTATTAGTTGACTTGAAGTTATCATGAACTCGTCCTATTTTTATTTATAGGACGAGCTGAAATGAATAGGGGAATATAAAATTTATCACTTAATATAAATATATTAATTAAGAGATCTACCAACTAAAAGACTTGCTTGTTGACTATGAATAGTTATATCACATTTATCTTAAGGTAAAAATAAAAATAAATTCATATCTAACACTTAAAATTTATATTTTTATGAAATTAAAATATAAAATTTTCTTAACTATGAAATTCATATATTTACACATACTATGATAAAAAGAGAGTTGAAATTTTATTATGAATTTTAATATTTGAACAAAAATAAAAATACTAGTTTTATAAATATTAATATTTTGAGTCCATGTGTATAATATTCCCCAAAATATTCTCTCTCATTTATTTTCTTACTTTTATTTATAATCAAATACAAATTTATGCGATTTATGTCGGATTTTTATATTTATTTATTTATTTTTATTTTTTTTGCGAAGACAGGCATAAAAGTGTCGTTTTGAAAGTTTCATAAATATTAAAAAAAAGTGATTTAAATTTAAATCTTAAAAAAAACAAATCACTACATAGCTCACTATAAAAAAATAAAATAAATAAAATCGTGATTACGATGATGACATCAATTAAAAACTATGTCAACAAAATCAATGAATCTAGCATCAATCTTAAGGCTTCTAAATCACATTAGTAATTTCTTTTGTCATTTCAAACATATTATCCTATTAAAGAAGGTCAAATTAGAGTGCACATATAACGCAATTTTTAATAAATCATAATAATCATTTAAAAGAAAATTTACATACATACCAAGCCATTTTTATGCATTTACATATCTAACTTCTAAGATTTTATATTTACATTTGTAATTTTTTTATACATGAAATGGTATATTTTACTTTAAAAAATTAGTGATAATGATATTTTTTATGTTACATTAAATATTGATGTTTCATAAAGAAAGTTTAGGTGTTAGATATATAAATATGTAAGGATTGTGTGAAATGCCCTTATTTAATGTCTTTGCATCAATGTCTTAATTTTAACATAAATATATAGGGAATTGATTTCTTATCTTTTGGAAATTGAACCAACTCCCAAGTGATTATGTCAAAGCAATCACATTTCTTTTTATCCATTATCATTATCCACTTGTTATTCTTTGTGCTATATATGGTTTGTTTATTATTATATTGAATAACATCACTGGTGACTAGAAGGGCATATGCTACTATAATCATATATGAGTAGGGATCCAATTAAATTTTTTAGTCTACTATTGTTTGTAAATTCTAATTGTTTTTAATATCTTTTGCTGATAATGGTTCTAGTTCCTCAATCTCAATTGAGATTTCATTTTTATTATTAGATTCATCTTTGAGATAAATGATTATTAATTTTAGATTTATTGGAATGCTAAACTATGCTTGTTAAAGAGAGCTTATGTATTGATTTCCGTTCTTTGAATTTTCTTATTTTAGTATCATGGTTTTATATGATCTTCTTTGACTTATTGTTTGGTTGCCTTCATTTAGAGTGTAAAGTAAACTGAATGCAGTATAAAAAAAATGCAGTATATTTGGATTACTTTAACTTGTTTGGTTGAAAACTCTACAAATATATGAATTTTTTTTTTTTTTGTTTGGTAAAATAAATGCAATATAAAGTATTTTTGAGATTACAGGTGGCGCCGGCGGTGGTCGAAGGCCGGCGTTAGTCAAAACAATTTACACTACTAGTGTATTTAAATTTCACCCAAATTGGGCGAATTCTAAATACACCCAAAATAATCATTCTAATGCATTTCAAATACACTACAAATGCATTAAAATTTTACTTTGCACTATACCAAACACTCAAAAAGTTAAATTCACTGCATTCAATTTACTTTACATTGTAAATGTAGGCAACCAAACAACCTAAAAAATTCATAGGTGATTTGCCTTAATTTTTTTACACAAACAATGAAAATAATAATCTTGGATCTAGAATCTGATTCCAATGTCAATACTTGATTTCACTAACCTCATAATTTATCCTCTAATCATAATTTCAAATCTTTTTATACTCATCAAAACTCAAAATCTACTACCTATTATTAATTCTCTTCTACTTATTTTTGCTCTTAAAATCAAACTCTACTCTTAAATGTGGAAGTAACTTAATTCTCTAAAGAAATTAAACTTATTAATATAGGCTAATCAAATTAAGCATCAATATAAACATGATATACAATTTAAAATTTAAACTAAAATTTCATGATATTTATCATTATTATATTGTGAATTCAAATAAAAAAAAATATGAATACTATCAAATAACAACCTATTAGCTTATTTTAATAATGCAATTTCATTCTCAAATAATTTGATCCATACATCATATATCTTGATCCTATCATGTAAAAAAAATAATAATAATGCAAATCTTCTAAATAGCATGGGGCTAATTTGATTAAATTTGAAAATAATATAGAGGCAAAGCGGTAAATATGTCTTCATGATCACAGTGGTTAAATTTTTTAATTAGTCTTAATTAAAATTTAAATTAGCTAATTAGACACTTTAAAAAAAATATAGAAATAGGTCCATTCACCCGTTCAACGGGTGATTGGCTTTGGGTCAATTTTTTTAAGAAAATTTTATCCCAACCCCACATTTTTGCATGTATCAGGCTCATCTAGTGTCAAAATTGAGTGAGTTTAGTATCATTGGAAAGCTAATAAAGTTCTATATGAATTTTATGTTAAAAACTTTGGACGATTCTCACTCGATAAGCCTTAGTTTTTGCATATGCACGACAATTCATGGTGCAAAGCATAAAACATATACACTGCCTCACTTATTTTGCTTGTATTAGACTCATCTGATGTCAAAATTGTGTGAGCTTGGTATCGTTAAAAAGCTAATAAAATTATCTATGACTTTTATTTTGACAACCTTCGATGAATCTCGCTTAGTAAGCCACAGTTTTTGCGTATGCTTGGCATTTCACGGTACCAAACATAAAACACATACACAACCCCATATTTTTGCCCATATCAAACTCATCCAGTGTCAAAATTGAGCGGGCTTGATATTGTTGAAAAGATAATAAAATTCTCTACAATTTCTATGTTGAAAACCTTTGACGAATCCTACTAAGTCATAGTTTTTACGTAAGCTCGGCATTTCACAATGCAAAATTAAAACACATACATAGCTCACATTTTTGCATGTATCAGACTCATCCAGTGTCAAAATTGAGTGAGTTAAGTATCATTGGAAAGATTATAAACTTATCTATAACTTTTATGTTGACAACCTTTGATGAATCTCACTTGGTAAGCCGTGGTGTTTGTGTATGCTTGGCATTTCATGGTGTGAAACAGTAAACACATACATAACCCCACATTTTTTCCCTTATCGGACTCATCCAGTGTCGGAATTGAGTGAGCTTGGTATCATTAGAAAGATGATAAAATTCTCTATCACTTCCATATTGATAACTCTCTATAATTCCAGCTTGGTAAGCCACAATTTTGATGTTTAAATTGTATTTCACTGTGCGGAACAGAAAATCCCTACACAGTCCCACCTTTTTTCTTGTAGTGCACTCATCCAGTGTCCAAATTTAGAGATCTTAGTATTGTTGGAAAGATTACAAAATTTTCCACAATTTTTATGCTAACAACTTTCGACAATGCTTGCTTGATCAGTTGCAGTTTTTATAAGAAGCAATGATTAATTTTTGATATATGTGGCTAGACAACATATTCTCAGCTTTAAAAGGAGGAAATAACACAAGAATTAATGAAAAATAGAGAATGCTTAGTCAAACTTTCAACTGATACAAATTCAGAACACCTCAGTTCACTAAATAACTAATAACCAACATTGAAAGAAATACAAACAAATATTACAAATACAGAAGTGATTCAAAGTCAATAAGCATAATACAAAAAAGTACTACAACTAAGGTGTCTGTGTACAAAACATAAGAATAGAGACGACTATCATTGACGAGGTTTGGGTGGTAGAATCGTGTCAATCCCGGGGGTGTAATGGACTAATAGTCATCACGGTTGGTCTCTGTTGACCTCACTTTTGGAGTGAGGATTCAATCTCCTCTTCTACATATTAAGGCTTCCTTAGTCATAAGATAGTTCTAGAAATTAGGTGAATGTGGTGTTTATTTTTAGATGGGGGGGGGATACCACATAGATCATAGGGGGTAGTTATTGAAGTGATCGGGTACAACATTGAGGTATGATATACTATCTCGAAAGATAGAGACTTCACCCTTCAATGGACCTAATCACCAAATAAAGACTCCTAGGACATGATGGGTCTTCGAATGTACTAGTAATTTTTTTCCTATTTTATATGGATGAATAAAATAAGATTTATATTAAATGAGATTCTAAAGTTTCCTATGAGGGCTAGCCCTCATAGTTAATTACATCCTAAAGAATGTGAGTTCCTTAGGAATACTCTCGATTAAAGTAAGCAATTATTGTCTCCAAAGATTTCAAAGCTAGACTCTCAAAGGATTAGTTATATTTGGAAAATTAATCAGGATAGATCAAATGGAGAGACTTATTTTGGAAGCTAAATGGAATGAGTAAGAAATGCTCATGATACTAAGAAGCCTAGTGAGCATTCCAATCTATCTTATAATTGAGTTTTATATATTTGAAATTAAAGAAATTTATATATTTTGAGTTAAAATTTTGTTAGATTACTAGGGCTTATAATCCATCAACACAAGGTTGTGAAAACACCTAAGAGGTGAGAATTTATGTTTGTATCTTGAAGGAAATAGCTATCTCAGATCCTAAATCTATGGAGCTTTATGAAGAGCTAAAGTATGACCTAAATCTAAGTGAAGATGGGCATACGGTTTACCTTCACAAGAGAGAATAAACCACCTAATTAATGAGCTTACAATCACCTATAGTGGCCACCAACTAACTCCTCCTATGATTTTAAAACTATGTAGGCAAGTCTTAAGAAATGGTAAGATAATTGGGCCATTATTTAATTTAGAAAGAGACTAAATCCTTAAACTCACTCCTTAAAAGATTAGAGCATGAGTGGTATGAATAATGACTTAATATAATGCAAAATCTTTTCAAATTTTATTTTAATTTTGACACTTCATTTTGACAAAGGTTTTAAGATTTTGATGCCTATATGCATGATGAAAATAGGTTATGGGCCAAATCAGCTAGAAGAAGGTGTTCTCCATCACAAGGGATGCCCTCACGGGTCAAGCATTCCCCTATCGTGCAAGGATGAAGATCCTTCATGTTCAAGAGAGAAAGGAATATGCATATATGATGTGAGACATATACCATTCAGCTAAGGGGTTGCTAAATCTTTTAATTATCTTATTTAATGTCTAGGATTTATGGTGAGGTTATGAATTATTTAAACTTTAGTCATGAGTTGCAGTTGGGTAGAAGTTTTATTTTAATCTTAAGAGCCTAATCAAATCCAGGCCACACATTAAAGCATCAATCATAAGAAACTATGAACAAACATATTGTTTCTAATGCATAATTTAAACATAACATCAAACAGTTTTATAGCCACCACAAAAGAATAATAGGCCGGTGCGGTCAGGTACTATCGTACAACCTGAAAAGGAAAGATGAGTAGCCGAGCTCTACCCTTATACAACCTAAAATTATAAAATAATAATTATAATTATAATGAATGAATGTTATGGGGGATCTTCAAACCTTCAAGTCTTTATGTCTTCATTTGATTTGATTTACTCTACTTCATAGGCATCACATGGCACCCCAGGACAAAGCCTTCTAGCCAATGCTCATCATAAACCTCATAGCACTAATCCTAATTTCTAATTACAAAATTATATTAAGAATATGAAAAGTAAATCTAATTATATCTGTAAAATAGAGGTTGGTTAAACATACATACATTTCCAAGCAATTATATCATAATTTGGACTTAGTACCTTGCACATGGGTAACTAAGCTCACCTGTCCTAACTTAGATTATGCTTAGGGGCTTAAACAACCTGCAAAGAGAGTATTTGTATTTATTTTTAAGCAGCCCCTTAAACATAACTTTATGTAGAAAATATTGTTAGACAAGTCACAACCTACCATCCAGTCTACGAAGCGTACACCTTAACATCCAGTCTAAAATATTACATCACAAAACAAAACATACACCATACATACGTTGGTCAAACTTAGGACTAGAAGTGGTGACTTAATTCTAATATGTGTGTTAAGGCTTGTGTGGTGCCTTTCAAGCATTAGAGTTATGATTTTTTAAGTTTGGAAATGTTCAATTTAACATAGAGCGTTGATTTCACTTGAAGTTATTTAATTGATTTGAGAATTTTAATTCATGTTTTCTTTTATTTCATATTATTATACTTAGCAACTAAGTGTTATAAAGCGAATAAAGAGATTTCCCTCTTTCATCCCTATCTTATGTCACTTTCTAAAGCATATTAATTTGGTTTAGTTCTCTTTAGTGAATAGCTTATTAAATAATTTAATTAATCCTAAGTTTAGGTTCACCTTAAATAACTCTATTCAATGTGGAAGACATCTTAAGATTAATCTAATTGAATTACTATCACATGACACATGTTAAATCATTCTTTTCCATCACATGTAACATGCATATGATTTAATCCTAAGTATATCTATACATGCAACACATTTTAGCACACTTAAATGATGAATGTATGTGTACGTCTGAAATTTATATTTTTATTGATTGAATTATTTAATATATGTAAATTTAAAGCTCTATCGAGATTTTATACAAAAGTACATAAGAATGAACTAAACAGGTATGTGCCGTTGTTAAACCAAGGAAGTGAGGTAATCAAATGACCTTCTTGGGGCTACTTAAAGCCTCATGTTCCCAAGATGTCCAGACTATATACCAATTTGCATTCAAATATATGTAGATTTGCATACATGAACATATGAAAGAAAACTTCAAATCACATGATTAAATAGTTCAATCACTTGAACAATTATGGATGCATGCATTTTTAATATAAAAGAGGGATTCTCATTCTTAAATCACATGTACACATGCATGCATGAAAACATAAATAAGTACGTGTCATTGTTAAACTAAGGAAGTGAGGTAATCAAATGACCTCATTGGAGCTATCTAAAGCCTCGTATTCTCGGGACGTCCATACTATATACTTGTTTATTTAGATACATATGAATGTATAAATAACCAAGAGAATGAAAATCATGCAAAACTTGTATTTTGTTTAATTGAATTACTCATGTATATGAATTAAAGCTCTATTTAAATTATAATGTTAAAATACATAAGAATGAAATCAAATGGGTACATGCCGTTGATAAACCAGGAAAGTGAGGTAATCAAATGACCTATTTGGGGCTACTTAAAGCCTCATATTCTTAGGATGTCGAGACTGTATACTCATACCATCCAAACTTATGTAAATCAACATGCGAATAAAGGAAGGAGGCTTTACTTCATACACTTTAAACTATAAACACATACATCTCTTATGTATTTATAATTATCATTACTCTATATGTCATCATTCATTTATAAGCTTTTGAAAAATACATTTGGATTTAATAATGATAATAGCCACACATATATTAAATTAAATCAATACATGCAAGCTTTATATAAATGAAAATTATTTAATTTAATTTAACTTTGAAAAGAAGAATGCATGATTTCAAATGACATATAATTTTTAACATGATTGGAAAGGAATAAATAAACATAAACATATGATTTCATTCAATTAAATTAATTTCTAAGGGCAATCATATCAAATAAAATAATTTAAGATAAACCAATGTTTCTTTAATATCATTTTTAATCTCATGTTTTGATTTGATTTAAGAATGTGAGAAGAGATTTGCTAATCCTAACCCATTCTCATATTTATTAATTAAATTAATTTAATGAAATATGACTATATTGATTTTATGAGTTAATTAGGTTGTAATATGTATTAAATCTATTAATTAACCCTTTCTTATGTTACCTTAAAATAATTACTCAAATAATTATGAGCTAATATGATATGAACATACATTGGAAATTAAATCAGCAATGATCCTAAGAAATGAAAGAGGCCTAATGAAATTAGCTCACAATTAATGATTAATTAGAGTAAGAAACTTAATTAAGTACTCTTATAATACCCCCACACATGTGGGTTAACTATAATTTTCTTAAGATTTACTTAGGTTGTTGAAGACTTAAGGGTTTACCCAAGACTTCATTAATTGAGATTCCATGTGATTATAATTTTAATTTGATTAATTAAGCAAGTTGATTAATTGATTAAGCCATGATTAATTTAATTAATGAAATAAACTTAGGGGAATAGATTAGGAAGGAGGCCCTAATCTTATGCCATATGTTCATTCTCTGTCAAGCAATAATTAACCACTTACTTAATTATTTTATTACTATTCATGGGATTAATTATTAATTAATTCAAAAGAGTAATTAGAGCTTAATTAGTTAATTCCCCTAATTAATTAAGCAATAAATCCCAATAAAATTATGGGAGGCAAAGTTCATCCCATTGAATTAACACTACTTAAATAATTAAAGAATAATTAAGTTAATTAATTTTATAATTAAACCTTAATTACTCTTCAAAATTAATTAAAAATATTTTTAATAAATTCTCCTCTAAAATACCTTCAAGACGAATATTTATTTATATTTTTATGATTTTTCTATGATTTGTTATAATTTTTCAAAGTTTCAACCTATTTAAATAAATTTTCATAATTTTTATAAAGTCTATTAATTTATTTTACTAAAATAGACTATTTGAGCTTCAAAATTCAATATCTCCCATTCCAGAAATTCTTTTGACTTGAAATTTTTATGGTATGTGTATTTTAACTTCAATTTTAATCCAAAAATATTTTAGTTTAATCTGATGTGTATTTTTAGACTAATTAATGAAAATTTATTTTTACTAAAACCTAGATTAAACTTATAATACTCAATAAAAATTAGGGATTTTAGATTTGCTAGATTTCTCTCAAAAGGATGAATCCAACAGGCCCTTACTTGCAATTTTTTGTTAAGTATTTTATTTTTTTTATGAAATTTGAAATTTTAGGTAATTTAAATGATTTTTAAAATAAAAAATCTCAATTTTCCTACTTAACCCAGTCAATGCCACACGAATCTGATCAGGTGTTAACCTCACTTTTAGAGTGAGCTCTCAACCTCCTCTTCTTAAACTTAGGTCTCTTCTAAACACTAAAAACTCCTTAGCCATAAGACACTTCTAGTGATTAGGTGAACACTTAATCTAAGTCTAGAGACTTAGAAGGGTTAATCATAGGATTAGGCCAGGCCTTAAGACTTAAGGAAATCACCGACCCTATAGCCTAAACCCAATCCATATGCACCTTCTCAAATCAAACCCGATTCAAATTTTAAACCAAATCTAAAATTCAAATTCAAATTCTAAATCTAATTCCAAATTTTACTTTAAATGATTGAAACCCAAATGAAATTCAAATCCTAAGACTCTTCCTAAGCCATATGAACAACCTTCATAAGCTTAGTCAAAACCCTTTTAAATCAAATCAAATTTAATTTCTTTCTTTATAAATCAATTGTTCCTTCAATTATATTCACAAATATAAATGAAATCCATATCCAAATGATCAAAACTAAATCAAATTAAATCAAATCGACCCAAAACCCCTTTTAAACCAAATGGACCCACCTCCATGCGCTTAACCAAATTAGCCTTTAAACTAATACAAACTCAATCAATTTTCTTATAAATCAATTATTCCTTCATTTATATTCACAAATATAAATAAAATCTAAATTTCAAATGATCAAAATTATATGCAAAATCAAATCCAAACCCAATTTAAGCCCTTTGAGCCAATTCTTTGGACTTAGCCAAATTGCATCCAAATCAAGTCAAAACCAATAAATTTTCTCTTGAATCAATCATTCATTCAATCTTTTATTCAGATATAAATGAAACATACAATCATCAAACCAAAATCAAGGCAATCCAAGTCAAGTCTAACTTAGCCCTTTTGACTTGAAACTTTCAATTGAGCCAAAACTTATTGGACTCTAAATTGATTGTAGTTGGATTTATATTTCAATCCTAGGCTCACATATAAGTCCCACTAAACCTAAATCAAGCCAAAACCAAACCAATTGACCAACTTAGTTCCACTTGACCATGACCTAAAGGACCCATTTGAGCCAACTTCCAATCCAACCTAAGTTGGACTGAACCAAGCTCACCAAAATCTTCCACCATGATTGTTGATCATCCTAGGATGATCAATTGCAATCAATTGGGTCAAACCAAGTCAATTTGGTCCTTTGACCAAGTCAACCTTTAGCCCAAATGAAACCTAAACTAGCCAAAACCCATCATTTACCAAATTGATTGAAGCCATTGATCCAAACAAACTTATAATCAATGATTGAACATGATCAAACTCTCAATTGAGCCAAACCAAATCTAATTGACCATTTAACCCAAGTTGACCCAAATTGGCCTAAAAAGCCAAAATGGGTAAACTCCCAATCCAGCCTAAATTGATTGTAACCAATGGCTAAAGTTCATTCCAAATTGATTATTGAAATTGACTAAAGCCATAATTGAGCCTAAGTTGGCCAATTGGTCAACTTCACCCAACCTAGCCCAAATTGATCCAAAGGGTCAAATTAACCAAAATTCAAATTAAATCCAAATTGATTCAAACCAAAGGCCACATTCATCTTCAATTAGCCAATTGAACATGAATTAACCCATAACCCAAGCCAATTTGACCCATTTGACCCATTTGATTTCAAATGAGCCAAAATCAATCCTAAGCCAAATTAAACTAAATTGATCATACCAAAATACTTTAAATCATCATTTGAACCTAGCCTAAGCCTTTGTTTGACCTAATTTGACTAATTGGTCAACTTAACCCAACATGACCCAATGGGACCCATATGACCCAAATTGAACCAAATCCCTTGAAACCAAGCTATGACCCATTGGGGGCTGATGACTGCTAAGCTCATTATCTCTCATACTAAACTCTGGCTTACTGCTTCCCTCTATTCACTGACACAACTGTCCCTGGCTTCTTCTCGAAACCTTCTATGGCTTGGACCTAGATGATTGGTCGGGAAAGAGCAACTGTTTGGCTTCCTCTTGTAGGATAGGCACCTTATTGATTAATTTCTCAAATATTTTATTGGTAAAGCCCTTAAGCATGAAAGTGACCGGACCATGGATATTCTTTAGAAGAATCTCAATGGCATGCTGTTTGGACAACTATGGTTCGCATTTCATGCTCAGGTTGCGCCACCTGAGAATGTAATCAACAAGGGACTCGTTGAGTTTCTGTTTCTCTACGACGAGGTCGCTTAGAGTCACCCTCTGCTGAACTCCAGCAAACCTCTTGATGAAGAGGTGCTGCAACTCAACAAAAGTCTTCACTGAACCGTTGGGCAGTTCAGCATACCAATCAAATGCAATGCCTAACAGATTGTTAACGAAAAGGCAAAAGAGGAGTGGGTTGTTGCCACCAGTGTTGCAACAGTCAGCTTTAAAGTGCGTAATGTGTTATCGTGAGCTCACACTGCAATCAAAGATCTTGAAGGATGGTAGCACAAAACCCTAAATAAAATAAAAACTAAATAAAAACCTAAACCTACAAAATAAACTTAAAAATAAATAAAAAATAAGACCTAAACCTTAAATTAAAAAAAATCTAAACCTAAAATAAACAAAATAAAATAAACATAAACCTAAACTAAAATAAACTAAACTAAAATAAATAAAACCTAAACCTAAACCCTAAACTAAATAAAATAAAATAAACTAAAAATGAACCTAAACTTAAACTAAAATAAAAACCCTAAAACCTAAACCTAAAAAATAAAATAAAAACCTAAACATATTCCTAAAAATAAAAAATAAAACATAAACCTAAAAAATAAAATAAAAATTAACTGAACTAAAAACTAAACATAAACCTAAACCTAAACCTAAAAAATAAACTAAATTAAAAAAAATCTAAACTAAAATAAATAAACTAAACTAAAGAAGAATAAAAAATAAACTTAAATAAAAACAACAAATAAAATAAAATAAAATAAATAAAAAATAAACTAAATAAACCTAAACCTACCAGTTTACTAAATTTTAAAGAAAAAACCCTAAACCCTAAACCCTAAATCCTAAACCTTAAACCCTAAACCCTAAACCATAAATTAACCCTAAACCCTAAATCGTGAACCCTAAAACCCTAAACTCTCCACACCTTACTCCCTCCCACACTCCTAAAAACCAGGCCCTAAAGCCCTCCAAACCTAAAACCACAAACCTACTAAAGGCTAAAGCCTACTCCCCTACCCTAAACCCTGACCTAAATCCTCCCTAACCCTAAACCTCCCCAAAACCTAAACCTATGGTTAACCTGACCCTAAAACCTAAAACCTAAACCTAAATAAAGACCCAAAAACTAAAAAAATCTAAAATAAAATCAAATAAACTAATAAAAATAAACTAAAATATAATATATAAAAACCTAAATTAAACTAAAAAAATTAAATAAACCTAAGAATAAAAAACCTAAAGAAAATAAAAAAAATGTAATATTAAAATAAAATAAAAATAAATAAAAACTCTAAAAAAGCCTAAAAATAAACCTAAAAACCTAAAAAAAAAAAAAAAATAAAACCCAAACCCAACCCAAAACTAAAAATAAAAACTAATCCTAAAATAAAAATAAAATAAAAAAAATAAAATAAACCAAAACCTAAACTAAAATAAACTAAACTAAAATAAATGAAACCTAAATGTAAACTTAAAATAATATTAACCTAAACCCTATACAAAATAAATTTAAATAAACTAAAAATAATCCTAAACCTAAACTAAAAAATAAATCTTAAAAATAAACCTAAAATAAAAACCTAAAACTTAAACCCTAAACCCTAAACCCTAAAAAGCTAAAAATCAAAACCTAAACTAAATAAAACTTAAAAATAAAATAAATAAAAAAACCTAAATCATAATAAAATGAAAAAATAAAATAAAATAAAAACATAAACAAAAACCTAAACCTAAACCTAAATCTGAAAAGAAAATAAATTAAAAAAATAAAAATAAACTAAAATAAAATAAATAAAAACTTGGGGTGTCAATTGGGTTTCGGGTCAGATTGAGTCCAACTCATTCAACCGAAAATATTCAACCAACTCGACCAATTTAAAATGAGTTCAAATTTTTATCTCAAACGATTCGACTGAACCACAGTAACCCAAACCCACTCGAATATTGGGTTCAATTTGTCACCAATTTGACTCAAACCTCAACTCGAATATTAAAGCGGGTTCAAAATTCTAACCGACTGAACCGACTCAAAGAACTTCGACTGAGCACTCAAACCCAAACTCGACCATATAAGCTTAATAATGACAAAAATAATTTATTTAACCAAATAGAGAAAAAAATTAACATTAAATATTATTACTCAATTTTATGATATCCTATAATTTTTTATGAGATAGTTCTAAATTCTAATAAGATTTTATAATGAATATAACTTATTAGTTATTATGAGCCAAAAATAAAATTAACATAAATAATACATCACAATCTCTCTTGAGTCTTTAGTCTTGACATTATAAATAATTAACATTACAAATAATTAAAATAAAATAACAACAACATTTAATTAATCAAAATTACATCCACAATACTAATACACCCTAAGCAACAACATTTAAAAAAAAACTTCATCACCGCGACTTCCAATGGCACGCAAAAGGAAAAAGAGTAAGCGCATCTTGAAGGATATAGAAGGATAAAAATTAGCACAGTTAAAATAATACAAACAAAGTGAAGGATAAAACCATCATAAATAGAGAAAAATAGATAGAGTATGTGAGAGAAGGCTCAAGCTCAATCACATCAAAATGGGGCAGAAGCAAATATGAGCATCCAAACTTCATCTAAAGGGTTACATCATAAGAGCTACTACCAGCCAAAGAGGAGTGAAATCATCACAACCATCATTGCCTACAAACTTGTGGAAAGATATCAGCCATTTGTTGAAAGTCGTATGAGCCTTAGTACCTGCAAACCTAATCAAAGCCATATATTCTATAGGGGACAACAAAGAGCAGAATGGGAAAGGGATTATCCCATATAGGATAATTATCACCAACATATTCACCATATCATGAGAGTCCTTACCCATATGATAATTAAGCATCTTGGGACAAATAAGCCAGCAGGGAAACCGACCATAAGTAACAATAGATAACTTGCTGGGAAGCCTGCTGGAATCTTGCTAAGCATATCAATAACATGTAAATAATACCATCCCAATTCATATGAAACTTACAAGATAGGAAAACAGTCCAGTCAAAATAGTCCAGGAATACAGCCAGCCAAGAATACATCCCATAAAAATGGGATAATCAATCAGATAAAGAATGCGGATGCCAGATGTTAACAACCACATATTTAATAACATAATCACAACAGGATCTGCACAAGTCTAACAGACACAAGATGGAAATGCAGCAGCAGATAGGATAGGCCAAGCGGCGGTGTAAGGCGCACCCACCACAAACAACACAAAAAAAAAACATAGAAACAACCCAGGCGACTCGGCTAGAAAAAATAGAATAAATAATGAAGATGATAACAACCATGTGGTTAATAGCGTAATCACCTGCACAAGTCTAATAGAACTAAGCTAGAAATGCAGCAAAAATAGATAGATAAAATTGTGCTAAGTATGTAAATGTAGAATTCTTCAAATTGTCAAGCATAAAATGTTAAAGGATCAAAGGTTCGCCATAGAAAAGGTAGACATTACTGCAAAAAAACTAAATAACCAACAAGGAAACAAAGGTTAAAAGAAGCACAACCACCATAGAAAGGAAACAACAACACATAACTATGTATAATTGTGCTTGAATTATTACAGTCATCCATTAAATTCTTGCATGAAAATTTTAAAAATACTCAAAGAGACTAGTTAATTAAGTTAATTGTTAATTGAGATATCACCATCATCCTTGTCACTTTGATTAGAAGTGTACTTCATAACATCTCCTGTGACTTCATCAAGATCAGAATCATTTAAATCTACAACAAAGAAAGACTTCAATTATACAAATTAGAGATACATAAGTGATTTAAATGAAAATTTATTAAATTTATTAAAAGAAAGACTTCAAACCTGTATACCAATCTTTTGTGCATACCAATGCTTCCACAATATCATGTTTTAGTGCACTCCGATATTGATCAAAAATCCTCCCGCTATTAATAAATGCACTTTCAGATGCAATGGTAGAAATTGGTATACACAAAATATCACGAGCCATTGCAGCAACTTCAGGAAACCTATATTGGTTGCCCCTCCAATAATGCAATATGTCTAAATCCATTTTTCTATCAATCCTAGGCTCATCTAAGTATTTGACTCGATTTTCTCGATACTATCTTCTTCATCAAAAGAATCAAAATCCTTAACAAAATAAAAGTATAATATAAAATGTCAACTAAATAAGCAAAAAAATTGACTAAAATAAAGTAAGTGTACCTGCAAAAATTGTGATTTTGAAATTGTTAAAGTTAATGCTCTTGAATTATCAATTTGCGATGTTCTACTGATCTCTGAAGATTGTAATGATAAACCTTGCATCCTTGATTTCGAATAATTTCTAAACAATGAAAATAACTTCTCCCTCACATTTTCAACTTCTCTAACCCAATCACCTCCATAAAGTCTTTTATAACACCATTCAACAAAATTAAATTT
Source organism: Cymbidium sinense (assembly GCA_021442155.1). Classification (NCBI taxonomy): domain Eukaryota; kingdom Viridiplantae; phylum Streptophyta; class Magnoliopsida; order Asparagales; family Orchidaceae; genus Cymbidium; species Cymbidium sinense. Next base: position 1,660,130 of record CM038215.1, on the reverse strand, counting down.
GTACCTTGGATCAAGGATAACAACTACTGCAAGTATTACATAAAAATTAGACCAGTATTTCTCAAATTTTGAAAGCATATTTAAAGCCATCCTTCTGATGTAGTCATTATCACTTGAACTTTCATGCTTTAATGCTGCATATGCTGTTGAAACAGTTGGAAAATAGAGATTTGATATAGGATACCTTGTGCTAAAAAATACACATGTAATTTCATAAAAAGGTGCTAAGAAATTGCATATGCTGATAATTTTTTCCCATTCAATTGTTGATGGACAACTCTTGTAGTTCGAGTCACCCAATTCTAGATGCAAAAAAATACGCCTGTAATAGATAGCACTATCAAGCATAATAAAAGTTGAATTCCACCTAGTAGGAACATCTTGCCTTAATCCCTCAATAAAACTTTTTTCATCATACTATCACAAACCTTTGATATTGAGCTATCAATGTCTTTTAAACCTTCTTGAATAATCAAATTTATGATATGTGCACAACATCGTATGTGAAAGAATTCCCCATTGCAAAGTAGGCCACCTCTCAAATTTAAATAATTTCTCATGAATTCAATAGATACATTATTAGCTGAAGCATTATCTAAAGTAATACTGAAAAATATTCTTTTCAATCTCCCAATCAAGTAAAAAAGTTTGAATTACTTCAAACAATGCAAGACCGTCATGCTATAGAACTAAAATTAATTTTTTTTTGCAACTTCCAAGTATTATCAATGAAATGTGTTGTTAAACAAGTAAATCCATCAGTATTGATGGAAGTCCATAAATCTGACGTCAAGCAAACTCGACTAGTTTGTAGCATTGTTCGGATTTGCCCCTTCTCTTTCATGAACATCTTTTTGCAATCTTTTCTAATAGTATTTCTTGAAATAAGTTGCAAATCTCGATGCAAATAATATAAAAGTGCTGTAAAACCATACCATTCAATATATTGAAAAGGTAAATCATGCATAATAATGCAAGCGGTAAGTAAGTCACGAAACTCTTGTTAGTTAAACTTAGCATTGCACATGGAAATAGATGAAGAAGAATTACTTTGCAAAATAAGTTGGCCTATATCACATGTATCCCTTTTTTGCAAGTTTGTAAGTGACGTTTTAAATTTTAGGTGCCAAATTTGCTATCACATATGTAGGTTGCACCGCACTTTTTTACATTTGCATCTTTGTTTCCCATCATTTTCAATAGGTAGTAAATCAAAATATCCCCAAATAAATGATAACATTCTTCTCTTCTTCCTAGCAAGTCTATTGCTTGTCTCTTCATCTTTGAATTTCATTCTCACCAATATCTCCATAAAAAAAACTTCATTTTCTTGAGCATTACTAATAGTATTGGAATCCTCCATCTAAATTAAAAAATTGATGATAAGAAATTTATAAATAATACATTATACATGTATTACACATTTACACACTAATCAATAAATAGCTAAATGATACAAAGTAAACGAATTTCTCAATTCCCCATACAATATTCATCTCAACTTCTCAAGACAGCCAACCTACAACAACATTTAAATGAGTAGATAAAAAAATGATACACAGTAAACAAATTTCCATTCAATATTGAATATTCATCTCAAGTCTCAACTTCTCAACAGTCAAAATAGTCGAATAAACAAATAACCGAACAAACAAATTTCCCATACAATATTCATCTCAACTTCATCGCATATGTTAAACACTAACAACATGTCCATTCATATGTGCAATACAAACAAATAACCGGATAAATAATCACCAATCACATGAGAGAACAAGCGAAACATGGTCATGGTCATCGACATCCATACAATTACAAAGAAATGATCACCAAACATGAATGACAGAGAAGGATTGATTTGGATCTAACATGGCTCTCCAAAGATAAAGGAATGAAGGATTACAGATTACCTCAGACGCAAAATGAGAGAAAGATTCGAAAGAAGAAGGGTGATAGAGAGTCGAGAGAAAGAAGAAGCCGAGATGACAACGTTGGGAGGGATTCGACTTTTTTGGCCTTCGATGCCACATCATCAAAAACAAAATCAGAATCGAGAAGAGGTAGAGCGCAGCGCAAGGAAAGGAAGTCCACTCAAGTATGAGAAGAGAAATTAGGGCTTCTTTCTTCCTCTTTTTTTAAAGAGTAAAGGGTAAAGCCTATAGGTTTTTACGAATGATCTGGGCCATCAAAATGATCGGATGGTTTAGCTTGCTCTTTGCTCGGTGGACTGTGCGGCATGCGGAAGCGACAGAAGCCGCAGAATCCAGACGGACTAGACCCGAGTTATTTAGGTCAATTCGGGTCGGTTTCTGATTTTTTGGGTCAACCCGAACCCTACCCGCAAATTAATTCATGTCATATATTGCGACACTAACCCAACTCAAAAATCTATTTTACTGACCCAAACTTGGATTTTTCGAGTCGGGTTTGTGTCGAGTTGTCGAGTCGGGTCAATTTTTGACACCCCTAATAAAAACCTAAACTAAACTAAAAAAAATAAAAAATCTAAATAAAATAAAAACTAAACCTAAAATTAAAATAAAATAAACATAAAATAAAATAAAATAAAAACTAAATAAAAATCTAACCGTAAAAAATAAACCTAAAAATAAACCTAAAATAAATAAAATAAACTAAACCTAAACCTAAACTAAAACTAAATAAAATAAAATAAACTAAAAATAAATCTAAACTTAAACTAAAAAATAATACCCAAAAACAAAATAAAAACCTAAAATCTAAACATAAAAATTAAAAATAAAACCTAAACCAAAAAAATAAAATATAAATAAAACTAAACTAAAAAATAAACCTAAACCTAAACCGAAACCGAAACCTAAAAAATAAACTAAAATAAAAAGCTTAAACTAACATAAATAAACCTAAAATAAACAAACTAAATAAAATAAAAATAAAAATAAGCCTAAATAAAAATAAAAAATAAAATAAATAAAAAATTAACTAAATAAACCTAAACCTACTAGTTTACATAATTTTAAAATAACCTAAAAAAAACCCTAAACCCTAAACACTAAACCCTAAACCTACAATCCTAAACTTTAAACCCTAAACCATAAAACCCTAAATCGTAAACCCTAAACCCTAATCCCTAAAATCTACACCCTTAAGACCTAAACTGTAAAAACCTAAAAACCTAAACTTAAACTAAATAAAACCTAAAAATAAAATAAATAAATAAACCTATACCTAAAAAAATAAAAATAAATAAAATAAATACTTAAACCAAATCCTAAATGTAAACCTAAAATTAAACCTAAACCTAAAAATAAATTAAAACAAAAAATAAAACCAAAACTTAAATAAAATAAATAAAAACCTAAACAAAACTAAAATATAAAATAAATCTAAAAATAAAAAATAAAATAAAATAAAATAAAAAATTAAATGTAAAATAAAAAAATAAACATAAAATAAAAACTATATAAAACATAAACCTAAAAAATAAAAATTAAAATAAATAAAAAATAAAACCTAAACTTAAAAAAAACCTAAACCTAAAAATAAACAAAATAAAATAAACCTAAACTAAAACTAATAATCTAAACTAAAATAAATAAAAGCTAAACCTAAACCTAAAATAAACTATACCTAAACACTAAACAAAAGAAAATAAAATAAACTAAAAATAAACTTAAACCTAAACCTAAAATAAAAACCAAAAACCTAGACAAAAAAAAAAGTAAAATAAAAACCTAAACCTAAACATAAAAAATAAAATAAAAATAAAACTAAACTAAAAATAAACATAAACCTCAACCTAAACTTAAAAAATAAACTAAAATAAAAATAAAAAATAAAATAAATAAACATAAAATCAATAAAAGATAAACTAAATATACTAAATAAACTTAAACCTGCTAGTTTACTTAATTGTTTTTAAATAAATACCTAAACACTAAAAAACATACCACACCCTAAATCTAAACCCTGACCTAAACCCATAAACCTAAAACTAAACTGATTCCTAAATCTCCACAAAACCATGACCCTAAACTCACAAAAAATCTGAACCACTGAAAACCTAAATTAAACCTAACTCCCAACCCATAACCCTAAAACCCTACCACTAAACCCCAAACCTTGAGCCTACCATAAACCCTAAACCTAAACCCTAAACCTAAACTCCTAAACCCTGAGCCCTATCCACAAAAACCCTGAACTAAACTACCCAAACCCTAAACCTCCTAAAACCTAAACCCTAAACCTAAACTAAATAAAACCTAAAATAAAATAAATCAAAAACTTAAACTAAATAGAAAAATAAAATAAAATAAAAATATAAACTAAAATCTAAACCAAAACCTAAAAATAAAATAAAATAAAAAATAAAAATAAACTAAAATAAATTAATGAAAATTGTAAACTAAACTAAAAAAAATAAATAAACCTAAGAATAAAAACCTTAATAAAATAAAAACTAAATGTAAAATAAAAATAAAATAAGCCTGAGATAAAATAAAATAATAATTAAATATAAACCTAAAATTAAAAAATAAACCTTAATATAAAACCTATAAATAAATAAAAAAACCTAAGCCTTAAACAAAAAAAACCTAAAACTAAAATAAAAATTAAATAAACAAAATAAAAGCAACCTAAACCTAAAATTAACTATAACCTACACCTACACCTAAACTAAATAAAATAAAATAAATTAAAAATAAATGTAAACCTAACTAAAAAAAAATAAAACTAAAATAAACCTAAAATAAAAAAACCTAAACCTAAAAAAATAAAATAATAGCTAAACTTAAACCAAAAGAAAAATTAAAACCTAAACCTAAAAAAAAAAAATAAAATAAAACTTAATTAAAAAAACCAACTAAAACTTAAACCTAAAAAATAAACTAAAATAAAAACCTAAACTAAAAGAAATAAACCTAAAATGATAAACTAAAGTAATAAATAAAAGTAAACCTAAATAAAATTTTAAATAAAATAAACTAGATAAATAAAATAAACTAAATAAACTGTCGGTTTAATTAAAAAAACTAAACCCTAAATCCTACCCTACCTAAACCCAATACTACCACTCCCTAAACCTCCACTAAACTGTAACTAAACACACTCTCTAAACACTAAACCATAAAACCCTAAACCTAAACCCTAAATAAAACTAAACCACCCTAAACTAATCCTCCACTAAACCACTAGCAAACTTTAAACTCCACCTCCCTAAACCCCTAAACCAAACTCTAAACCCTAACCTAACTCTGCCTAAACCTTAAACTAAACCTAAAGTAACTAAATAAATTAAAAATAAACCTAAACCTAAAACTAGTAAACCTAAACTAAACCTAAACCCTAAGAATGGCTGAAACTCAGAGCATCACTATGTCAGGTCTAGATCAAGCGATGGAGGTGAAGGGCTATGTCTGGTGGATATGGAGGTGGTGGTGAGCGTGGTTATGGAGGGGAGGAACATGAGGTTATCATGGTGGTGAGAGGGAGACATCAGGGACATGATGGTGGATCCCGCTACTCAAGAGGCCAGGGTGGTTTTGATGGGAACTAGAGAAACTGAAGAACGGACAATCTGATCTGCTGCTTGTGGAATTGTTTCTTTATAATAGAGATGGTTCTAGTATCTAGGATTTTTGATTTGCTCTATGCGTGCTTATTTTTCATCTATGTCATCACTTATGTCTTAGAAAACTAGGTGTGTTACTTGGTTGAAGAAATCGAAAAGAGGAAATGTTGAATATGAATTTATTCTCTATTAAAAAAAAATAAAACTAAACTAAAAAAACCTAAAACCTCTAAACTCTACCCTATAACCCTAAACCTAAATCCTAAATCCTAAACCCTAAACCATACCACCCACCCACCCTAAAACTAAACCCTAACCAAACTTCCCCCAAACCCTAAACCCTAAATCTCCCCAAACCCTAAATAAATAAAACCTAAAACCTAAATATAAAATAAAATAAATAAAAAAACCTAAAAAATATAATAACTAAACTAAACTAAAACCTAAACCTAAACCTAAATGAAAATAAAATAAAAATACTAAAAAAATAAAGTAAAACCTAAATAAAGTAAAATAAAACCTAAATAAAATAAACTAAACTTAAAATAAAATAAAACTAAACCTAAACTAAAATAAATTAAACTAAAATAAATAAACCTAAACCTAAATAAACTAAACTTCAACTAAACCTAAACCCTAAATAATAAAATAAATTAAAAAATAAATCTAAACCTAAACTAATAAAACCTAAAATAAAACATACCTAAACTAAAGAAAATAAAACTTAAACATAAACCTAAAAGTAAAAAAAATACCTAAACTTACAAAATAAAATAAAACTAAACTAAAAAAATAAATCTAAACTTAAACCTAAACCTAAAAAATAAACTAAAATAGAAAACCTAAATCTAAATAAAAATAAAAATAAACCTAAATAAAAATAAAAAAATAAAATAAACTAAAATAAATAAAAAATAAACTAAATAAACTTAAACCTACTAGTTTACTTAATTAAAAAAAAATAATAATAAAAAAGAAAAGTAATAAAAAAACCTAATCCTGATCCTAAGCCTAACTACCTACAACCTACAACCCTATACCCTAAACCCTAAAACTTACCCAAAACCCACCCTGAGCTAAACCTAAACCCTAAACCCTGACCCACCCAATCTTAAATCCTAAACAATAAATACTAAAAACCTAAAAACCTAAACCTAAACTGAAAAAAACCTAAAAATAAAATAAATAAAAAAAATCTAACCTAAATAAAATAAAAACCTAAACTTAAACCAAAACCAAAACCTAAACCTAAACGTAAAAGTAAAATAAAAAAAAATAAAAACTAAACTAAAGTAAAATAAACAAAAACCTAAACTAAACTAAAAGGTAAAATAAACTTAAAAATAAATAAAAAAAATAAAAGAAAACTACATAACAAAAAGTAAAATAAACCTAAAAGAAAATAAAATAAAAAAATAAAATCTAAACAAAATATTAAATAATGAAACCTAAACCCTAAACAAAAAAAAGAAACCTAAACCTAAAATAAATAAAATAAAATTAACCTAAACCTAAACTAAAATAAACTAAATAAAACATAAACCTAAACCTAAAATTAAACCTAAACCACTAAACTAAATAAAAGAAAATAAAATGAAAGAAACCTAAACCTAAACTAAAATAAAACCTAAAATAAACTTAAAATAAAACCTATAACCTAAACATAAAATAATAAAATAAATACTTAAACCTAAACCTAAAATAAAAATAAAACTTAAACCTAAAAATAAAATAAAATAAAATAATCTAAAAAAATAAGCATAACTAAAAACCTAACCTAAATTAAACTAAAATAAACTTAAACTAAAAAAAAATAAACTTAAATAAAATAAAATAAAATAAACTAAAATAAATAAAAAAAAACTAAATAACCTATGGGTTAATTATTATTTTTTAAAAAAACCTAAATACAAACCACACCATAAATCTACCTGCCTAAACCCTACCCCAAATCATAAACTACCTAAACCCTAATTGTAACCTAAAAATCATAAACCCTAAACCCTAAATAACACAAACCTAAACCAAAACCTAAACCCTAAACCTAAATCCTAAATCCTAAAACCCACCCTAAAATCTAATAGCCACAAACCCTAAACCCAAACTAAACCTGACCCCACCCCAACCTAAACCTAAAAGCAACTAAATAAATTTTAAAAATAAATCTAAACCCTAAACCCTAAGAATGGGCAATACCTTGATGGTAAGAACATCATCATCAATTAGGCTTAATCTAGATCTGGTGGAGGTGAAGGTGGAGGCGACAGTTATCATCGTGGTGGTTATGGAGGCTGGAGGAGCAACGTAGGTTATAGCCATGGTGGTGGAGGAGAGAGAAATTTGGGATATGATGGTGGATCTTGCTACTCGAGAGGCGATGGTGGTTCTGATGGGAACTGGAGAAACTGAAGAATGGTCGATCCGATCTACTACTTATGGAACTATGTCTTTACAGTAGAGACGATTCTATTTATCTAGGGTTTTTGATTTATGGGTGCTCATTTTTTTCTATGTTGTCGCTTGTGTCTTAGAAAACTTGCTGTGTTACTTGGTTGATGAAATCGAAAAGAAAAAAAATGCTGATTTAAATTTGTTCTCTGTTAAAAAAAACCTTAAAGGCTAAACCCTAAACTAAAACTTAAACCCAAAACCTTAAACCAAAACCCTAAACCATAAACCATAAAAACCCTAAACCCTAAATACTAAACCCTAAACATTAAAGCCTAAGCCCTAAACCCTAAAACTAACCATAAGCCATAAACCCTAAACATACAATCCTAAATCCTAAAACTTAAACCCTAAACCCTAAACACTAAAAACCCCTAAATCATAAAGCCTAAACATTAAACCCCCAAACCTAAAAAACCCAATAACCTAAACCCTAAAAAACCTAAAACCTAAAAACAAACAAACTTACCAAACCCTAAACCTAAAACCTTAAACCCAAAATAAACTCTAAACCCAAGAATGGGCATAATCTTGATTGCAGAACATCATCACTAGGCTTAGTGTGATCTGATTGAGTGGTTATCATAATGGTGGTGGGGGATCTGGAGGTGCTCGTGGATATGGAGGTGGTGGTTGGAGCAGTGGTGGTTATGGAGGTAGGAGGAGCGATGAAGGTTATAATCTTGGTGGTATTGGGGATATGATGGTAGATCGCACTACTCGAGAGGTGAGGGTGGTTTTGATGGGAACTAGAAAATGAAGAATGGCCGAATCAATCTACTGCTTGTGGAACATTATCTTTATAATAGAGACAATTCTACTTATCTAAAGTTTTTTATTTGTTCTATGGGTGCTCATTTTTGATCTATGTTATTGCTATGTCTTAGAAAACTTGGGGTGCTACTTAGTTGATGAAATCAAAAAGAAGAAATGTTGAATTTGAATTTATTCTCTATTAAAAAAAACCTTAAACCCTAAACCCTAAACTAAAACTTAAACCCTAAAAACAAAATAAAACCCTAAACCTAAACCATAAAACCCAAAAAAAAACCCAAACTTAACTAAACCTAAACCCTAAACCTACAACCCTAAACCCTAAACCCCCTAAACCCTAGACCCTAAACCCTAAACCTTAAAATCTAAACCCTAAACCCTAAACCTAAACATTGAAATAAACCCTAAACCCTAAAACCTACAAACCTAAACCTAACCCTAAACCCTAAACTCTAAACTAACCCTAATTAGTTGGAGTTCTTTATGTGGTGTAGTAAGCCCATACTTCTTCAATTAGCTGCTCATGCCACTATCACTTATTTTTGTCGAGTGTCTTCTTTAGTATTTGGATGAGAGTTTTATTGAAGGCTTCTGTTAAGCTGTTTACCCTTGGGTAATTGATGGTATAATATCTTTAATCTATGTTGTGTCTCCAGACAAAGTTGTTGATCTCAGTGCTCTTGAATGTAGCATCATTATCAGATATAATTCATCGAGGCACTCCAAACTTATATACGATATGATACCTAAAAAATTAGAGCACATGTTTAGCTATGTCCTCTCTGAGCGAAATCACCTTCACCCATTTAAAAAAGTAGTTAGTAGTAGCTAAGATGAAATGATGAGCCTTGGAAGAAGGAGGATCAATCATACCCACTATGTCAGTACCCCAACACTCAAATGACCATGAGGCTAATGTAGGATGTAGATTGTTGATTGGTTGGTGTTGGACCACACCGTGTATTTGACATTGGTGGCCTCGCCTAGCCGTATCCATGCAATCTTTGATCATCAATGGTCAGTAGTATCCTAGTCTCTTAATCTTGGCTTTCATCTTCAGATCGGATTGGTTGGCTTGACATAATCCTGAGTGTACCTCAGTCACGATCTTATGGGCTTCATGATTATTTAAATAACGTAACCACATATGATCGAAAGACCATCGGTACAAGACTAAAATCCATAAGAGCATAGGAAAGTGCTCTCTACTTCATCTGATGGGCTTGAGACTTCTTTTGAGGTAGTTTGCCTTTATTTAGGTAATCCATGGATGGTTGCCTCCATTCTAACTCCTCATCCTTCTTGGTAATGGCAACCTCCCCTTCAAGAGAGTACTTTTTGATGAGTTCAATATCAACAAGGGACAAGAATTACCTATTTTGGACCTTTATTGATATGGACTCATCCTCCGGACATGCCAACTCCTTAGCAAGTTTGGCTAAAGCATACGCTACGATGCTCTCTCCTCAGTGAACCTTATAATGGTAACCTCTAGGATTTGGGCCAACAACTCCATGGTGTACTTGTGGTAGTGATGGAGCTTGGGCTTTATAACCTTATAGGACCTAGCGATTTGGTTGATAATTAGGTGAGAATCCCCAAAGATATTGATGTTTTGGATGTTTAGAGTAATGGCTAACTCTAGACTTGCAATCAGAGCCTCATATTGACCTTCATTGTTGGTGAAAGGATTGGATAGATAATATGAGAATCTCATCACATCGTGATCCAGAGTTAAGAGAACTATTCCCACCCCTGCCTTTCTTGGAATAGTAGATTGTGGTTCTTCTCCTCTTTAAGAGGAAACTGCACCATCTAAGTACATCTCCTAGCGGTGAATGCTAGTATCACCTAAGTTCAAGATTTGTTCATCAGGGAGATCATCACTAAGGGGAGAGTCAACAAGAAGTGAGTGTGATGCTAAGAAATCTATTAGTGCTTGTCCTTTCACCGCATGGAGGGATATGAAGGTAATTTAAAATTGTGAGAGGATCATGGATCATCATGCCAACCGTTAGGATAGCGTCAGCTGTGTCATGAAATACTATAGTGGTTTGATCCTAGAGATTAAGTTCACCTTATGAGGAAGCATGTAGTGTTGTAGCTTTTGGGATGCAAATATTAAAGCTAGGCAATGCTTCTCAATGGGTCGATAATTAGCCTCAGTATGGATTAGATGGCGAGGCGTAGAGTGTGTTTTCTTTCCCAGTCATTGGCTTGGGCCAACAAAGAACCAAGGAGTTGTCTGATGGTGTAAAGTATGAAAGACTTGCGGGATAGAAGTCTAGAACCGTCATCTCGTAATGCTTGATGTCTTCAAAGGCATGCTCACACTTGTCATCCTACTTAAACTTGACATCCTTTTGACAAGTGTTGAGAATGGCTGACATCTTCCCAATAGGTTGGATATAAATCATCTTAGATACACCAACCGCCCTCAGAATGATCTGAGTTGAGTTAAACTTTTAGGGGGTGGCATTTCTAATATCGCCTTGATCTTCTCCGGATCGATTTTGATTCCCTGGTGTCGGACAACAAACCCAGAATTTCCCTGAAGCTACACCTAATGCACACTTTAGTGGGTTCATTTTGAGGTTAAATTGTCTTAACTTTTTGAAAACTATTCTCAAGTCAAAGAGTTGGTCTTCCTTCTCTCTACTTTTGACCACGATATCATCGACATAGCACTCGACTTGATGATGAATGAGTTCGTCGAAGATTTGAGTCTAAAATAAAATAAAAACTTAAACTTAAACCTAAAAATAAAATAAAATAAACTAAAATAAATAAATAAAACCAAAATAAAACTAAAAAATAAAATAAACCTAAGAATAAAGAACATAAATGAAATAAAAACTAAACGTAAAATAAAAATAAAATCAACCTAAAATAAAATAAAATAAGAACTAAATAAAAACCTAAGCCTAAAAAATAAACTTAAAAATAAAACCTAAAATAAATAAATAATTAAACCACGAACTAAAAAAAAAAAAACCTAAACCTAAAATAAAAATAAAATAAACTAAATAAAATAAACCTAAACTAAAATAAAATAAACTAAAATTAACTAAACTAAAATAAATAAAAAGCTAAACCTAAACTTAATAAAATAAAATAAACTAAAAAAAAAACTTAAACCTAAGCTAAAAAATAAAACTTAAAAATAAACCTAAAATAAAAACCTAAAACCTAAACCTAAAAAAATAAAATGAAAACCTAAACCTAAACCTAAAAATAAAAAATACAACCTAAACCTAAAAAATAAAATAAAAATAAAACTCAATCAAAAAATAAACCTAAACCTAAAAATGAAACAAAAATCACAAACCTAAATAAAAATAAATAAACTTAACTAAATAAATATAAGAAATAAATCTAAATAAAAAAAATTAACTCAAATAAATAAAATTAAACTAAATAAACCTAAACCTGCCGGTTTGTAATTTAAAACCCTACTAAACCTATAAACCCAACCCAAAACCTACCTAAACTACAACCAACCCAAAACCCAACCTAAACCCCTCCACCCACCAAACCACCTACCCTCCCTAAACCCTAAACCTAAATCTTAAACCTAAACCCTAAACTCCATCTAAACTTTTCTACCCTAAACCTAAACTAATACACTAAACCCACCTAAAACTTTAAATCTTACCCAACCCACCTAAACCCTAAATCTAAACCTAAACCCTAAACCCTAAACTTTAAAACCTTCAACCCTAAACCCTAAACCTCAAATCTAAACCTAAACCCTAAACCCTAAAATAACCCTAAACTCTAAGAATGGGCAGAACCTTGATGGTAAGAACATCACCTTCAATTAGGCTTTGTCTAGATTTGGTGGTGGAGGCGAAGGCGATGGTTATTACAGTGGTGGTGGGGGATTTGAAAGTGCTGGTGGATATGAAGGTTGTGGTCGGAGTAATTATCATTATGCAGGCGGGAGGAGCGATGGAGGTTATAATCGTGGTGTCGTGAGGGGGGAGGTCGGGATATGATCTTTGGATCCTACTTGAGGGGTGGTTATGGGCGGAGAAACTAAAGAATGGATGATCCGAACTCTTTGCGTGTCTTTATAGTAGAGATGATTCTACTTATCTAAGGATTTTGATTTGTTATATGGGTGCTCATTTCTCACTTATGTTGTCGCTTGTGTCTTAGAAAACTTGGGGCGCTACTTTGTTGATCAAATCGAAAAGAAGAAATGTTGAATCTGAATTTATTCTTTATTAAAAATGTTAACCTAAAAACCTAAATCCTAAACCCCAAACCCAAAAAAATCCTAAACCCTAAAAAAAAATAAAAACCTAAACTAAATAAAATAAATAAAAAAACCTAAACCAAAATAAAATAAAATAAAATAATAAAATTAAAAAAACATAAACTAAAACCTAAACCTAAACCTAAACCTAAAAAGAAAATAAAATAAAAAATAAAAACTAAACTAAAATATGACAAATAAAAGCTAAACTAAACTAAAAAATAAAAAAAACCTAAATAAAATAAAAACTAAATCAAAATAAAATAAAATAAAATAAAACTAAATAAAACCTAAACATAAAAAAACCCTAAAAATAAAGCCTAACAATAAATAAAAAATAAAAACATAAACTAAACTAAAAAATAAAAAATGTAAATAAAAAAAACCTAAAATAAAATAAAATAAAATAAAAACTAAATAAAAACCAAAACCTAAAATAAACTTAAAAAATAAGCCTAAATTAATAAAAATAAAACCTAAACTCTAAAACTAAAAACCTAAAATAAAATAAAATAAACCTAATCCAAAATAAATAAATAAAACCTAAACCTAAACCTAAACCTAAAATAAATAAAATAAAATAAACTAAAAGATAAATTTAAACCTAAACTAAAAAATAAAACCTAAAAATAAACCTAAAACCTAAACCTAAAGAATAAAATAAAAAAACCTAAACCTAAAAAAATAAAAAATAAAATCTAAAATAAAATAAAATAAAAATAAAACTAAACTAAAATAAATAAACCTAAAACTAAAATAAAACCTAAACTAAAATAATTTAACCTAAAATAAATAAACTAAACTATAATAAATAAACCTAAATAAATTAAAATAAAAAACTCAAATAAGCAAATAAATTCTAAATCTATCATCTGCTTTAATTTAAAAAACTAAACCCTAAATCCTAAAACTAACCCTAAACCCCAAACCCTAAACCTATAACTCTAAAACTACAACCGTAATCCTACAACCCTAAACCATAAAATCCTAAACCCTAAACCTTAAACCCTAAACCCTATACCCTATACCCTAAACTCTAAACCCTAAAACCTACAACCATAAACCTTAAATCCCAAACCCTAAACCCAAAACTAGCCCTAAACCCTAAGAATTGCCAGACCCTTGATGGTAGGAACATCATAGTCAACTAGGCACAGTCTAGATCTAGCGGTGGAAGCGAGGCCTATGCTCGTAGTGGTGGTGGTGGGATCTGGAGTCTTGGTGGATATGGAGGTGTTGGGTAATGGTGGTTATGAAGATGGGAGGAGTAACGGAGGTGACAATTGTGGTGGTGGCAGAGGGAAAGATCGGGGGGATATGAAGGAGAATCCTGCTTCTCGAGAGGCAAGGGTGGTTCTGAAGAATACTGCTTATCGAACTGTCTTTATAGTAGAGATGGTTCTACTTATCTAGGGTTTTTAATTTTCCTTATGGGTGCTCATTTTTGATCTATGTCAGCACTTATGTCTAAGAAAACTTACGGTGTTACTTAGTTGATGAAATGAAAAAGAAGAAATGGTGCAACTTAGTTGATGAAATCAAAAAGAAGAAATGTTGAATCTGAATTTATTCTATGTTAAAAAAAACTTAAAACCCTAAACCCTAAACTAAAACTTAAACCCTTAACCTAAAACCAAAACCCTAAACCCTAAACCCTAAAAACCTTAAATCCTAAACATGAAACCCTAAACCAAAAACCTTAAATTCTAAACCCTAAACCCTAAAACCCTAAAGCTTAAACCTTAAAACCATAAACCTTAAGTCCTAAAACCTACAACCCTAAACCCTAAACCCTAAACCTCAAACCCTAAACCCTAAACCCTAAACCCTAAACCTTAAACAAACCTTAAACCCTAAACCCTAACCCTAAACCCTAAATCCTAAACCCTAAACCTTGAATAAAGATGCCATTGAGAGTAGATCTAAAGAATGACCTAATCCTAACATAGTTATGGTAGCTAAAGAAAACGTCTTCAAGAGACTTTCCTTTGACCATTAAAGATTTGAATACTCTAAACCCTAACCCTAAATCATATTATAATACAATATATGATATTATAATGTATAATCATATATTTGAGCACATAGTGATGCATTTTTGGATGTTATAAGATGTTTTGAAATGTTTTAGTATATTATGGTATTGTGCCTTATAGTCTATATTAATATTAATCATAAAAGATTGATTTAATAAATAAGATGATGAAATTTGTTAAATTTGGGTGGGAATTAGGTTGTAGTACCAAAGGTGTGTACACTTGTAGTCTAAAAGTAAGACTTTATGTTCAAAATATATTATCGTTGTAGAATAGTATAACATTATATATCATAAAATATTATTTTACACATTTTAAATTCTTTTAGTAGTTTACAATCATGCAGTCGAGTGTACACTAGCATTATTTATAAAAAATGTTAATTTAGACTTTAAAATAGTGAAATTTGGCCAAATTCATAATAGGTAGAGAATGACATCATAATATATTATTTCAATTTAAAATATAAGTGATATGACTAAAATATATTGTTTTTTATTATTTAGGCTAATTTTATGATTTTTTATCTTAAGCAATCCCTTGTGATGTGATATGCAATATAATATAATATAATATGTTATAGTGTATTATAATATAGGATACCATAACATAGTGTAGCATCATGCATTATAGCAGATTATTGTGTACCACTACTTGTTGTTTAGCATATTTTAGTTTGTTATAGTATGATGTAGTAGAGTTTGTACTAGCATGCTTCATAAAAATATTGCTTTATAGGCTTAGATGATGGGATTTGGCCAAATTTAAGGTAAGCTTTAGGGAACATCATTGGGGGTGTGCTATGGTGTGTCATTTAATCAAAAGAATGGAATGTTGCATCCAGAATAAATGTTCATTTTTCAGCCAAATTTTATAATTCTTTTTCTTAAAGTGATTTATTTTAATGTGTAATGTAAGATAATATATTATATGAAAGCATATTAAAATATAATGTATAACATAGTATAACTTCAATATATATATATATATATATATGTGGTGGTGTGTTACTAAAAGTTATTGTACATTTTAGTATGATTTAATTTTGTTATAATACATTGGGTCAAAACTCACAAAATGTTAATTTAAAAGTTGAGATGGAAGAATTTGGCCAAATTCAAAGCACACACCAAGAAGCAACACCAAAATTATGCTAATTTGTACCATTTATAATAGAAAAATAACAATTTTATATCCAAAATGAACATTATTCATATTTTGAGAAAATTTTATTATTTGTTCCTTTTAAGTTATTCTAATGAAGTGCAATGTTAGACAATATACTATATTATAGAAAATTATAATATAACATCATATATTATAATATAATATAATATAATATAGTGTGTTAATTTACACTATAATATGTTTAACATGATATTGTATAGTTAGTTTGAGCTTGCACCATCACAAATCATAAAACATTGATTATAATGTAAAGAAGATGTAATTTGAACGAATACATTATTAAGCTTTTGGTTGAAGTATTAAAGGTGTGCATAAAAGAAGAATTATGATTTGATGAGAATTCCATGTGAAAGACATGCAGGGAGATATGCTAGGGGATCACACATGCATTGGACATGACATGTGAGCGGTCTATGTCGAGGGCATAAAAGAAGAAAATATGCTGGGGATAAGGTTTGAATTTGATTTGATTTTATGATTTGTGGAAAGATCCCCTACGAATAAAATCTCTAATCCACCAAGGATTAAGATCAAATCAACTTTAATTTATTTCATTTTAATTAATATGGAAGCATATCTGTTAGAGATATGGGTTTGAGTCGATTGGGGATCGTGTATATGAACCTTCCACTAGGGAAGTAGGTTCGAGCTATCCATTGAGGATTTGGATTTGAGTTTGATTTCATAGATTTGTTTGAGGATGTATCCACTGGGGATAAGAGTTTGGTTAGATTTCCTTGATTTAAATTCTACTAGGGGAGTTGGTTTAATTTGGCTCCAGTAGGGAGGTTAGTTTTTAATTTGATTTGTTTGCTTGACTTATTGATATATGATTTAAGGCTTAACTGGGGAGAAGGGTGTGATTTAATTCCACTAGGGAAAATTAGATTGGGTTTAATTTAATTTGAGATAATGCATGAACCCTATCAATGTGCGATGGACCCACTAAGAAGGGGCTATATCAGCCTTGACCTACCTTAGGTTTATATATCCAAAGGGATAGTCTAGGGGGTAGAGCTAGCAACCTAGTTGCCTTTCTAATTCGTTCTAGGAAGTAGCATACTCACATTTTCCAAAGCAAGGAATAATCATTGGGATGACCTATTAGATGCACAATAAATTGAACTTGGCCTAGGGAGACTACTGAGTGAATGTCGTTGGGACTTATGTCAACTCTAAAGTAGTCAGGATTAATTTTATCTTAATTTCATGTGATTTGATATGGTTTGTTTGGTTTAGTTTGATTGTGAATTGAGAGCATATCCATTGTGGATGTGAGCTCGGTCAAATTTGATAGATTTAATTTATGGACCATGTTAGTGTACGATGGACCCATTGAGAAGGGGCTATATCGAACTTATCCTGCCTTAGATTTACAAATCCAAAGGGACAGTCTACTAGTTATGGTGTCGAGCTAGCCAACCTAATGGGTTGCCTTTAGGTGTGCAATAGCTATGCTAGGAAGAAGGTGTAGCAGAATTACATCTTCTAAAGTAGGGAATAATTGTTGGGGTGACCTATTAATAGCACAACAAATCAAACCTGATTTAGGGGCGACTATTGAGTGAATGCTGTTGGGAACTTATATCAACTCAAGGGTAGTCAGGTGATTCCTATAGGGAGTTTTGCTAACACTGCCCTAAAGATAGGATACCTGCTTGAGAAACGGTACCACTATGGGTGTCCTCCTAATCCATAAGTGAATATAAATTTTATTTATATATTTACGTGAACCCTATTGGTGTGCCAGGGTCCAAACTGAGAAGGGGCTATGTCGGCCTTGACCTATCTCAGATTTATTAGACTAAAGGAGAATTTGCATATCCATAGGATAGATTCTCCAACCACAAGGGTGGTTACTTGGAAAGGAAAACTATCCAATCGATAGTAACTTGCATAAATGGGGTCGCAAAGGATGTGATCTAAATTTAGTATCCATAGGGGAGGTGCTTCTAGGGGCGTTATCCTGAGCCCTAAAAAAAGAAAGCCATTAGGTGTACGGTGGCCAACTCAAGGAGACGTGTAGCAGAATTACATCTGCCATGAGTGGTGTATCCTAAGGTGCGAGAACCAACCAACCTAAGGTGTATCCATCAACATGAGTGGTATATCTGCCAACATAGTGAGAACCAACCAACCTAAGGTGCTCGACGATGTGCAATGATCAATCTAGAAAGAAAGTGTGTAGGCTTACAACTTTGTAAGCAGAATTGATCATCGGGATATTCTATCATCGACAAGATAGATGCTATTTGACCTAGAGCAACTGCTAAGCGAAGATCCCCGAGGAAGGATTGGACCTAGACTTAAAGTAGTCAGAAAGGAAGGAGCCACTAGGGGACTTATCCTAAACATCAAATATACTTGAACCAGTCAGTGCACAAAGGCTAATCCAAGATGAAAGCATAGCAAACTCACATCCTCTTAAATGAAGCCAACATGAGGTAGCTTACCGACCATGCAGTAAGGCCTACCAAACTAACAAGGCACTCATCAGTGTGTAGTGGCCAAGTAAGGAAGGATAACATAGCATACTTACATCCTCCAAAGCAAGAAGACCATTGGGGTGACACACTAGCAGGGTAGCGTCACGAGAGTTCTTGAGTGAGTGCAGGGGGCATTATCTCAACTCAGAGTAGCCCGACACAAAAGATATGTGTTTGTTTTATTTTTGTGTGTGTAGTTTCTATTTGTGTTATGTCGATGAAGGATAGGACACTGCTCAAGTTCCTTACACCTACCCTAAACACATCATGGAAGATTCACAAACAAAAATACTTTCAATATGGAAGAGATTGAATTTGAAATGAAATTTTCATTGATGATAATTATTTTCAAACATGATTTATAATATTTATTTAAGTAGAGTCCATTGATTAGAAGCATTGAGCACTCTCCCTTATGATTAATAAGTTGATAAGATCCTCCTTGGTAGGCCTTCTCTATGGAAAAAAGGCCTTCTCAAGTGGGTTCAAACTTGCCTCTCATCTTACGACGGGAAACAATCGGTCTCCTTTGAACTAAAATAGGCTCTCTTACTTGAAAAGCTCTATGATGGACCACCTTATGGTGAGCTTGAATCATTTTAGCTTTGTACAACTTGAGGTTTTGGCATGCCCGCAGGCGTCTTTCCTCTAAACCTTCAAGCTCTTCTAACCGCAACTTGTCATTCTGCTATGTTATGATCATGCTACCATAGTCCCTGATGGGAGGCACTTCTAATGGTAGAATGGGTTCATACACTAAAGAAAGGAGTAGGAGTTGAAGTTCTATATATGGTATGGTAGGCCCACAAAGCTTCAACTAACTACTCATGCCACTGTCACTTATTGTTGTCGAGTGTCTTCTTTAGTATTTGGATGAGTGTTTTGTTGATGGCTTCTGCTAAACTGTTTGCCCTCAAGTAGTTGATGGTAGAATATCTCCAATCTATGTTGTGTCTTCATGCAAAGTTGTTAATCTCGGTGCTCTTGAATGCAGTACCATTATTAGATATAATTCATCGAGGCACTTCGAACCTACATACAATATGATTCCTAAAAATCTGGAGCACATGCTGAGCTATGAACTCTCTTAGCAAAATCACCTTCGCCCATTTGTAAAAGTAGTCTGTAGTAGCTAAGATGAACCGATGATCCTTGGAAGAAGGAGGATGTAGAATGTTGGGTGGTTGGTGTAGGACCACACAGTGTATTTGACATTGGTGGCTTGCCTATCCGTATCCATGCAATCTTTAATCATCGACGACCAGTAGTATCCTAGTCTCTTGATCTTGGCTTTCATCTTCAGATCAAATTGGTTGGCTCCATATAACTTTGAGTGTACCTCAGTCACAATCTTACGGGCTTCATGCTTGTCTAAACAAAGTAACCATATATGATTGAAAGACTGTCGATACAAGACACCATCCACAAGAGCGTAGGAAAGTGCTCTCTACTTCATCTGATGGGCTTGCGACTTCTCTTGATGTAGTTTGCTTTTATTTAGGTAATCCATGAATGGTTGCCTCCAATCTAACTCCTCATTCTTCTTAGCAATGGAAACCTCCTCTTCAAGAGAGTCCTTTTTGATGAGTTCAATATTAATAAAAGATAAGCCTTGTCTATTTTGGACCATCATTGAGATAGACTCATCCTCCGAACATGCCAATTCCTTGGCAAGCTTGGCTAAAGCATATGCTATGGCATTCTCTCCACAAGGAATTTTATAAATGGTAACCTCTGGGATTTGGGCCAACAACTCCATAGTGTACTTGTGGTGTTGATGGAGCTTGGGCTTTATAACCTTATAGGACCCATCAATTTGGTTGATAACTAGTTGAGAATCCCCAAAGATGTTGATGTTATGGATGCTTAGAGTAACGACTAACTCTAGACTGATAATCAGAGCCTCATATTCGACTTTGTTGTTAGTGCAAGGTTTGGATAGATGATATGAGAATCTCATCACATCGCGGTCCGGAGTTAAGAGAACTATTCCAAGCCGTGCCTTTCTTAGAATAGTACATTATGGTTCTTCTCCTCTTTGAGAGGAAGCCTCACCATCAAAGTACATCTCCCAGTGGCAAATGTTAGTATCCCCTAAGTTCATGATTTGTTCATCGGGGAGATCATCAGTAAGTGGAGAGTCAACAAGAAGTGGGTGTGTTGCTAAGAAATCTGCTAGCACTTGTCCTTTCACTGCACGGTGGGGTACGAAGGTAATGTCAAACTGCGAGAGGATTATGGACCATCGTGCCAACCATTCAGAAAGTGTCGACCATGTCATGAGATACTATAGTGGATTGATCCTAGAGATTAAGTTCACCTTATGAGGTAGCATAGTGTTGTAGCTTTTGGGATGCAAAGATTAAAGCTAGGCAATGCTTCTTAATGGGTGGATAATTAGCCTTAGTAGGATTAGATGATGGCTGAGGTAGTAGAGTGCATTTTCCTTCCCTTCGTCATTGGCATGGGCCAACAAAGCACCAAGGAAGTCATCTAATGTAACATCAAAAAGTATGAGCGGCTTGCCCGAGAAAGGGGATGCCAAAATCGGTGGAGTCATTAGGTAATGCTTGATGTCTTCGAGGGCATTCTCACACTTGTCATCCCACTTGAACTTGGCGTCTATTTTGATAAGTGTTGGAATGGCTAACATCTTCTCGATAAGTTGGATATAAAGCGTCTTAAATACACAAACCGCTCTTGGAATGATCTGAGTTGAGTTAAACTTTTAGGCGTTGGTATTTAATATATGATATTCTCATCGGTTTGATTCCCTAGTGTCGACAACAAACCCAATTTCCTAAAAACTACTCAGAATGTACACTTTGGGTGGTTCATTTTGAGTTTAAATTATCTAACTATTTAAAACTACACTCAGTGAAAGAGATGGTCTTCATTTTTCTACTTGACCATGAGATCATCAACATAGCACTCGACTTGATTATAGATGAGTTCGTCAAAGATTCAAGTCTAAAATACAATAAAAATCAAAACTAAAACCTAAACCTAAGCCTAAAAATAAAATAAAATAAAATAAATAAAAACCTAAAATAAAGTAAAAAGTAAAATAAACCTAAGAATAAAAACCTAACTAAAATAAAAACTAAATGTAAAATAAAAATAAAATAAAAACTAAATAAAAACCTAATCCTAAAAAATAAATGTATAAATAAATTAAAAATAAAACTTAAACTTTAAACTAAAAAAAAACTAAACCTAAAATAAAAATAAAATAAACAAAATAAAATAAACCTAAACCTAAACTAAAATAAACTAAAAATAAATAAATAAAACTAAAATATAAACTAAAATAAAATAAAATAAACTAAAATAAACCTAAACCTAAACTAAAAATAAAACTAAAAATAAAATAAAAATAAAAGCTAAAACCTAAACCTAAAAAATAAAATAAAACAAACCTAAACCTAAAATAAAAAATAAAACCTAAATCCAAAAATTTAAATAAAAATAAAACTCAACTAAAAAATAAACCTAAACCTAAACCTAAACCTAAAAAATAAACTAAAATAAAAAATCTAAACTAAAATAAATACACATAAAATAAATAAACTAAACTAAATAAAAATAAAAAATAAAATAAACTAAAATAAATCAAAAATAAACTAAAATCCCTCGTTTGTAATTTAAATAAACCCTAAACATTAAATCCTAAACCTTAACCTCTAACCACCTGACCTAAACCCAAACCAAAAACTAAACCCTGCTAAATGATAATAACTAATGGGTTTGCTTGATTAAAGATCATGGCCCTGATCCCAGAAAGATCCTCCCTAGGCCCAAATAAACCCTACCACATAAACAAACCTAACCACTGAGCCTAATCCTCTGACCCCAACCTCAACCCAAAATAACCACTCCCTAAATCCAGGCCTAAACTGAGCCCTACCCTGATCCCCATCATCTGATGCCCAAACCACTAAAATCTTCCACAGGCCCAACCCACAGACCATAACCCTAAACCCAAACCCTAGGCTAAACCATGGCCTAAACCTAAACCCTACCACAGGCCTAGGCCCTAAACCCTGATGCTAAAACACAGATCCACTGATTAAAAATTAAGGTAAAAATAGCTAAGCTTAAACAACAAAAATAAACTAAAATAAAACTAAAATAAATAAACCTAAAATAAATATTAAATAAATTAAATAAACCTAAATAAAAAATAAAATAAACTAATAAATAAAATAAATAAGTGGTAAATAAACTAAACCTGGTTTATTTTTTTTTTTAAGAAACCACTGACCTTAAATGCTAAATCCTGGACCCTAAACCTCCTAAACCACCCTACAACCACTACCCTAAATGCTACCATAAACCCTAAACCCTCTTTAAACCCTAAACCTAAACCTAAACCACAGGCATAAACCTAAAACCTTAAACCCTAAAATACCAAACCCTAAACCCTAAACCCTTAATCCTAAACCCTAACCCTCAAACACTAAACTCACAAAAGCAACTAAATAAATTAAAAATAAACCTAAACCTAAAACCTACTTATCCTAAACCTAAACCTAAACTCTAAGAATGGGCATAATCTTGATGGCATATACATCATCATCAACCAGACTCAATCTAGATCTATCGGTGGAGGCGAAGGCAGAGGCGGTGTTTATCATAGTGGTGGTGGGGGATCTAGAGTCTGGTGGTGGATATATAGGTCGGAGGATGGTTATGGAGGCAGGAGGAGCGACGGAGGTTACAGCTGTGGTGGTGGTAGAGGGAGAGATTGGATATATGATGATTGATCCTGCTACTCGAGATTACGGGGTAATTCTGATGGGAACTGGAGAAACAAAAGAATGACCAATCTGATCTTCTGCTTACAGAACTATGTCTTTATAGTAGAGACAGTTCTAGTTATCTAGGGTTTTTGATTTGCTCTATGCATGCTCATTTTTTATCTATGTTGTCGCTTGTGTCTTAAAAAATTGGGTGTGTTACTTGATTTATAAAATCAAAAAGAAGAAATGTTGAATTTGAATTTGTTCTCTGTTAAAACAAAAATTAAATAAAAATCCTAAACCTAAACTAAAACCTAAACCCTAAACCTAAAACCTAAACTGTAAATCATAATGCATAAAAAACCTAAACCTCAAACCCTAAACCTAAAACTCTAAACCCAGCCCACTAAACCCTAAACCCTAAACCCTAAATCTACTAAACCATTTAAACCCCTAAACTAACCTCCCACTAAACTAAGCTCCATAAAACCCTAAACCCCTAAACTAACCCCACCACACCCACAAACCTACAGGCTAAACCCTAAACCACCCTAAACCTAAACTCCTAAACCTTACCAACCATAAACTCTAAAGCCTAAACTAAACTAAATAACCCAAACTAAAACCTAAAATAAAACATAAAATAAAATAAAATAAAAAATCCTAAACTAAATAAATTAACAAAAAAATAAAATAAATACATAAACTAAAACCTAAACCTAAACCTATAAATCAAATAAAATAAACTAATAAAAAGAAACTAAAATAAAATAAAAAATAAAAAAAATATAAAATAAAATAAATCTAAGAATAAAATACTAAAATATAAAATAAATGTAAAATAAAATAAAATAAACATAAAATAAAATAAAACTAAATAAAACCTAAACCAAAATAAACATAAAAAAAAACTTAAACCCTAAACTAAAAAAAACCTAAACCTAAAAAAAATAAACAAAATAAAATAAACCTAAACCTAAACAAAATAAACTAAACTAAATAAATAAACCTAAAGTAAACTAAACCTAAATCTAAATTAAATAAAATAAAATAAACTAAAATAAACTTCTAAAATAAAAAAACCTAAAATTAAACCTAAATAAACCTAAAAAAAACCTAACCCTAAACCTAAAAATAAAAAAAATAAATCCTATACCTAAAAAATAAAATAAAAATAAAACTCAATTAAAAAAAACTAAATCTTAAAAAAAAACTAAAAAAAAAACCTAAACTAAAGTGTATAAACGTAAAATAAAGAAACAAAACTAAATAAAAGTAAAAATAAAAATAAATAAAAATAACAAATAAATTAAACTAAAATAAATAAAAAATAAACTAAATAAACCTTAAACTACTAGTTTACTTAATTTTAAAAAAACCCTATATCCTAAGCTAACCATAAACCCTGAAAACCCTAAACCCTAAAGCCTAAACAGTAAACCCTAAACCCTAATCCATAAACCCTAAAATTTTAAACCCTAATACCATAAACCCTAAACCCTAAACCCTAAACCATAAAATCCTAAAAACCTAAAAAATAAAATATATAAAAAAAACTAAACCTAAAGAAAATAAAATAATAAAATAAAATAAAAATCTAAACCTAAACATAAAAATAAATAAATTAAAATAATAAAAATAATGTAAAATAAAATAAATAAATAACCTAAACTGAACTAAAAAATAAAATAAATTTAAGAATTAAAAACTTAAATAAAATAAAAATTAAACGTAAAATAAAAATAAAATAAAATGAAAACTAAATAAAAATATAAACTCAAAAAATAAACCTAAAAATAAAACCTAAAAATAAATAAAAAATAAACTTGAACCCTAAACTAAAAAAAAACCTAAACCTAAAATAAAATAAAAAATAAAATAAAATAAACCAAAACCTAAAATAAAATAAAATAAATAAAACTAAAACCTAAACCTAAACCTAAATAAAATAAAATAAAATAAAATAAAATAAACCTAAAGAAACTAAAAATAAAACCTAATATAAAATAAAACTTAAAACTAAAAAAATAAAATAAAACCTAAACCTAAAATGAAAATAAAATATAAACCTAAAAATAAAATAAAAATAAAACTCAACAAAAAATAAACCTAAACCTAAAAAATAAACTAAAATAAAAAACTTAAACTAAAATAAATAAACAAAACTAGATAAAAATAAAAAATATATATAAATAAAAATAAAAATAAAAAACTAAAATAAATAAAAAATAAACTAAATAAACCTAGACCTACTAGTTTATTTAATTTTTTTAACAAAAAAAACCATTAACCACAAATTCTAAACCCCCAAACTAAAACCCTAAAAAAACCATAAACCTACTAAACCCTAAACCCTAAAACCCTAAAAAAAAACCATAACCCTAAACCCTAAACCCTAAAAGCATAAACCCAAAAATCCAAAACCTTAAACCCTAAACTCTAAACATTAAACTATAACCCGTAAACCCTAAATCCCACAAACCCACAAACCCTAAACCCCCAAACCCTAAACCTAAACTAAAGTAACTAAATAAACTTAAACACTAAAACCATATTAACTAAACCTATACCAAGAATGGCAACCTTGATGGAAGGAACTTCTTATCAGCAGGGCTTTGTCTAGATGGGCAGGTGGAGAAAGGCGGTGGGTGGTTATCCTTAATGGTGGTGGGGATCAGGGTGTTGGTGGATATGGAGGTGGTGGTCAAAGTAGTGGTGGTTATGGAGTGGAGGATCTATAGGTTACAACCATGGTGATGGTAGAGAGAGATGGGGATATGATGGTTGATCCGCTAAATAGGGTAATTCTATTGGAGAAATTGAAGAAAGGGTGATCCAGTCACTTATGGAATTGTGTCTTTATAGTAGAGACAGTTCTAGTAATCTAGGGTTTTTTATTTACTCTATGCGTGCTCATTTCTGATCTATTTCATCTCTCGTGACTTAGTAAACTTGGTGTGTTACTTAGTTAAGAAAATCGTAAAGAATAAATGTTGAACCTGAATTTATTCTCTGTTAAAAAAAAAAAACCAAAAATCCTAAACCCTAAACCCTAAACTAGAATTTGAGCATTAAACCTAAATCCTAAACCCTAAACCCTAAATCCTTAACCCTAAAGACTCTAAACCCTAAACACTAAACCCTAAGTGCTAAAACCCCAAACCCTAAACCCTAAAACCTAAACCCTAAACCTTAAACCTTAAACCCTAAAACCCCAAACCCTAAACCCTAAAACCTAAACCCTAAACCTTAAACCCTAAAACCTTAAACCCTAAACCCTAAACCCTGAAAACCTAAAGGCTAAAGTCTAAACCCTAAATCCTAAACCCCAAAAAAAATATAAACCCCAAACCCTAAACCCTAAACCCTAAACTAAGCCTAAACCCTAAACCCTAAACCTGAAAAGCCAAAAAACTTAAACTTAAACTAAATAAAACTTAAAAATAAAATAAAATAATCTAAACCAAAATAAAAAAATAAAATAAAAAAAAATAAAAATAAAAACTATAACTTAAAGCTAAACTAAACCTAAAATGAAAATAAAATTAAAAATAAAAACTAAACTAAAATAAAATAAATAAAAACTAAAATTAAACTAAAAAATAAAAAACCTAAATAAAGTAACAAGTAACCTAAAATAAAAATAAAATAAACCTAAAGTAAAATAAAATAAAAACTAAATAAAAACCTAAACTTAAAAATTAAACCTAAAATAAATAAAAAATAAAACCTGACCCTAAACTAAAAGAAACCTAAACTAAAAAAAAGTTAAACCTAATTGAAAATAAATTAAACTAAAATAAATAAAACCTAAAACTAAACATAAAATAAACTAAAACTAAACCTAAACCTAAACTAAATAAAATAAAATAAACTAAAATAAACCTAAACCTAAGACTAAAATTAAACCTAAAATAAAACTTAAATAAATAAACTAAATAAAACTAAACTAAAATAAACATAAACCTAAATCTAAACTAAAAATAAACTAAAATAAAATAAATAAATAAACCTAAATAAAATAATAAATAAAATAAACTAAATAAAATAAAATAAAACTAAAATAAATAAAATAAACTAATAAATTAATAAAACATGGGTTTGCTTAATTTTAAAAACCTAAACCCTAAACCCTAAACCCTAAATCCTAAACCAAATCCTAAATCTTAAACCCTAAACCCACTAACCAACCTAAACCCTAAACCCCAAAATAAACCTAAACTGGTAAATCCTAAAGCCCAAACCCTAGCCCCTAAACCATAAACCCTACAAACCCAAAACCTAAAACCATAACCCTAACGTTAAACCCTAAACCCAAAACCTTAAACTCAAACTAACCTAAACCCTAAAAAACCACAACCACAAACCCTAAACCCAGACTAAACTCTAAAATCCCTACCCTACCCTAAACCTAACAATGAACCCCAAACCCTAAACCTGAACCTAAAGTGATGAAATAAATTTTTAAAATAAAACTAAAGCCTAAAACTTAATAAGAAGAATGGAAGAACCTTGGACATGAACATCAGTCAAGTGAGTCAGATCGTGGTGGAGATGAAGCGAGGTGTTATCGCAATGGTGGCGGGGGATCTGGAGGTACTGGTGGAAATGGAGGTGGTGGTCAGAGCAGTGGTGGTTATGGAGGCAGGAGGGGCGACAGAGGTTACAGTCATGGTGGTGGCGGAGGGAGAGATCAGGGATATAATGGTGGATCCCGCTACTTGAGAGGCCAGGGTGGTTCTGATAGAAACTAAAGCAACTGAAGAATGGTCGATCTAATCTGCTACTTATGAAATTATGTCTTTTTAGTAGAGATGGTTCTAGTTATCTAGGGTTTTTGATTTGCTTTATGCATGGCTATTTTTTATCTATGTCATCGCTTGTGTATTAAAAAACTTGGTGTGTTACTTGGTTAATGAAATCAAAAAGAAGAATTGTTGAATCCAACTTTATTCTCTATTAAAAAAAAAACCAAAAACCCTAAACCCTAAACAAAAACTTGAGCCATAGACCTAAAACCTAAACCCTAAACCCTAAAAAACCTAAACCCTAAACTCTAAAAACCCTAAACCCACAACTCCCAAAACCTTAAACTAAACCCAACTTAAATCTTAAACCCTAAACCTTAAACCCTAAACCCTAAACTCCAAACTCTAAACCCTAAACCCTAATCCCTAAACCCTAAACCCTAAACCTTAAACCCTAAAAAACAAAAAACCTAAACCAAAATTAAATAAAACCTAAAAATGAAATAAATAAATAAACCTAAACCAAAATAAAATAAAAAAGGAAATAAAATATAAACCTAAATTAAAACCTAAACCTAAAATAAATCTAAACCTAAACTAAAATAAATAAACTTAAACTGAGACCTAAAATAAACTAAAATCTAAACTAAAAAAATAGCCTAAATAAACCTAAAATAAAACATAAAACCTAAACCTAAAAAAATATATAAACCTAAAATAAAAAAATAAAAAATAAAACTAAGCTAAAAGTAAACTTAACCTAAAAAAATAAACTAAAATAAAAAACCTAAACTAAAATAAATAAACCTAAAATAAATAAACTAAAGCAAATAAAAATAAAAATAAACCTAAATGAAAATAAAAAATAAAATAAAGAAAAATAAATAAAAAATAAACTAAATAAACCTAAACCTATGAGTTTACTTAATTGAAAAAAATGTAAAAAACATTAACCCTAAATAAACCCTAAAACTAACCCTAAATCCTAAACCTACAACCCTAAACCCGAAACCTTAAATCTTAAAATCCTAAACCCTAAACCCTAAACCTACAACCCTAAAACCTACAAACTATAGCCCTAAACCCTAAATGCCAAACCTGAAACCCTAAACCATAAGATAAAAACCTCTCGAGCGCGGCGCTCTCTGGCGATTTCATGTTCCCTTGCATTTTCCTTGCGGCTTGGCTGAGTTTTGATCCTTCTCGATCATAATTTTTAGATTTCATGTTCTCTTGCATTTTCCTTGCGATTTCATGTTTGGCCGCTAATGTGAGTGTCCCTTGCTCTTTCAATGGTGGAGGCACCACTTTCCTCACAGCCGAGCTCTTCGAACTTGGAGGCGTCGGCTAGGGCTTTCGATTTGCAAGGTATTATGGATCCGATTCCATCCGTTACTCTGCCTGCTGTTAAGTTCTTTAAGGATGCATTATCTGGTAAGAACACTTCCTCTAATGCTTTGATCAATTTGATCACAACTTCTTTTCATGGAATGCCTGCTGTAATGTGCTCAGATCTTGGCATGGAAAAGTTGGCGAAGCCTATTGAATTCTCTTTAGTCGGTAAATTTTCCTTACGTCACCTGACTCTTGATGACATCCAATCTTTTTTTCATAGCCTAAAGCTCTCTGGCATTTTCACAATCGGATTGATTGATCCTGAGCATATCCTTATTCAGCTATCTAATGACTTAGATTACTCAAGAGTTTTTGCTCGTCGCTCCTACTTTGTGTATAATTGCCAAATGAGACTTTTGAAATGGTCTCCTCTTTTTTTGATGTCAAAGAAATCCCCAATTGTTCCTTTATGGCTAGCTTTTCCAAACATGAGAATACATTCGTTACCCATCAAGTTCTCTTTGCGGTTGGGGCTCTTTGGTGGCCCTTCAAATTGATGAGCCTGTGAGATCATGACCATTAGTTGCTCATATTTTGGTTGAGATTAATATTACCAAAAGTATCTAAAAGAAATTTGGGTATAATCAAAAAGTGGAATCTGAAAATTTCCTTATTTTTTGCACATATTGTAAGATCCATGGTCATGATCACTCTGAATGTTTTGTTTTGCATCCTCATCTTAAAAAGAATAAATTGCTAGATTCTAATCCCTCTCTAGAAAATGAAAAAACCAATAATCTCGCTTATGTGCCTAAAGTCACTAAAAATGGAAGTCACCCTCCTACCCCCACTCTTTTATTATCTACAGATTTGCCTATTGGAGAGCCATCTGAGCTTGGTAAAAATAATGCTTATGAGGTTTGTGAGGAGGCTAATGATAACTTACTTAACATTGCCTCTAATTGTAATAATTTGGCCTCTCAAGACAATACCTTGATTCATATGAACCCTAATGGTGATTTGAATGGGAATTTCAAGTTGTATCAAAATCTCAAAACTAATTCTGGAATTGTTCTAAAAAATGTTGATACTTTGGCGATGGACCAAAATCTGAAGAGTAATCCTGAAAAGGAACATGAAATTTGTGCTATTAATGGTGTCACAACCTCTCCTTCTATTACCCTTCAGAGTGATACACATGCTAACCCAATTTCTCAACCCATTCGACAAAAGAGGAAATCACCATTAGAATGCTTTGATGAACGGTCCTACTCTGAATACCACAAACCACTCTCTTTCGGATGGAGATACTTTGGACATATATAGACCTTTTCAAACTATTATTAAAAAAAATTCTTTAAAGCTAGAATATTCACTAATAGCTCCACTAGAACCACTAGATCTTCTCTAACTTCCCATAAATAATTGTTTCATGCTTTCTCTTCTCCTTGCTTTTTATTTTTTCAGTTATCCTTTTTTCTTTCCTTCTAATTTATTATGATCAATTTTCTTATTTGGAATGTTCGGGGTATTGGGACTCTCATTGTCCGCAATCGTATTAGAAGCCTTTATCATGCTCATAACATAGCCTTATTTGTTATTATTGAACCTTTCGTACACTCTTCTAATATTACCCTTGTTGCTAGAATGCTGGGCTTTCAAAATTTATTTTATAATATTAGTAATAAAATTTGGTACTTTTAGAATAATTTAATCAACATCTCTATCCTTGATGATCTCCAATAATTGGTTAATGTTCAAATCTCATTGGGTGAATTTTCTGCTCTTGGTTCCTTTATCTATGCATCTTGTAATAGAGTAGAACATCCTTTGGGATAACTTAAGAACCTTTGCCTCCTCTATCAACAAACCCTGGTTGGTTGGGGGTGACTTCAACACTATTCTTGCTTCCTCAAAAGAAGGGGAGGTTGCTCTCCTAACATCCACTCTATGGAAGACTTTTCTAATATGATTCTTGATTGCAATCTGATTGATATTGGTTTTTCAGGCTCTGACTATACGTGGCATAACTCTAGACTCTGGCAGTGGCTTGATAGGACCCTCTTTAATTCCCTTTGGATCAATTAATGGCCGCTCACCTCTATTGAGCATTTGAGTAGAACTTTGTTTGACCATGCTCTGCTTTTAATTTCTATCAAAACTCCTTCCAGTACAATATCCTCCCCCACCTCTTTTAGATTCCAAAATATGTGGATCCAACATAGTGATTTAATTAATGTTGTTTCCATTAATTGGATGGCCCCTATTCATCCGAAAAATTCCATTAAAGGCATGATTCGACTTTGGATAAAGCTTAAAAGACTTAATCAAAACCTAAACTGGTGGAACAAGCATCATTTTAAAAATATTTTTGCAAATCTCAAAAATATGGAACAATTAGTTTGCTCCCTTGAAGATGCTGTGTTAACTGACTCTAATAAGCTTGATGATTTGAAGGCAATTAAAGATAACTTTATTAATTATCAGAATATGGAGGAAACCTACTAGCAAAAAAGGTTGCTAGCAAACATATTGCTGATGGTGATAGAAATACAAGGTATTTCCATGCTCTTTTCAAAAAAAGGAAAGCATTAAACTCTATTAAAAAAATTAAAAATATTAATGGTAGCTGGATCACTGATAATAATGAAATTAAAGATTCTATCATACAACACTTTAAAAACTTATTAAACAACAACCCTTCCTTAGAAGCCCTCTCCAACACACACCTGATCCCCTCAACGGTTACTAATGATGACAACCACTTGCTCACATTGCGTCCTACGGAAGATGAGATTGGTAGTATTCTCAATAGCATGAACACTGATTCTGTTGTTGGCTTTGATGGCTACATGACTCAATTCTTTTAACATTATTGGCTTATTATTAAGTCCAACCTTGTTGATGCCATTATTGATTTTTTTGATTGCAACCCTTTACCTAGATATTTTTCTAGCACTTCCATTGTTCTCATTCCCAAAACTAATAATCCTGATTCTTGGGAGATTTTAGACCTATCAATCTTTGCACCTTCTCTCATAAACTCATTGCTAAATTAATTGCTAATAGGATTAGTCTGCTGCTGCCTAAAATTATTTACCCTAACCAAAATGGCTTCATTAAAGGTAGAGCTATATCTGATAACATACTTCTTGCCTAAGAGCTGATTCATGATATTGACGTTCCTACCAAAGGTGGCAACATCCTGGTCAAATTGGGCATCTCTAAAGCATTTGACAACGTCACTTGGGATTTCTCTTTCAAATTCTTTATTTGCTTGGTTTTCATATATTTTCATCCACCTCATCAAAAATTATATTACCAATGTTTGGTTCTCCATTATCATGAATGGTGAGTCCCTAGGTTTCTTTACTTTGATGCATGGCTTAAGATAAGGAGATCCCCTTTCACCCTCTCTTTTAATTATTGCTATTGAATACCTTTCGAGGATCCTGAATGATCTTTTCTACAAAAATCCTAACATGTTTTTTAGAACTCAAGGCGATCTTCCTGTTTCTCATCTTAGTTTTGCTGATGACTTTATAATCTTTAAGAATGACTCTATTCTGCACATTAAAACTATTAAGAACCTTTTAACTAAATTGGCAATGAAAGTGGCCTCTTTCTAAACGAAGGAAAATGCTATTTCATTCCTTCCTCTAAAATCTCTAGTAATAGGATCAACCAAATCTTGAGAATTACTAATTTTTTGCAACAACAACTTCCTATTAATTATCTTGGTGCTCCACTTTTTAAAGGTCAGAAAAGATCTCATCATTTTGATGAGCTAATCCAGAAAATTTCTAATAAAAATTCTGTTTGGGAATTCCATTTACTCTCTTTCGGTGGTAGACTCACTTTGATTAAGAGCACCCTTAACTCCATGCCTTTATTCAAACTATTGTGCCGACCAATTCTATCATTAACAGAATTGAGGGCCTCCTCAATAAATTTTCCTGGGCTCGAATAACTCCTCTAAAAGAATGCACTGGACCTCTTGGTATAAAAGTTGTCGCACTCCAACAGAAGGGGGTCTTGGTTGTAAGCCAATCAAAGAAGCTATCACTACCTTTTCCTATAAACTTTGGTGGAATTTTAGGAGTAACAATAGTCTTTGGGCTAATTTCATGACTGCTAAATATTGCCAGGGTAAGCACCCTCTCATTTGCCCCTATAAAGTTGGAGACTCTCCTATTTGGAAAAGACTTTGTTCCATCAAATGGGATGTGAAATCATTAATTTCCTGGGGGATTAACTCTGGCTCTTCTTTCTTTTGGCAAGATAACTGGACAAGAGGTGGGTCCATTGACGACCTACTTTCTACCCATTCCACTGCTGCTATTAAAGTGAACTCTTTATGGAAGAATAATATGTGGAACAATAGTAAGCTTATTGATTATATTCCTTCCATTCTTTTAAACAAGCTTACTACTATTCCTATCATTCCTAGCAATCAAGATCAGATCCTTTTTAAGCTTTCACATAATGGTGATTTCAACTTTAAAAATGTTTGGATTCACATTAAAGAAGCTCATGATTTTCCCAATGTGTTTTTAAAACTTTGGAATAACACTCCTTTCTATTTCGTTTTACTTGGTATATTTTGAAAACTTCATCCCCATTGAATCCTTGTTGTGGGTAAAGATTTTACCTTTTCAAAATGCCAATTTCACATTGAGAATGTGAATCATGTTTTATTAACGGGCCATTACTTCTAAACTTTGGATTTGGTATGATGACCTCTTTAACATTATTAATGGTTCCTTAACTTTATATCTTTGAAGTTTATTTTGACAACACTATTTAAAGGTCACATTAAA
The DNA here is from genome assembly GCA_021442155.1 of Cymbidium sinense. Classification (NCBI taxonomy): domain Eukaryota; kingdom Viridiplantae; phylum Streptophyta; class Magnoliopsida; order Asparagales; family Orchidaceae; genus Cymbidium; species Cymbidium sinense. The sequence continues at coordinate 1,625,741 of CM038215.1, read as the reverse complement.
TTTGATCACTGCTGGGGATAAAAAAAAATTAATAATTCTTGTTCAATGCTTTCAATTCAACTATTCAAAGGTTGTAAATTTATGGCCAATAAATTGGGTTTTAACCTGCTGGATCAACCACACTGTAAAGATGATAAGATTGTCTATTGGGTAAAACCTCATGCTAATACTATTAAAATTAACATTGATGGCTCTGTCTCTCATAAAGGTTCAAGCAGTGGTGGCATTTTCAGAAACCTTAACGGTAAAGTCCTATGTGCTTTTACTTACCCCCTTAATTCGTGCTCTGTTCCCTTTGTTGAGCTCATGGCAGTGTACAAAGCTCTTGAGATTTTCCTTAAAAAAGGTTGGCTCAATATTTGGATTGAGGTGGATGCCCTTATGCTGATTGATCTTTTGACTTCCACCAAAATGGGCAATACAGAATTGTACTATCTTCTCAAGCAAACTAGAGCTCTCCTTACCCAACTCGATTTTAAAATCACTATGTATGGCATGAGGGTAATGCATGTGCTGATTACCTGGCCAATTTGGGTGCTAGATTGGATGGAATAAATTTCTTTGATCAACTAACACTCCCTAAACATTTGTGTGGCTTGGTTAATCTAGACAATACTGGGCTCCCGTATCTCAAAAATTAATCTTACCTATTGGATTTACCTAGTTCAATACCTGTTTAACTGCATGATCATTTTCTACTTAGTGTTTTTGTTTCTTTGGTATTTGCTGATGCATCATCCTGATATCCCTTGCTGCTTATTTGTTGATCTCTGTGGTATGTTCTGTTGGTTTAATTGGGAGCTTACCGCTTCTACTACTTTTATTGTTAATGTGTTGCTGTTCCTTTGGAATTTGCTGATGCATCATCCTATTACTCCTTGTTGGTCCTTTGCTGAGCTATGTGGCATCTACTGTTGGTTTAATTATCCCAACCTTCTTTGGGGTCTTATTATTCTTGTAAGATGTTTCCTTTCTTTGAGGGAGATGTTACTTAATGCTCTTTTTTGTATTTTTTTGATCAACAAGGACATATTTCTTTCCTTTTTTTTTGGAATTATATTCTGGGACCCTTATCTCAATGTCTAAATGCTATATTTCTGTATAACTTTATGGTTGACCCTATTTTATCTAATATTCTTCCCCTTATTATGGTTTTAGCCTCTCCTATGCTCCATAATCTTACCTCCACAACCTATAAGGAGAGATCTTGCAATATTCTTGCTATTATAACTTCTTCTCTGCAGAATTGGAATTATTTCTTGAATTCCAATATTATTGATGCGTGGGATTAGCTACTAGCCTCATATTATGTGTCTTGAGGGATCTAAAAGATGACTTTTCTTTGAACCACTTAATAAACTATGCTGTACCATTGCTCTTTACTGGTTTATCTTATGTAGGGTGCAATATCTGTGGTGATGTTTTAACTATTAGCTGTTGGATTTTTGGGCCTTTTGTCCTGCAGGCCTCTATTGAGGTTGTTGACTGCATGGTGGCTTTTGCTTTTCTACTTGATTTTTTTGTTAGCAATAGGGCTTTTGCTGATCTTTTCATTTGTGGTCTTTCTAAACTACTATTGTTTTTTACATCTTGGTTCAGCTAGCCTTGGCCAGACCACTTCCCTATCTATCTGGGATTTATCTTATGCATTATCTATTTTGAATGGGTGGTTTTATGGCCAACTTGATGTTATTTTCTATCTTGGTTGTTGGTTGATCTGGATCATTGAATCTTATGTCCAGCATGCTACTACTGGGGTTGTCCATCATGTTCAGCAGGATGCTTTTGGAGTTGTTTTGCTGTTTTCTTTGGCTAACCTCATATACCCATCCTGCAAGGAGAGAATCTGCAATTTCCCGTTTACTTTTTTTTATCTCATTGCAGGATTGGACTTACTTATTGGCTTTTCATTTTGTCTTTCTCGAGGATGTGGGCTTAGCTGCAAGCCTGATCATCATTATCTAGAAGGATATTTATGTTGTCATTGTGGTTGTTGGCTGTTTCTTGCCTTTCGATTTTATTCTGTTGTTAACATTCACTGCCGACTTCACCTGCTACTATTTTTTCCATCCTTGTTTAGCTAGTCTTGGCCATTCTATCTGGGAATTAACTTATGCATTATTTATTTTGAATGGGTGGTTTTATGGCCAACTTATTGTTATTTTCTTTCTTGGTTGTTGGCTGATCTAGTTCATTGAGTCTTATGTCCAGCAAGCTGCTACTGGGTTGCTTATCATGATCAGCAGGGTGCTTTTGGAGTTGTTTTGCTGATTGTTTTGGCTAACCTCATATACCCAACCTGCCAGGAGAGGAATTGCTATTTCCTGTTCAATTTTATTATTTCATTGCATGTTTGGACTTACTTAATGGCTTATCAGTTTGCCTTTACTGAGGATGTGGGTTTAGCTGCTAGCCAGATCATCTTTATCGGGAAGGATTTTTTTGTTGATTATCTTTTGAATCCATTTTGTTTTTACTTTACATCTATGCTTTTTAATGGAGTTTTATATGGTGGGTGTATTAATTGTAATTTTGTTTCACTGTTGGATTCTGGATTATCAGGTCCTTTGTCCAACAAGTTGTTTTTGTGGTTGTTAGCTATTTCTTGCCTTTTGATTGTCTGATTATTTTTGCTATTAACATCTGGGCTGCAGTTGTTCTCTCCTGCTGCTATTTTATCCCTCTTGGTTCTATTAGAATTGTGCAGATCATTGTGATTATGCTTTTGCTTTACTTGATTTTAACCTATGTACTGTTTACTCTAAATGGATGGTCTTATGGCTAGCTTGCTGGCTATGACTATTGGCATAACTGGACTATTGAGTTTGTTGCTAAGCAAGCTGCTTCTGGGGTGTTATCTATGATTATATTTTATTAGAATTGTTTGTGGTGGGGAGCAGCCCTTTACCTATTTCTTCTAATCTGCTGCTGTATTTCCATCTCTTCTCTAATAGACTTCTGCATTTCCTATGGTAATTTTGGGGTATGTCTTTTCTTTACACTCGGTTGCTAACTTTTGCAACAAGGAGGTTGTTAACATCTGAATTACTTACATTCATTGGATTTTCTTTTCTGGGAAATATCCCTGGGTTGTTTACTGGGCTGTTTACCAAGGTTGTATATTTATTATTGTCATATACATTTGGGATGGAGTTAATACCATTGTATTTGCTGGCGGTTTTCAGGTATTACCTCGATCCTTTATTGCTTTTACCTTTGCGACCTTTTCTCGCTATTTCCTTGTGGTGGGTCTTCTTTTGGTCTCATTAAACCCTTAGATGGTTAAAAATATGGTTGACCTAAAAATGGTGGCTTTCTTTCATTTGTGTTGGGATTATCATGCCATGGGGCCTAATATGATGACATATAATTTGCATGGGATCCTCTTATCCATTCTGCTCTTTGCTGCTTTTTCTTCTACTTTGTATATGGCTTTTCTTATGTTTGCAGGTAATAAGGCTCAAAAGATCTTCTTCAAATGGTTGCTATACAGGTTTGTTGGCTATGATGGCTGTGATGATTTCACTCCCCTTTGGTTTGGTAGTAGCTCTTGTGATGTAACCCTTTTGCTGAAGTTTGGATGCTCATATTTGCATCTGCCCCAACTTGGTGTGACTGAGCCTGAGCCTTCTCTATCACACTTCTTCACTATCATTTTCAAATTATACTATTTTCAGTTATCATTTTATCTGTATTACCTTAACTGCTCTAACTTCCTTCTGTCTACAATTTTGTAGGTGCTTCTCTCTTGTCCTCTTCCAGGTTTGCTCCATAGTGTCATGCATTCTCACATCCTGCAGAGCATTGACCCTAATCCTCCATTGGCTTCTTATGTTAATCAATTTGTATCTTTCGCTTGCTTTATTTTTTTTCTTTTGCTTTTGGCTGTACTTAGATAAGTGATTTACTCCCTAGGTTGATTATAGCTCTTTGAGCAGTAGTTCTAGAGTTTATCCCCTTCAAGGACCTTGTAACCCTCTTTTTGTGGTAATAAAATTCCCCTATATGGGGTTCCCAAAAAAAAACCCTAAACCCTAAGAAACCTAAAAATCTAAACCTAAACTAAATAAAACCTAAAAATAAATAAATAAAAAACCTAAACCTTAAAAAAATAAGATAAATTAAATTAAATTAAAACCTAAACTAAATCCTAAACCTAAACCTAAACATAAAAATAAAATAAAATAAAAAAATAAAAAATAAAAATAAACAAAAATAAAATAAATAAAAACCTTAAATAAACTAAAAAAATAAAATAAACGTTAGAATAAAAAACCAAAATAAAATAAAAATTAAACGTAAAATAAAAAAAATAAACCTAAAATAAAATAAAATAAAAACTAAATAAAACCTAAACCTAAAAAATAAACCTAAAAATAAATTCTAAAAATAAATAAAAATAAAACCTAAACCCGAAACTAAAAAAACCTAAACCTAAAATAAAATAAATCTAATCCTAAATTAAAATAAAATAAAATAAAATAAAAAAACCTAAACCTAAAATAAACTAAACCTAAACTAAAAAAATAAAATAAACTAAAAATAAACCAAAACCTAAATAAAAAATAAAAACACAAAATAAATCTAAAATAAAAATGTAAAACCTGAACCTAAATAAATAAATTAAAAACCTAAACCTAAACCTAAAAATAAAGAATAAAATGTAAACCTAAAAAATAAAATTAAATTAAAACTTAACTAGAAAATAAACCTAAACGTAAACAAAAACCTAAAAAAAATAAAACAAAAAACTTAAAATAAACTAAAGATAAGTAAATAAAAACCTAAATAAAAATAAAAAATAAAGTATACTAAAATAAATAAAAAATAAACTAAATAAACCTAAACCTATCGGTTTACTTAATTTAAAAAAAAAACCCTTAAATCCTAAACCCTAAATCCTAAACCCTAAACCCTAAACCCTAAACCCTAAAACTAACCCAAAACCTACAACCCAAAACCCTAAACCTTAAACCCTAAACCTTTAACTAACCCTAAATAATAAACTTTAAATCCTAAATCCTAAACACTAAACCATAAAAGCTATACCCTAACCCTAACCCTAAACCCTAAACCTAAACCCTTAAACCCTAAAACTCTAAACCCTAAAATAAGCATAAAGCCTAAACTATCCCTAAACCTTAAACCCTAACAAAACTAAACCCTAAAGCCAAAAGCCTAAACCCTAAACTAACCCTAAACCCTAAGCTAACCCTAAAGCCTCTAAACCCTAAACCCTAAAGCCTAAACACTAAACCCTATACCGTAAACCCTAAAACCTAGACCATAATGCCCTAAGCCCTAAAACCCTAAACCCTAAACCCCAAACCCTAAACCTTAAAAACCAAAAAACCTAGACCTAAATTAATTAAAACTAAATAAGAAAATAAAGAAAATACCTAAACCTAAATAAAATAAAAACCTAAACCTAAAATAAATTCAAATAAAAAATAAAAACTAAAATAAAATAAATAAAAATATAAACTAAACTAAAAAAATAAAATAAACCTAAGAATAAAAAACCTAAATAAAATAAAAACTAAATGCAAAATAAAAATAAAATAAATCTAAAATAAAATAAAATAAAAACTAATTAAAAACCTAAACCTAAAAAGTAAACCTAAAAATAAAACCTAAAAATAAATAAAAAATAAAACCTAAACCCTAAACTAAAAAAAACCTAAACCTCAAATAAAAATAAAATAAACTTAAACCTAAACTAAAATAAACTAAACTAAAATAAATAAAACCTAAACCTAAAATAAACTAAACCAAAATGTAAACCTAAACTAACTAAAATAAAATAAATTGAAAATAAACCTAAACCTAAACTAAAAAATAAAACTTAAAAATAAACATAAAATAAAATCCTAAAACATAGACCTAAAATAATAAAATAAAAACCTAAACATAAACCTAAAATTAAAAAAATAAAACCTAAACCTAAAAAATAAAATAAAAATAAAACTCAACTAAAAAATAAACATAAACCTAAAAAATAAACTAAAATAAAAAACCTAAACTAAAATAAATATACCTACCATAAATAAACTAAAATAAAGAAAAATAAAAATATACCTAAATAAAATAAAGAATAAAATAAACTCAAATAAATTAAAATAAACTAAATAAACTTAAACCTACCTGTTTACTTGAATTTTGTTTTTTTTTAAAACCTAAACGCTAAATCCTAAACCCTAAACCCTAAACCCTAAGCTCAAAAACTATACCTAAACTTTAAACCCAAAACCTACAACCCTAAACCTACAAACCTAAACCCTAAACCCTAAACCCTAAACCCTAAAATCCTAAACCCTAAACCCTAAACCCTAAACCATAAACCCTAAACCCTAAACCCTTAACCATAAACCCTAAACCCAAAAACCCTAAACCCTAAACCCTAAAATCCTAAAGCCTAAACCGTAAACCCTAAACCCTAAACCATAAAACCTACAACACTAAATCCTAAACCTCATACCCGAAACCCTAAATCCTAAACCCATACCCTAAACCCTAAATCCTAAACCCTAAACTAACCATAAACCTTAAGAATGGGCATAACCTTGATGGCAGGAACATCACCGTTAACTAGGCTCATTCTAGATCTGGCTATGGAGGTGAAGGCGGAGGAGATGATTATCGCAGTGGTGGTGGGGGATCTGGAGGTGCTGGCGGATATGGAGGTGGTGGTTGGAGCAGTGGTAGTTATGGAGGTGGAAGAGTGACAGGTTACAACCATGGTGGTGGCGAAGGGAGAGATTGGGGATATGATGATCCCACTACTGAGAGGGTGGTTCTGATGGGAACTAGAGAAATTGAAGAATGGTTGATCTAATTTGCTGCTTATGGAACTGTGTATTTATAGTAGAGACGATTCTACTTATCTAGTTTTTTGATTTGCTCTATGGGTGCTTATTTTTTATCATTATCATCGCTTGTGTCTTAAAAAACTTAGGGTGCTACTCGATTGATGAAATTGAAAAGAAAAAATGTTGAATATGAATTTGTTCTCTATTTCAAAAAAAAAAAAACCTTAAACCCTAAACCCTAAACTCTAAACCCTAAACTAAAACTTAAAACTTAAACCTAAAATCTAAACCCTAAACCTTAAACCTGAAACCCTAAAAACCCTAAACCCTAAACACTAAACCTTAAACCCTAAACCCTACACCCTAAACACTAAACCCTAAACCCTAAACCCTAAACCTTAAACCCTAAACCCTAAACCCTGAAATCCTAAACCCTAAACCCAAAACCTTAAACTCTAAAACCATAAACCTTAAACCCTAAAACCTATAACTCTAAACCCTAAACCCCAAACCCTAAACCCTAAACTCTAAACCATAAACCCTAAACCCTAAACTCTAAACTAACCCTAAACCTTAAACTAACCCTAAACCCTAAACCTTGAATAAAGATGTCATTAGGAGTAGATCTAAAGAATGACCTAATGCTAACATAGTTATGGTAGCTAAAGAAAATGTCTTCAAGAGACTTTCCCTTGACTATTAGAGATTTGAATACCCAAAACCTTAACCCTAAATTTTATTATATTACCATATATTATAGTATAATGTAGCATCGTATATTTGAGCGTATAGTGATGTGTTTTTCTATGTTATAAGATGTTTTGAAATGTTTTAGTATATTATGGTATTGTGCCCTATAGTCTATATTAATATAAATAATAAAAATAATGATTTAATAAATCAGATGAAGAAATTTGTGAAACCATACTAAAATATAAGAAACCATACTAAAATATAAGGAGTAATGTAAGATAATATATTATATGAAACCATACTAAAATATAATGTACATAACAATATAACCTCACATATATATATATAAATGTGGTGGTATGTTATTATTGTACATTTTAGTATGTTTTACTTTTGATATAATACATTGGGTCAAAACTCACAAAAATATTAATTTGAAGGTTGAGATGAAAGAATTTGGCCAAATTCATGGCACACACTAAGAAGCAACACCAAAATTATGCTATTTTGTACCATTTTTAATAGAAAAAAAAATAATTTTACATCCAATATGAACATTATTCATATTTTGAGAAAATTTTGTTATTTTTTCCTTTAAATTGATTCTAATGAGGTGTAATGATAGACAATATATTAATTTATAACAAATTATAATATAAAATCATATATTATAATATAATATAATGTGTTAATTTACACTATAGTATGTTTAGCATGATATTGTATAGTTAGTTTGAGTTTACACCATCAAAAATCATAAAATGTTGATTACAATATTAAGATGATGTAATTTGAACGAATACATTGTTAGGCTTTTGGTTGAAGTATTATAGGTGAGCATAAGAGAAGAAATAAGATTTGATGAGAATTCCATGTCAAGGACATGGAGGGAGATCCACTAGGGGATCACACATATGAGGGCCTATGCTCTTGAGGGCATAGAAAGAAGGAACTGCTTTAGGATAAGGTTTGAATTTGATTAGATTATATGGTTTATGCAAAGAAGATCCTTTGGGGATAAGAATCTATAATCCACTGGGGATTAAGATCAAATTGACTTTAATTTATTTTGTTTTAATTAAGGTTGAGGAATATCTACTCGAGATATGGGCTTAAGTCCCTAGGGATTGGGTATATGAACCTTCCACTAGAAAAGTAGGTTTGGGCTATCTGTTGGGATTGGGATTTGAGTTTTATTTCATAGATTTGTTTGGGGATGTATCTGCTGGGAATAAGTGTTTGGTTGGTTAGATTTCTTTGATTT